>JAUTXW010005118.1:0-600000 GCA_030620095.1 Kuschelorhynchus macadamiae
ATCGTGGCTACTGCCTGTTAATAATTAATTTTTATCTGCAAACTCGGCATATTGCGCGCAGTGCGGCAGCTGCTGAAATGTTCTCCGTACGATACATTTTTACTCAATTTAGAAGTTGATTTATTTGCCATGTGCACAAAAGACGATGTTCAATATAATAAGTCGAGAAATCGTGCATTTCTCTTTGATTTCGTATGTAGAATACCAGGAAAAATTATGGTAAGAAAAACGAACAATTTATTTCAAGAAAGAAACGAAAACCTCATTAAAAAATAGACATTTCTAGTTTTCCAATTATACAAAATATAAAGCAATATCATAAATGTTAAAATTTTGATTTGTAGTTGATCATAAGATTTCCGAGAATTCCGGTAGTATACAGGGTGGCACTTTTTACAGGGCTCGAACCATGCTTTTTTGCTATATTTTTTTGGCGATTAGTTGAGGATTTGTATAGAAACTTTCTATACCCTACATGAAAGGCCCTTTTTTCTGAGCATTCTGTTTTTTTATTCATCAACTTATTTTTAAAATTCACCGATTTACTCCTTTTTTTGCTGAAACTTTGCCAAGCTACATGAATATTAATGGAAAAACTTAATCATTGCTTTTTTTCCTGTTTTTGACTCATCGTGCGTACTATTCGAGCATTTGTATAGAAAATCCTTACCCTCTAGATGAAAGACTCTTCTAAGAAAAATGTGTTATTCTGTTCATTAATTTGAAAATGTCATGTGAATTACAGCTTTTTTATTATAACCTTGCATTTTGCCAAGGTACCCACTTGATCTTTCAGAAGTGATACTCTAATAAAATAAAAATGATACGAATTTTATAAAACTTTTTTATTAACGCAAAATAACAATGACTGGATACAAAAGAACTTGAAGAATGTACTGAATATTGCCGCCTCTAGCAACTCTGAGAGCTTCTAATCTGCGAGGCATACTTCAAATTAGGTTTCTTATTCTTTCCATTGGTATACGGTCCCATTCTTCTGATAAAGCATCTGCCAATTCTGCTGGGCTTTCAAGAGACCCTTCGCGTGAACGTACCCTTCTTCCTAATTCATCCCACAAATCTTCTATTGCATTCATATTGGGGCTTCTCGCAAGCACTGTAATATGGCGATACCCGCAGTTTCTAGGAAATTCTGCACTATTGATGTGGTATGCGGTCGGGCATTATCCTGCATCGGAATTAAATTGTTACCAACTAAATCAACAAGAGGTAACCCATACTACTCTAAAATGCCATTGATGTAAATTTGGGCAGTCATTGGCTGTCTAATGGGAAAAACATGAAGGAGTGTCCATCTATTCATGGAAATTCCACTCCACACCATAACTGAACCACCATTAAAATTATCGCATTCTGTTATCAAAGATTGATTGAATCTTTTGTCAGTTCTTCTCCATACTCTTTTTCTCCCATCCACCATATTAAGGCAAAAACCTTGATTAATCAGTAAACAGGACATTTGACCATTCACGATTAGTCCATTCTCCATAATTTTGTACGAAGTATCTCCGAGCAGCAAGATGTTGAGGTAGCAATTTAGGACCTCTTGCAGGCCTCTTAGTTCATTTCGGCTAGACGTCTACAAACCCTCTGCTATTACATCTCAATTTGGCGAAGATCTACTAGAACTTTCACAGCCGTATTCGATCGATTCCGTGAAATGCGCAGTCTCGAAAAGCGATCATTTCTAGAGGAGGTTTTTCGAGGGCGATCAGAACCCATTCACCGACCAATGTTTCCGGATTGTTCATATTTCAGGATCTATATGAGCTGTTGCTGCAGGGGTTCCCACAGCACGAGCGGCGTTATGTTTACTATACCCATCATTCACTAAAGCAACTAATCTTGCCGTTTGATCGATTGTAATTTGAGGCATTTTATGACTAAAACTTATTTTCGTATAAAAAATTATATTCATGAAGTCTGAAAATACATATTTGACAAATATGGTGGACTATAACAAATTAATTGCCATGGCGACGGCAATTGTTTTTTTCAAAGCCAATTATGATCCGACATAGTCCATCCGCTAGATAAGATTCTTAATACATAATTTCTAGTTCCATTAAAAAGGACTGAAAGGGTTTTAAGTTCAGTTTTTGTCGCTGATTACGAATTTGCAAGCCGTTTTTGTGGACTTTACAGAATCGATATCAAATACACCTGTAGAAGTTCAAGAAGATCTTCGCCAAGATCGAGATGCTATGGTTACTGAGCAGACGGTTTGTGTACGCCTAACAGAAGTGAATTTAAAGGCTAGAAGACCTGCAAAAGTCTAAAAGTATTGTTATAGTTGAATATGGTTCTGCATATTCTGACGTAGGATAATGCCCAGTCGTATACCTTAGTAATAGTGCGAAACTTCGGGTATCGCCACAATATAGGCCCTGCGAGAAGCCCAGATATGAATGCAGTAAAACATTTGTGGAATAAATTAAGAAGCATGCGTCCTCGCGAACGGTCTCTCGAGAGCCTAGCAGAATTGGCAGATACAAAATCAAAAGAATCGGACGGTATACCATTGGAAAGAATAAGAAACTTAATTGTAAATTAAATAATAAAATAAAATTGTATTTTACAAGATAAGAAGCTATAGAGTTGCTATAGAGCAGTGGCGGGTGAAAAAGTCAGTGAAGTGCAAATGAAGCAAGAAAATATCGCAATAACTTTTTATTAGAATTTTTTTATATGTAGAGAAGGTAGAATACTTTTTTACGACTTACCTAAATTTTGTATACTAAATCAGTTCTCCTATTCTTCATAGCAGCAAGTTTATTCATAACATCCTCATAAAATGGATGAGTTGCTCTAATCTCCTCCAGAAATTCCTTTTAAATTGAAATATTGCCAAGAGAAGTAAGTCTTTCTTAAGATATTGTATTTCTTAAATAAGTTTTTACACATTTGAAGCAAGAAAAACTTCTTTCCACTGAAGAAGTAGTCGACGGTATTGTCAAAATAAGGGAAAACAATTTATACGCTTCAGTAAAAATATATTTATTTTTATTATTTTTTTTCATTTGCTCTTGCAGCGATATATTCCAATTACTCTCATTGGCAAAAATAAGACCAAGCTCATTTTTAAATCGTTGACTTTTTGAAAATATTTCCCCATATAACTGTAACACATTTTCAAACGGACCAGTCGGAAAATTTAAACTATCTTCGGAAAATTTAACAGAACCGGCCAAACATGAAAATGTAAGTTTTTCACAGTTTTGAAATCTTAGTGTCATTTCCATTAAAGTATGGTCCAATATTTCATAAAAAAGAGTTCTATACTTAGCCCTAATTTCTTCAGATGAAAGCTTAGTATCATCAGATTTGTCACAGTTTGTAATAAATTCAGAGACGTCTTTTAATTTATTCCAATCTTGAACAATCACATTTACTAACTTCGATTTTAAAGTTCTAGCAACACCATAATCAAGTTAACTGCAAAAGAACTCACCGGTTGCTGCGAAATTCGCGAAAATAAAAGGAAACAACCACCGCAAACTGAACGACACGTGGGTGTAGTGTACTGCGCCTGCAATTCACACACCTCCAACAAAGTCAAAGCGGTTTGCGCCACTGTTATAGTGTTATAATAAAGTTCGATTGAAAGTTTTAAAAAGACATGCCGCCAACGGTCAAGTAAAATATTTATTCGAGATGTACAGTTTATTTTTTACCAATTAGGTGAATAAATGATTGTAAGAACTTAAATTTTAAGAGATATATAATGAATATAGTTAGAAGTTTGCTTGTTAATTTTTCCTGGTGAAGTAGCACTTCACCTACTTCACCTTAATAGCCGCCACTGCTATAGAAAAGCCAATATTCGGTACTAAGTACATTTTTCAAATTCTTGTCCAGTTATTGTTTTCTTAAGTTAAAAAAAACATTGTTTAAGTTTTTCCATGAACAACTATGCAGTTTGGTAAGGTTTCAGCAAAAAAACTGTACTTTGGTCAATTTTAGAGATAAGTCGGTAAGTAAACAAACAAAATGCTTACAAAAAACGGGTCTTTCATATAGGGTGTAAACAGTTTCTGTACGAATCGTCAATTAATACACAGATCAAGTCAAAAAATAGCAAAAAAGCATAATTCTAGTTTTTACATTATAGATTCTTCAAAATCAGTCAACTGGTTTAAAAGATATAAGACATTCAACATGAGGCAAAAATCAAATGGGTCACTTTTTATAGAACTGAGTGTATTAAGGCTATTTTGATTTGGTTTTAATATACATAGCATATTTAAAATTTTGTCATTTTTAAAAGCCTATCAGTTAAAAATAAAGATAGAAAAAAGTTAATAAATGATTTTTACGCAGAATTAGTGCCTTAACAACATTTTGTTTATCTTTTATATTTTCAAAGATATGACACAATGTTGGGTTTTTTTAAATGGTAGATCCTGTATATTTTTCAGAATTTGGCCTAGAAATTAATTTACTTTTTATTAATATCATACACTGTTTTTTCAAAAATAATTTTAATATTCAATATTTTGACTTTTTCCTAACAATAATTTATGTAAACAATTTTACTATATATTAATTTATTACAAATAATATTGAAAATTCATAAGTTCGGTAGGTTTAAATGACATTTTCATTACCCCATTAGTGAATAATACATTTTGGCTATGTCGCACGATAATTTATATAAGTTAACTATGTTAGGATATTATTTTGAATGTCCAAAAGATAATGTCACTGCATCCATTTTATATTTCGTGAGATATCCCAGACGACATCAACCGAATATAGAATCTTCCTGTAGTAATACTGCTTTTTTCAATATCTCTCTAACTTTTTTTTAATGCCTCCAACATTATTCCTTATTTTTCGTGTTGAAGCCATAGGATGGATGCAAGTGTATTTCTTTCATATAACTCCTAATTACCTTTTTAGTAAGTTTTGTTTTGGACGGAAGTTTAGTAAACGGACCATATATTCAATGCAATGACACTATCATTTCGACATTCAAAGTATACTATTATAAGTATTATAACATACTTAAGTATGTAACATACTTAAAATAATCATATTTAACCTTATCGTACGCCATAGCGAAATTTGATTACTCACTAAAGCGTGGAACACAATGCAAATTACGTCAAATGTATACGTCCCTTAAACCATTTTCGTAGGTATTTTTAGGTGTATTGTTAGATACATTTTTACATGTTTGAAATATAAGATATAAACGGCTATACTTAGTTTTAACGTCAAAATTATCGCCCATTTTTGTACCACAAAAATGTGTACTTCATTTTAAGTTTCGTTTTTGTTGGTTAGGTTTTACGTTAAACGTTTACGTGTTACTTAAACATATCGAACATTCAGATATTTTTCCATCGACTACTTGAGAAGTAATTATATATTATCAAAAATTAGTATTTGGTTTCAAATTTTAATTAAGTACTTATTGTATTCATTTTTAGAAAGATTTTTTTGTTATCCATTATTTATCGATTCACATTTTTTTTGTTTTTTACAACAAATTATTCTTAGGAAAATTTAAAATATTGAATATTAACTGTACCATTAAATATGGGACACCCTGTATATAATAAAGGCTACATAGAAAGACTTTTATAATAAAAGAACTTTAGATTTTGATTCCAATTGACCCCCTTTTAGGCATCTAAATATAACCAAATAAATAAGTTACCACTTATAAGCTTAATTTATATTAAACGTCTTCAAGAATACCTATTTATTTTAAAAATATCTTTGGCAGATTACGTAATTATTTTAATGTTTTCGCCGACTCAAACTAATTATAATTAAATTTTTATTTCACGTAATTTACATTCTGTTTGTCGGTAAACACGCTTAATTAAGTAATTCCTTGACGGCGCGGCGCACAGAAGGCAAAAATCCAAAATTAGAAAATAAAAAGTCAAATATTGAACATTACGTTTTTTGTCCTTCAAATGCATCATTGAATGCTTAATATGTCCCTACAAACATATTTGTTTGTTTTGAATTTTTCGGGTAACTTATTTTATAGTAGGCTCTGGAAAAATAGTAAGTATATTAAACGTCAAATAGTTTCTATTATTTGTTGATAATTAACGTCAAAATCAGGTTCTAGTTTTGTGAGCTTAGAAAGTAATTTAGTTTTTGCAACAATAGTATGGTAAATATGCAAGGTAAGTACATTTTATTATCTAGTATTTTTTATATAACCAAACGTTTGTTATATATTTTACTTCCACATCCCTTCAGGATGGGAAGTATAGTATTTTTGTTATATGTTTAAGTTGGTAAAGCATATTATTGTCAAATTACACTCAATTACAGTTAAATCGACCGGTATACTGTTGAGATATATTCGGTTAATCAAATCACACTAAAATCAGCTGCAACAAATTGCAATAAATGCTGTTTTTATAACCTTTTATTTAACTTGACAATGTTGACGTATATGCTTTGGACAAATTTTAATTAACATTTGACCAACTTTTACGTACTTACCCGATTACCTTTAAATGTGGTATGTGGCATGATACAATAAATACAAGGTATGTCAGCTGCTTACGTCACGCGTGTGACACGGCAGGCAAGGGCATCTTGATTATTTTATTCATAAAGCTTTTAAGGTAACTTTAAATGTTTTAAATATTATTTTAACCATCTGTAGACTGTATAAAGCTTAAAATACAGATATTTATAAAATTACGACAATAAAATAAGTTTAAACTCAATATTCAATCGTGTTTTCCATTTAAATACATAACAAAAGGCAAACGCTTGCAACCTTAGACAAGGAATTCCTTGTCTAAGCTTGCAACACGCGTGACGTCACAAGCGGAATCCAACCTCGCGTTGCGTGGTAGATATAGTTTTGGGACATAACAATATTATGATGTCATGAAATTGACAACTCCCCCTCTAAGTGGGTGGAGAGGGGTAACATATAAACACGAGTATAGACATGTTCGTTCAAAATTGGTACAAATGCGTATTTAGGAGCGCACATTACGAATTTTAAAAAATGTGGTTTTTGCAAAGTTTTATAAAACTGACCGATAATAAAACTGTCCGCAAATGGTTCGTTTCCAAAATACAGGGTCAATGGTAAAGTTTTGAAAAAAAATATTTTTTTATAATATCTGTGATATCACTTTAAATAACTTTCAAATAGTTGGTACATATTATATTCTATGCATCTGGATGCGTTTTCTGGTGTACAAACACCTTTCCTTGTTTTACCATTGGCGTTCGTATGACATTTGTTCTGAATTTATTGTTATAAAAAAATGGCACGCCACAGTTTTTGCTTAAAACAGTTGTTTTTTTTAGAACCCCTCGAAATCTCCAATCGCGAGCTTTTTGAAGTGTGGCATCAGAATAAGCCAATTCATGAAAAAAATATGAATGTTATTAATTATGTCAGAAATAAAATGGATCACAATGATTGCCAGAATGACCCATGTTCCTGTTATTCCATGCAGGTCAGAAACATTACCAGTTTTTTAAAAAGAAAATGGTCAAAATCACGAAGAGTCCTAAAAGTGTTTGAGAACGAGAACAAAAACTGGCTAAATAGGCGTACTTCTTTTTGTTCTCTTGAGTTACCTTTAAATAGGCAAAATAAAAAAATTGGTCGTCCGACCGAGAATTTTAATCAAGTTTCGGCTCAAAGTAAAAGACAGAAAATAAAACATTTGCTCGAAAATAACACCACAGAGGAATTAACTTTTTCAGCGCAAAGTAGTTTACATCGTTCGGGTGAAAGAAACGCAGCCAAAGTAATAGCAGAAGTTTCTACAGGGTCTTCAGATATGGCTACCAAATTTCTTAATGCCTATAGATCACCAAAATTAGCTATAGTGAAGTATACTCCAGAAGAAGCTTTAGCATTGTTTGTTGATGGGCGTTTCACAAAAGCATCTTATATTTTGATGCAAAGGGGAGCAAAAAGCAGGAACGCAAACATATACCCCTCCTACAATCGAATTCAGTGCGCAAAAAAGGAATGCTATCCAGAAGAAATATCTATTGCTGTTTCAGAAACATCAGCCACTATTAACTTGCAAGCTCTTGCAAATCATACAGCCAGTAGACTTGTTAAACTACAGGAAGAAGTTTTGCAGTATTGCAGTTGTAATGATATTATTGAAGTGAATTTAATTTTTAAGTGGGGCTTGGACGGAAGCTCAGGCCACTCTCGCTACAAGCAAAAATTCATTGGTGAAAATGAAAATGCTACTGATGAATTTTTGTTTTCTGTCTGTTTGGTACCATTACAAATATATGCTGCAAAAAATACAAACACCGTTATTTGGAACAATCCTCGCCCAAGTTCTACGAGGTTTTGTCGACCTATTAAGATAATTTTTGCAAAAGATACACCCTTACTTTCCAAACAAGAAATAAACAACGTCGAACAACAAATTTTGCAGCTAAAACCGCTGGAAATCATTTTAGCTAATGATTTCAAAGTAACCGTCAACTACATTTTTAAACTTACCATGCTTGATGGTAAAATGTTTGGGGTGATTTGTGCTACTTCAAATCAGGTTTGTGGTATTTGTAAAGCAACCCCCAAACAAATGAATAATTTGGACCTTATCAAAACGTTACATATTAACCCTATTAATTTGCAATATGGCCTCTCTAGTCTTCACGCTTGGATTCGTTGCTTCGAGTGTCTCTTGAACGTGTCATATCGAATACCATTTAAATCTTGGCAGGTTAAAACCCAAGAAAATAAAGATGTGTTTAAAGACAGAAAAAAGAAATTATAGACCGAATAAGGAGAGAAATGGGTCTTCTAGTGGACATCCCAAAACCGGGCTTTGGGACAACAAATGATGGGAACTCGGCTAGACGCTTTTTCGAAGATCCTTCACTAACATCGCGAATTACAGGGCTTAACGAAGATCTCGTTAAAAACTTCGCTGTCGTTTTGAAAACGATATCATGCGGGTACGATGTCGATGCCAATAGATTTCAAGAATATGCATTAAAAACCGCACAAATGTTCATATCATTATATCCATGGTATTATCTACCAAGCAGCGTCCATCGTTTACTCATTCATGGCGGAGACATAATACGAGCGGCGGTTTTGCCTATAGGCACTTTTTCAGAAGAGGCACTCGAAGCAAGGAATAAAGATTTAAAAAGACTTAGAGAATTCAACACAAGAAAATTTTCTAGAGAACAAACAATGACCGATTTGTTGCATTCCTTACTTTTTTCGTCGGATCCTATAATATCTAGCCTCTCAAAAAAAACCATTATCCATGTTTTTAAAAAAAGGTCAATAGATCCTGATGTGCTTGCACTTCTTTCATTTCCCTATCATGGTACTGATTCCAGATCTTTGTCAGAATCAAATAATGATTCTATTTCTGATGAGGAAAACTTAAATTCTATCTAAATTTAGCGATACCTTACTTACTATTCCGAAAATAATAGTCAGAATATTATCTTAAAACAGATGCACTAAATAATTTTTTATATTGATAACATAATAACTTTGTCCGGATTTTCCCAAAGCAAACATTTTTCTTTCATGGTTAGATTTTGATATTGTTCTAAATAACGGTGTTGTATATTGTTCGTCTGATTGTATATTTATATAATATGTTTTATATTTGAATCACCCTGTATCGTATGTCTGCTTAAGTTCGCATTGCATATTCAAACGTAGTTTTTAGTTCCGATCAATTTTTCTCAATAACAATTTCCGATATTGTTACAAATAAAGGAACTTTACTCTTGAGCCAAATTCATACTTTTTGAAAAACATTGTATATGACTGAAAAATTAATATCTGATGGTTGAACTTTAGCTTTAACTCCATGCAGAACTTTTTATAAAGAATAACTATTTTCCGTAAAATAAATAATAAGAAAGTTTTCCATATGTCGAGAACTTAAGCAGACACACTGTATAAAGAAAAAACACACAATTCTAGTATAATACTAGTATTAATTCGAATTAAAAACAGTTTATTTGAATATATACCTTTTGTTATTAGTAAATGCACAGTTTTACTTGAATTTTCAAAGTGTATACATATTATATAATTAAAAAGAAACCTCAGAATTCTTGATAACTTAGTAGTTTATTTAATAAAATAGTTACCTATTACTGCTTTTTACAAATTAAAGCTTGTTTCAATCACAAAATATAATATTTGTTCTATTTTACAAAAATAGACTTTTTATTTCCTAATATTGGTATTTTACCCTCTGTGCGGCGGCCCCCCGTTTTACGTTTTAGTCGATCAAATACTTCAAAGGTTGAAAAATTGTAGTCGGCGACAAAAAAAGTTCAAGTTTGAAAGTCCTCTCTCTCTCTGTGCAAACTCATTACTGGATTCGCGTCACGATTTCACAAGCTTTGGGCAATGTCTGTTTACCAAAGTTAAACGTTTTCCGAGAAACGAGAAGTCAGGTTTATTTGCACTCCAGTCGGATCTAAAGACACAACAACTAACGAATTTCTGCCTATTTCGTCCCCTGATAAAACTGACGTACTAATGTGTTTAGCTATAAGCAAAGTGAAAGTTAACTTAAAATTACTACTAAAACTTATGCGGCATAACTATATATATATATATATATATATATATATATATATATATATATATATATATATGTATATATATATGTATATATATATATATATATATATATATATATATGTATATATATATATATACAGTGTGTCCCAGATTCGCTTCTCTATACAGGGATATCGGCTGCTATTATACGTACAGCAAAGGTTAAAAGGCGAAAGTTTTAAAGGAAACTTATTGCATTCGATATCTGGCTTCAGATTTACGATCGATCAATAAGTTTGGGAAATATCGGCGAAAAACTGAAAATGGCGGATTTCGTTTTTGGCCAGTATATCCAGAACGGTAAATTTGACAGCTGCCAAAATGTGACATTATTCGGACACATTTTTAAGACAAATAAGATGGCGTATACGACACGTCTTCATTGTTTTTTGTTAACCTGCAACCCGCCTAAACTTTCATTTTTCTTATGGCCGCCATATTGGATTTTTCGATTTTTGGAAAGAGCCTAAAACTTCCAGTCAGTGATATGTCACAAGTGCATTAAAGATTTTAGTATCATCGAAATATTACACTTCGTAAAATTAGGTTTCAGTTTTTTCTAAGGAGGCCAGATTTAAAATAATTTTAGCTCTCAATGCTTTTCTAAGGAGGCCATGATTTATCTGTAACAAAATTGGATTTTGACTCTGACGTTAAGTTAAATAGTTGAAAGTACCAAAGCTGTGTTTTAGTAAGTAGTATGTACGCTTTTATCCCAATAAAATCATAAATCTTGTTTTCTGTTTTGGAAACCTTCCTCATAGAGCTCTTGGTTTAGACAGAGATAACAAGGATGATATTTATGTTTTCTGATAATTCGGTACGTTCTGCGAAATATTCAGATCTTCTGTTACTAAATAGATACTGGTATTTGGATTGTCCATACACTACACTCAAAATAATATTGGTTTCATGTTACTCGCTCATCGCGAACTATTTTTTTTTGTAGTAAACACTACCATTAGGAAATATGATTTGATAACGACGTTTTGCTATTCTAATTGCCTTTCTCCAATAACTAAAATCATCAGATGGTTCGTTTAAAGAAAACTGATGATTATCTTCCTTTATAAATCTAGAAAATAAATACCTCTTGAGGCTGATTAACTTCGATACTTCAAAGTGACACGTAAGCAAAAACAGAAGAACATTTACCATAGTTGTGCACGCGTTTCTTATTCTATTATTAACTACTGCAGGTCCAACTTGACCATTTGCAAATTTAAAAATATCACTTTAAGGATTATTTTTGCTATTAAATTTACTAACATTTCAAGCGAAGTTAAAAATAAAGGCTCATATTTAAAAGTCTCAAGTTTTCACATTTAAAAATCTAAAGTTGAACCATGCCCAGCTTTTTTGAACCACTCTGTATGTATAGTGAACGCGAATCTCACAATAAAGTTCATGGAATATCAAACATATTTTATATAAAGGGTTTTTTTCTATTGTCAGCCATTACAAAAATAAAGGGGGCTTCTCGCTTATAACAAACGATATATAAAGAACTTTTACTCTACTTTGGACCACTCTGAATATATATTTGGTTTATGTAGATGGATAAGAGTCACAATTTCCCCAAAGCTTGATATGTATATAAATTAGGTTATCAAAATTTGAGTTTCCAAACCTTATCTTAACCGTGGAAGGGAACATAAATTCTCTATTTCGACTCAATATTCTCTCGATTCTATTATTTTAACGAATTAACTAGTAAAATTGTGTAAGGAAATTCGTTTATTTAGGACATAAACTAACTGTGCCTTGTCAAAACATTTAAATAAAGACTTGTGATCTATCCAATTACACTCTAAAATTTCCGCCAAGAGAGTCATAAGAGAATTAACAATTTACATATGAGTTATGACGAATAAAGGAAGATGCTTCATTAGCAACCTTTTCAGATCGAGAGAGTATTTAAATGTGTTTTAGCAATAAAAAGTATTAACGAAGTCAATTTCTTCTAATCAACGCTTAATGCATCATTATAATGTTGCTGTTAATATATGCGGCTTAATTCTTGTTATATACAGTAAGTTAAAAAAATTCTAATCTGGCAGTTAATTATAATTAGGTACAAATAGTACTGAAGTAATTAGTGTTATGACTGTAAATCAATTAAACAACATTTTTTAGTATTGATGGTATCCTACCTATTTATGAAACAGTTTTTGTTCATTTTTTTCATTTTTCATTCATTCATTATTCTCTTTTCATATAGGTAGGTACTCAGAAGGAGGTTTTGTTATATTTGTTCTTATTCCTTAGTGCTTTTTATTACATCATTTGGTTTCCTTGGAACTTTCTTACTTTCACAAAATATAATATATAAATAAAGGGCTGCAATAGCTATAAAAGCTACTAACATAAAATTGAATAAATTGAATTGTCGTATTAGTTGTTGAGCTCATGGTCTTCGTGACTTATGATGAAAGCGTTCACCTAGAAAATCAGCGGTTCTGGGTTCAAAACCCAGTGAAGACAAGTTACCTTTTTCAGTTTTAGTAAATTTGTCTAAAGTGTAGATTAAATCATTTTGGGAAAATGTAATTATATTGTTTTACTTGAAGTTCAATCCCGAATGTTTGCTCTAAGGTCAGCCCCAAAGTTTTTCTTATTGATCCAAATAGTAGTAGTAGCTGAGGGAGGTTTAGAGACCTGACTCGTAGGTCTATAAGACCTTTTCAGTCTATCCCAGACCGAAGGCTGCTTAACTATCTGAGCAAATAGCAATCTCCTCCTCTGTTCCTTCTGCGACTTCCTTCATCATTGTTACCATTAAAATAGCGTACACCTTAGCCTGAAATCCCACAGAAAACATTCCCAAAGAGAAGCTGGACCCAGCCAGCCTTTATATATACACCTGCCCCAGAGGCTTGGAATGATGCAAATGCATCCCTCGAGAATTCCACCATGTTTATCTCCTAATCCTCTTTTTCCGGGATTGAAAGTATAACCAAGTATTGGTCAATGCATTCAGAATTGATGATTATTATAGATTGTGATTGATTTTAGTTTGTTTAATATAAGATGTCGCGAGAAATATTCTTGAAATGTTGGGATGTATTATTATTTAACTTAACAATGCGTCTTAAAGGCTTAATAAATAATAATATAATATTTATTCCTAAACATCATAAGATTTTAAAACCGTTAGTTGGTAGTTTTATATTTTGCTAATATCCACTCTAATACAGTTATTGATTTTTATTGAAAACATTTGCTTGCCTAAACCTGAAATCATGCAATACGGGGTAATCAACTGAAAAAGGTTAAGCTTATTTTTTGGTTCTCCGCATATTTTAGAACGACCTGAAAATCTTTAGGAGCTGACCTTAAAACAAAATATATTTCCGATCTACAAAAGAAACTAATTGAAGCACTAACGAATTTGAGCGAATCGAAAATACTATGGGGATTAATTTCATGCACTCGCCAAAAGGTCGATCATTCCAGTGAACTGAATACTTGAGTATTTGTAATTATTTTTGCCTTCTATCTATCTATTCTAGCCTAATTTGCGATTCTTAAAATATATTTACATAAACAATATAATAATTTGGTATTGTATTATAAAACTCTTCTTTAGAGGGAATAAATTGATAAAACAATTTAAGAATTCATACACAAGGTATTTAACGATTACTAGAATTGTGATGTCTGTACCAAGAAATCAAATTTAGGCTAATTTAAATCTTTCGTTTTTTAATGAATGTTTATTTTGGTATTAACTTATAATAATAATAATAATAATAATAATAATAATAATAATAATAATAATAATAATAACAGGATGCATTGCAAATCGTATCTATCACCATATTGACAGTCATAACCTATTAGCGGAGGAAGAGAAGGGATGCATTCGAGAACTTTAAGGATGCAAAGAACAACTTATCACCGACTCTGTGGAACTTGAGCAGGCACAGAAAAAACAACGCAACATATACACTGGTTTTTTAGACTGTAAAAAGGCGTTTAACAGTGTACCACATTCCTGGCTCATAGACGTATTAGGAATATACAAAACTCACCCTATGATCATCAATTTCCTGGCAATTATCAAGCTCCAGTGGAGAACGAACTTGAGGATCTATAATGGCGACCAATCTCTTACCACCGATGAGATACACATCAATAGGGCAATTTACCAAGGAGACTCGTTAGGTCCACTTTGGTTCTGCTTAGCGATAATTATCCACGTTGCTCAACAATACAGGACATGGCTTCAACATCAAATTCCGAACAATATCCCACCTTCTGTATATGGATGATATTAAGCTCTATGGTGGAAACGATAACCAACTAAAAAAGTTTATTGACGTGACATACACCTTCTCGACAGAAATTCCCATGGAATTTGGAATGGAAAAATGTAAATGTACCCAATGGAGAAATAATTTTAGCGATGAACCAAGGAGAGACTTACAAATACCTAGGACTCCAACAAGCTAGACTGCTCCAGGATAAGCAAGGAAAGACCAAAGCTGAAAGATCAGTACGTTCAAAGAATGCGAGCTCTTCTGAAGACAGAACTGAACGTCGGAAATCTCATTACAGCAATTAACATCTATGCGGTGCCCGTGCTGATCTACAGTTCACAGAAGTCACTTTTAGACCCTCTACAAACAGAAACAGTGGGCTCAAATGGCACTACACATGCACTCGGGATGGGCTTGGAAGCCAGCATTTGCTAAGAAATTGATTGCCAATTTTGATAATTATAATAATAATAATAATAAAAAGGTGTGATAAAAAACTCAAAATTGGCACATTATAGTCCCTCGACTGATGACTTAGGGTAGTATAAAAACCACTAACTGTAGAAACTAAATATATTGTTAAAATAGTCGCAGCTAATCAAGAGAAAAGTACCGGAATACTGAATTACTTATTTATTTCTATAACAGTTACTTGTAGAAAGCTATGCGCATCAGTTACAATGCCCTATATTTTGTAAAAGAAATAAAATGAAGAAACTTGCACTCATTACTATAAAATGTATTTTTAGATGTGGATGATAACTTGCTTTATAAGTTATATTTGAGCGCATAAATTGTATGAGATAGAACAAAAGTACTTACTCTGGTGTCCTCGTCCTCCAGATTTATTTTTATTAAGACTGTTGTAGATCCCTCGGGTACGAACAGGAACGTTAATATGTTGTAAAAATACACTGATATGTACTGAATAAGTTTTGAAAACTTAAATTAGATGGCTATTTAGTAAGAAAAATATTGGTAAATTTGATACAAGGGTTTATATGAAGTCGAGATTTATAGGCCTATTGCTTAAAAGTTAAAAACGTGAAACGTGAAAAATCCAGAACTGTATTGAAATGCGTTCTTATTCATACTTAGTTTATTCACGTGGTGATCGATCTAGGTCCATTTATGTCTAAGCAGAAAATCCTTCGCGATTCATAAAGAATTTCATGTAAAATATTAGGAGAGATAAATCTGTCTCTATATAATATACATCTATATTATTTTGCGATACCATGTACGAAATCTTATTAATCTTTTATAATTTTTAACAATTTTTTAAAGAAATCTTAACCTAAAATTGTTAATTAGATTTTGCTTACTTACTCATTATCGAATCTCTAAGGCTCTTACCTGAAAATAAAAACAGACGTTTAAAATTATTTTTCGAGAATTTTTTGAAAACCTATGTATACAAGGTTCTTCAGAAATAAAACCCTAAATCACCAAAATCTTTTTAAAGTGGAACAATTTGGTAAATAAATTTTGTTTTAAAATGTAGATAAACATACACATACTTCATCTATACCTGTTTTACGTTTTAAAATTAAGTGAGGCAAAAATTAAAGTCTTTAAAAATTCAGAATTTTGATATAAGCTTAGTTGAAGTTTGGTTGGTTTCAAAGTTTCCAAAACTCAGTTTTAACGAAAATAATACGTATTACCCAACTACGGTGAGTCAACATTAAAATTAAACTCCAAAAACTATGTGATTTGGTGTCGTTACTTTTTACAACTATATTTCTTTGTAGATGATCTTTCGTATTACCTTGACAAAAAGAATTAAATCTTACATCTGATGCTTGGTTTTAGTTTTTTAAAATTTTACCGTTAATTTTAATTGAAAAGTGATTAATTAAATGAATCTTTCCGTAGAGAACCGGATGCAGGGATGTAGCAATCTTCACTTGCCAGATCATTACACAAATTAATTGTGATAACCTAAAAATATAAAAACAAACGTTGCAGCAAGACTAATACCATTAACGGTCGCTTTTTGTATATATGTGCCACGTTCCTTTGATAAACAACATAAGTTCACTACTTTAAAGCCACTTGGGCCTAGCCAATTATGAAAATAAACAGAGAAACATAATACCCTAACAAACATTAGAAGCAGGCTTATAATTTAAATGGTGTATGCATTAGAATTAACACTGCCAAGAATCATATTTCAAGATTTTTTTTGTGGCTATTGATTAAATTATTAATTTTCTATGAAATTACCAAAAGTGCTATTGCTTTACGTTTCTTTTCAGCGAAATTAAAAAAAGAAGAATGTAGTAGAAGTTTTATTCTACTACACAATTTGAAACCATAAGCTACGAATAGAGTTAATTTTATTTTGTGATAAAATAAACAATTCCATTCATACCGAGTGCAAATTGCGAGTAAGAATAAGTTAGATATGGAATACAAATAAAGTACATTTAATTGATGTTGAATATAATGAAAAATAGTAACATTTAACATGATAAAGTTAATAATACATTAACGAAATAACATTCCTTGCTCTATTGAAACACACCTGCAAATTAAAAAATACAATTTCAGTTAAAATTAATCTTACAATTTTAAGCTTCAATAAAACGGACACGAAGTACAAATGTTCGGAATGTTGATGTTCAGAGACACGAATGAACGGTTTGACTCTATAGGGTGGAGTGATGCGAAATGGAAAAACTGTTTTGGTAATTTCGATTGGACAAAGTATGAATGGCGATAGGTATCCTGACTTAGGTCTGAATGAAATGGTCGTCCCATATGCTCAGGAGGATTTATTCTGTTAGGCGATAATGCTCGTTCAAACAGAGCCCGAACTTTCCAAGAATTTCCGAGAGAGAACGATATCGGACGAATGAAATGGCCTGCTAGATTACCGGATATGATTGTAATAGAACAAAATTAAACTAAAACCTAATCAAAGAAAACCCGAATTTCAAAATTTGAATGAATTAGTAATGGTAGTTAGGGAATTATGGGAAGCTATTCATTCCTCAAGAGTTTAGTAGGAAATTTATGTTGCAGTATGCCGAGAACGAGAGTGTAAATTTTGTGGGTACGAGGTGGGCCTACTCGATATTAAATTATTAATTGATATTGTCTACCTTTTTTTGAACATGTAATTGCAAGTTATTTGGCTTGAAAATATATCCTAGTTCTTTTAAATTTGTACTTCGTGCCATTTTATTGGTGCTTAAAATTGTAAAATGTATTTAAACTGCAATTATATTTTTAGAAAATGTAGACCTTCTGAAAATAACCTCTTTTTTTGTAAAAAAAATACCATGCCGCTAAATAAGTCAGGAGATACTCACCCAATCTTCTAGATGTCATTACGATGAACATTCTGGAATTACTATTGCAATAGATGCAGAAAGTTAAAATTTTACATATTTACATTGTATTCTTCCACACCCTGTATAACACTAAAAATATGTTTTATTGAAGATCACTCTAAGCCGTTTGATTCAACAAATAACAAACTTTCAGAATCTTCTTATTTTTAAAAATTGGTTTACGCGTTTTTGAGATACAGTGTCCTAAAAATTACAATAAAATTACCTGTACCAACTAATTCCGTGAGCAGTTTATAGGAGAATATCCATAATTATCTCTATCAATCAGTTTGTATTTCATGATTCTATCCCAGGGGCTGATGCCTGTGTTACATATGATTCTGTTATAAAACAGCACTGTATAAATAGGCGCTAACTGAAAGAGCGTTGTATGAATATGACGCACAATAAAAGTGTGTGTAAAAATACAGCGCTTTCACAGAGACGGTTTTTTAACACAACATCAGGGAATAAAACAAAACAACGTATAATAAAACCGTCTATTATGGATATTTTGAATAGGTGGGTCGGTATCATTAGGTGGATTTACACCAGGTTAGCTGTTAAAACCATCGTTAAAGTCAAAACAGAAAAGATGGTTTCGCGATATAAATTTAAGACGATTGCTCAAATCAATAAATAAAAATAATAAATTATTAGGTAGGTCTCCATTAGATTAGCATCAGGTTAGCTGTTTTAGCTGTCTTGTAGCCATCGTTAAAGTCATAATAGAGGAGATGGTTTCGCCATATAAATTCAAAACTAACACTCAAATCAATAATTTATCTTTAACGAGAGCTTTAACAACTAACCTGATGCTAGCAGGTCCACCTAGTGCTACAAAATATCAATAATAAATCTAATTAGTTAGTTTCTCTTTTAATATACTCACATGGCGCTATTTCGTCGTGCACGGTTCCGTTACAATGCCCTTTTGATTTAAGCGCTGTTTTGATATAAGATATTTTGTTACATACTTCTTTAATAAACGCTTTATCAATACGTGCTCTTTTAATTAGCACTCATAACGAGGTTTTATTACAGAGCCGTAAAAATGTATCCAAAAAGATAATTTTCACCTATTTTTTACATTGTTAGATTCTTATAAGCTGTCAACTCTACGTAGTACTTATTCAATACTTCGTACCAGGCTTTAAATAAATAAGAAATCGATTTTAGATAGAGAATGTAATCGCATTTTTAAAAACGAGTTCAACGGGATGTATTCCTAAAAATCTTGAGTATTTACAAAGGAAAGGTATTTGGAATAATTTATAAGAGAAGCGGAAGGAAAAGACTACCTACTGGCATACTGGCAAAGATTGTTCTTATTGTGGGTGTGTCTGGTGCATGTCGCAAGGAAAAAATTTCATATTTAAAGAAGGAAAATGTCGAAAGATCAGCATCTTACATTAAAAAAGGCATTCTCAACATCAAAACAAATGTGTCAAGATGTTTCATGATTATTGAAGGTTTTATTGAAGGAATTAATTTGGTAAATATTTTTAGGTACCTGCATATACAACTCATCAAAGATGTTTCCTTACCGATAGGAATTTTAAATGTTCTAGGCTTCCAGTGGGCATTAACATGGCTGGTGCTATTCACAAAAAAAATTACGAGTATTTTGAATTTCCAACGGCAAATGAATACCCAGGGCATTGTCATTGGCTTTAAATAATGGCATTGTTTACGGAGAGAGGCTCTGGAGTTCTCACAACACTCAAGCGATATGGGTGTTGGAAGCCGAGTTCTGTAGCCGAGGATTAATATTGAAGAATGATTAAAGTATAAAAAAGGAGTTTCCGAAAAAAAATTCTTGGAGAAAAACAAGTTGACGCTAATAAAGCAAGACGAGCTGAGCCTGAGGGTGAAAAAAGTAAATGCAAAAGCAACTATACTTGCAATATAATTACAGTTACTTCTAGAGCTACCGGAATGAATTGAACATTACCTAAAGAAGAAGAAATATGTCCTGTTTCAAATTGTTGTTTATAATAAATAGAAAAAAAATTGAATTTGTACTTTTTTGCCCTTTGATGTGACATTTTTAAGCTCTAGTGATTGAAAGTGTCTTTTTTAAGCACTAGTGCTTAAAAGTATGTCAATTAATAACTGAAGTGACATTCGAAAAGTCGCTATTGCTATTTCGCTGCTTGTGCCTCTCTCTTACGATACCGTCTCTCTGCATCATGGCTCGGTAACGCCGTAATAAAGCCTATGAAAATAGGCTTCCTACCTTTTCCTTCTCCTATTGGCTAACTGTAACGTAAGAATTTTTGTAACATACAATGGAAGGAATATGAAAGCAGTGAGAGACTCGGTAATGATTCGATAAAACTAGTCATTGCATTCGCCGGTACAGCATTAATAAGAATTTCTTACGTAGGTACTTTCAATACAATCATTTTGCCTATGCGTTATAGAAAAAACTTGTTCTTCTTTACTAATGATACAAGATGGAATTCGCTTAATGGTTAGAGTAGATTTTTTACTAAGTCATAGTCACAACTACTTCAAATTTGCGGGTTCGAAAAAAGGTTGGGTCAGTAGGAAAAGATAACAAGAACAGATTTTTATTCAAAATAATATTTACGGTTTTTAAAGTCGAAGCTATATTGTTGCTATTAGAGAGGCAAGTATACCAAGCGCAGTTAGTCGGCTTTGCCGATACCTTTTATCATTTCGTTTGAGAAACGTCTGAACCGTTTAAAAGCCGGTAAAAATGCGTACAATATTAAATCTTGCAATATATCTTTGCGCAAAAATCAAAATGGCACCATTCTGCCATTTTTAATATTTTTCCTATGGGACCACTCCGATAATATCCTAAATATTCCCTGATAGTTTTATCTAAATTGGTCAAACGATCGCGGAGTAATTGATGTACAAATAAAAAAACAAACAAGAAAATGTCCGCCATTTCGCCATTTTTAACATTTTTTTAATATGCCAAGCCGGTTAGATAATATGCACGAACAAACATAAAAAAATCCTCATTTTTTGAAGTTTACCGGATATTATACTACGTAAACTTTAGCGTTAATTAAAGGGGTTTATCGACATCATAGATTTTATAAATAATTTTGTTCTTTGTCTCAACGATTCGGAGGAGGATTACTCAATGTTTCCTAAAATGAAGAAGATAGCTAAATTTACCTAAAACATATTTCGTAAATAGTTTTTTTTATTTCGTTTAAATATTCACTGGTCAAATTAAAACAAAGGTTTCTTCTCAAAATCAAACCCGTCTTCGATATTTCGCCCTAATTTCCACTAAATGACGAAAATAAATGACTCGTCCTTCTAATCTTGTGCGCTTACCTTTATGAAACCAATATGTTAGAGGAATATATAATTTATCTAGCCCAATTGATCGTATCATATCTAGTTACCGATATTATGCACGACTGCATTCACTTTTGTTATTTGTCTCCGTCGAACTTTGCGATATCGATGCAATCCATCATCTTATCGGAACACTAAATATTGTCGCACGGATTGAACAGGAGGTAGCAGTAGACGACTCCGTCGCGGACTATAAATCAAGAGACTACTAACCGGTATTGCTGCACTCAGATTTAATAAGTCTTGAAGATTTATAGATATTTCGTGCTGCCTTTACCGAGTAATTACTCATTGAAGAAGCAGGATATTCAGGAATTGTCGTGAAGATGCCGTAAATAATATCGCTATAAATAATATAATAGCGATTGTTTTAGAGTTTAAATTTTTTATTGACAATAAAACCGTGCGTAAGATATATCAATATTAAACACACCTTATAGGGCATTAAGTAGTCAATGGAACGTCATATGACTCCAATTTTTTCGACGCTGACCTATTTGATGGTGTCGGAAAACAGGCTGCACTAAAGGGTTAACAGTTGATAATAATATCTAATAATAATATTATTTATAGCAGGTATGGTTAACTTTTGCTTAGCTGAGGGCGTACTTTCGGGACTTAATCAAGTCCCGTGCCCTTTGTAAGAAATAAGTAAGTAGTAGCGAATAAAAAAGCGATAAAAATTCACACATTTTTTTATTTATTAATTATAATAGCATAATTAAACATGTCAAAAAACAAATTAACAAAAACAGAATCAAATGAAAATTAATCAGATTTGAGTTTGAAACTTAGAAACAAGATGATGAATATTGGGGTCAATATCACTATTACATAGGCGCTAGATTAACATCTGTAAGCCGAGTACGATGCTTATTTTTATTAATTTTCGTGATTGAAAAAAGCTGCTCACGTTTATACGTGCTACCGAATGTACAAATTACTTTTCGTGCGAAAACTCTCAGCTGTGAATAGTTTTCCGGTATGTTCTGTAAAATCCGCTTACTTCCACATCATCCAATTTAGACTTCAAGACTCATACTTCTTGAAGCTCGATCAACTCCATTTGTAGGTGAGGTGGAGCATCGTCCAAATTACACTTACAAGGATTTGCAAAAATATTGAAAGTGCTATCCATATTCTTAAAATCGGAAAACCGATTAGTGAATTGCTCTGACAGTCGTTTCAGTTCTTCAGCATAGCGACCGTATTCAATGTTTTCGTGACTGGATAATATTAAAAAACGAAAACAGTTTTTACTTCTCATTTGTGTTTCCCACAAGCAAATTTTATTTGGAAAAGCTTTAATTAAGATGACTGTACAGCTGATTTACCAGTTGCCCTTGTTTTTAAAGCTTCAATTTGCGGCAATGTTTTCTCTTCTATTTCCATAAAATCAGCTATTTCTTTTCTAAGGAAATGAAATCTTTTTAGCATTTTAACTTAGCTTGGCAATCTTACTTCGCAATAGTATATCACATCATCGTGTTCTGAAGAAAGTTCGTCCAAAAATACTTTAAACTGGCGATGGTTAAGATCACGGAATCTAATGAAACTGATGGTACTTACTAGCACATCCATAACGTTTTTCAATCGAATGGACTTAGAGCACATGTTTTGTTGGTGAATAATTTAATGCAGATTTATTAAATCATATTCTTGCACCTTCATAGCGGTTGTTCTTTCCTTCCGAATTCCGATAAAATCTTTTCGTAAACGGACCATTGAAGGCGTACCATCTGTGCACACTCCACTTAATTTACACCACTGCAAACCATATTGCTCAAAAGTACTTTGCACCTCGGCAAAAATATCTTCTCCCGTTGTGGTCCCTTGTAGTGGCCGCAAAGCCTGTAATTCCTGTGTCACTACAAATTCTTCATCAACACTTCGTTCAAAACAGTTAACTGGGCTGTGTCAGATAAATCGATACTCTCATCCAAAGCAATCGAAGATCAAGTCAGTGTTTTTTTGATATCACTAGCCATCATATTTATACGCATAACAGTACGTCTCGGTAAGCTCACTTTCCCAAATTCTTTTTTCTTTTCTGGGCCCAAAAGTTCTGCAACATCTACTAGGCACTCTAACAAACTCTCCCTCAGGAAATGACTTCGATGTTGTCGCTATTTTGGAACTAACTATAAAACTAGCTTTCACAACACTGTCTTGATTTGATCTTTGTGAATGGAACATTTGGTGGTGTCTCCCTAAATCGGTAATGAGTTTTTTAGTTTTATCCTTTCTTAACTGGCCCGTAAGTAAATTATATTAAGTGAAATGCTTGCTGGAATAATGCCGCTTCATATTGTATTCTTTCACCACCGTATATAATTAAAAAATCAGTTCATTTGTCTTCGAATTGACGACATTCTGTGTCAGGTCCTCTTTTTTAAACCAGGCATCTTGATAGATTTTTTTCTTCTGAGTCTTTCTTTATCAGTTCTTTACAAGTAATGAGTTGACACCCGCGCTGAGCAGTTTATATATTACACATAATAAGCAACTAGAATACTCTCGAATAGAAAGTCTCGATCGAACGCGAATATGCAATTTGAGCACTCAGAACAGACTGTTATTCATAACGCATCGCTCGGAGCACTTCAAGGACATCGGGCGGCTTCTCAAATCTTTATCTGTTTGTCTCTTTCTAACGACTATTTCTGACTCGATCTGTAGCGTTCCACTGCATACGCTTAATAAATTTATTTATCGATTTTAGTCTTTATGATTTGAAGAATAGTTTTAGGTTGGTTGACAGTAATTACAATAAACTATATGTGCTAAATCTTTAATTTTTTTTTTGTACGTTATTTGAAATTTCTAAATCTTTTGCAGGCCGCATTGGAGCTGGTGGAGGGCCAGATCCGGCCCGGGCGCCGGAATATGATTTATACTAATTAACATATAAAAATGTCTTAACTCAGAATTTACGTTTTTGATATCTATTTTTAAAATTAAATAGAAATAAACAGAATAAATTTCATAACAACACAACACAATATAACAAGTAAAAAAACATTTTTGATCTTTAGGCATTCTGTATTTATATCAAGCGTGTAAACAAGGGAAATAAACAAAACTTAGTAGAAATAAAATGATCAAACAATATCGTGAAAACATTCTTTAAATTCAGTTTTAAACGCTTCGAGTTAACTTGCACAATTTTCGAAAATCAAACAATTAATTCTATGCGTTCCGTCTTTTTTCGGTTATTTTATCACAAAAACTATTTTGAAAATGGTGCTATATTGGCTGACACTGTTAGTATTTTACTAAATTTATCAGTACTGTTTTATTTGGGTCAATTATAAAAAGATGGGGGTAACAAGATCAGTTGTTAAAATTCTCCTTGTAACAGTCAGAGATTGGAATTATTAGGTTGTTTTTCTTTCTTTGCTAGGCTTAGAATTGTGCATGAATTGTTTGTGATAGGACTGCTACAGCTTTTTTGTTTAATAGCTTTTTCTCGTACAGAAAAAAAATTTATTTGCCATATTTTTGCAATATAAATTATATAGAACTTATTCTAACCACCCGAGCTAATTCAGCTTCTATTTTTTGTACCAACTGTGTAGGAAATATGGTTAAAACTATTATATGTAGAAATACTAATTAAGGTTACTTTATACAAGCTTATTTTAAAAAAGCAATGTTAGATTTTGGGCTAAATTATTCATATTTATTTATTTCAAAAGTTTATATAAGAGGAAGCGTCGCAGTCACCAACACTTCCATCTCTAGTCGGACGCCAGAAAGAAAGCTTCGAAAATGTGATTTTGGCGAAACGTTAGAAAAACTGTTCTTTTCAGAATGACGAAAACGGCATGAAAATACATTGTATTTTTCCGTGCGTGAAGGACTAGAATCAACAATATACACCTCTGCGGGAAGGAGGTCTTCAAGACAATCAGGACTTATGAGAAACTGAGAGGTAAGAAAACTAATCTTTTATGTGATTTAACCTTTCAAATTAAGTGCCTTGACAGCGATTCACTTCCTACTTTTTCACGGTTCTCTTATCATACTAAAACAAGAAAAACTGACACAATATTTCAAAATGAAAGTAACGCCTTTTAAGAGAACAAATCCATCAAACTAGAAAACAACTGGCCGAGTCAGAGAAAGAACTTTTAAACTTACACCTTAAACTAAGTAACAGCATTCACCCTTTATTGTGGAATCACATAGAAACTTCGACTTTTTGGCAAACAAAATCAAATAAGAATATCAAGACTGATAAACTTTCAAAAAAATATAACAATCTTCTAAGGAAATCGAGTCAGCCACAAGCATCATCAGTAGACGTCGATAAATTGGTGCGTAGTATCTCACTCTACAACCTCTCAGAAACTGAAAAATCCGTACTGAGTAAGAGTTCTAATTTTGCGATATCTCTTAGGGAAATCCCTAGAGAAGAAATGACAGCGGGAGTAGAAGCTGTCCTTGACTCCTCTGAAGAAACAAAAGCAGGAGATTCGACAAGTAGTAGCAAGAATTTTAAGATCAAGCAAACCACCAGAACAAAACCTAAATGCCACTGAATAAAGAGCTCTAACAAAGGAGCTGACGAAAAAGCTGATTCATTTGTAAAAAAACTCGCAGCATTTCACTCGAATTATACGAGACATCGTTCTTAAAAAGACGATATCATTACAAGCCTAGATGTCAAATCGTTATCGTATCCCAGTATTCCCATCGACGGAGCATTGGACAGAGTTGCTATCAATGACGTCAAAAAGAAATAGACCCCGCATTTCATTCATAAAAATGAAATAAATAGAATCAAACATCAATTTGTTGTTGTGTATGAGTGGAAAAAAGACGGACTGATCGCATAAAGAATAGTTTGCGGTGAAAATTGCAACGCTGTCAGATATCTTCGCGGGGCTTACCAGTGGCGTAGCTATTTTTGAGATAATGTATTATTTGCTATATTTTTTTTGAGCCCAAATATTAGTATGGTGGATACGACAGTTTTTTTGTTCTAAGATGAACATGAACGACTTCACATTGCAAAAGTGAGAGTTTTAATAGTAAAATAGTTTTCACAGTATTCAACTTTAAGTCAGATATACAGGGCTTTCAAGAAATACGAAAAAGTGTATTTCAAAAATTCAATTTTTGTGACCGCCGCGGCTGTAAATAATCGTAAATAAAGGTTTAGTATTAGTTATGTCATATTAGTAATAGCTAAGGAAAGATTTAAATAGAAAAATGTTATTTTGCTGTTTGACCTTAAATATCTCCATAACTATAATATAAAAAAATTTACTCAGTTTATATCTACGATTTTTTATGGCTCTTAAAACTACCGTCAGAAAAATTTAATTTTTTTGAAATTGCTAGTGAAATCCACTTTTTTGAACATCCTGATCTAAAGTTTGTTACTATCAAAAATATTTTTGTTGAACCACCAACTTTTATCAAGAAATCAATGATAAAAAAAGCAAATAAATGCATTAAAATGCAAGATGTTTAAAAATAAAATCATCGGAACTTTTTGGTGATTCTGAAGCACCCTGTATAATATTTTACACTATATTTGAAACTTAATTTTTTTTTATAAAAATTTAAATAACAAGGTTGAAAGTGGTGCTGCACTATATATATATATATATATATATATATATATATATATATATATATATATATATATATATATATATATATATATATATATATATATATATATATATATATATATATATATATATATATATATATATATATACATATATCTATATACATATATATATATATATATATATATATATATATATACATATATAAAACTATAGGTTAGCAAGAAGCTGATTTAATAAAATTGTACCAATAATTATCTGTGACAAAAGACCAGGCACGTAGTCTAGGGAGGAGGTTCGGAACCACCCCCCCCCCCCGTGCGAGGCCTTAAAAATATTTAGGAGTTTTTACATAATTTAACGTACGAAGGTAGAATTACAATAACTGCTGATTAGCAGTTCCTCATTGGCTCTACTTACTACAGCTATTTTTTAACTCGAACCTCAGGAAAATTAGGGAGCAGGCTATTTTTTGAAATTCTAACTTTTTGACGGGTTTTTAACAAGCTCAAGTTTACACTGTTAGACATTCTGCGATTGCAAAGAAGTTTCACAAATATGTAAATGTAAAAAATTAAGACAGGCTACCCTAAACAAAGACGCACCTAATGATTTTTTCGTAAGTACGACAGTTTCTAACATAAATCGATAAGAAAATAAATTTCATTTTTCTTCCACAAAAATCTCCTGTCACAAGCAAAATTGCGAATGCGTGCCGAGACCAAATTTATGATAATTTCAACAAAAATCATAAGATCAAACGAACTTACCAAGTGATGTTCGATCTTGATTATATGAAGGCCTCGTCGAAATAAATAAAGACATATGTAGTACCTCCGCCTCTGGCCAATACGTCCACAATCTTGAAAGCTAAGCAAAAAAGAATCCCTTCGTACCCTTGCCTAACTCTGCCGATAGTATTCAGTCTAGTTTAAAGTCGTTGTTGCAACACAATTTGGGTTTTTTTTTTTTTTAAATATAAAAAATTGGGTTGGGTTGGGACTTTATTTATTTCGACGAGGCCTTCATATAATCAAGATCGAACATCACTTGGTAAGTTCGTTTGATCTTATGATTATATTCGGCCTCGTCTCATAAATAAAGACATATGTAGATGTTTAAAGAAGTTGCAACAACTAATTACTACAAAAAAAAATATATATATATTTATTATTTTTTAAGTTAATATGCAACATTAAGGAACATAAAACAAAACATATGCAAATCAACAGTCTAAAAAAAAGAAAATTTTTCTTATGGGTATGTAAGCATAATAATGTAATAAATATGTAATTTATCACAACAGTTTATAACACACTAATCTTACAACAAGGAAAACATAAAAATTAATATCATAACATATAATATAAAGGTTTTGGTAAAAAACAAGACAAACCAAATAACAAACATCTTTCCAATGAACAAATTATTATTTATGTTAATTATTATTTTAATTTACAAACTAAGAATTGTTTGGGCAAACTCTTGGTTGGATATCAAAGGTCTATTATAAAAATTCGCAAATGTCCTAGAGTTTTGGGTCCAACCTGCTGCCAATCTTATGGAGTCAAAACTTACACCTTTTCTGGCTGCTGCTGATGTAGCAGCATGCCGTGTGCTGTGAGCTGTAAATTTTGATATGTCCAGACCACTTTTTTTCAAAATGTGTTTTATCCATCTTGCGATGGTTTGCGAGGTGGCTTTGTGATATGGTTTCTTATATGTGAGAAACAAGGATTTACAAGAGCCTCTTAATTTCTTTGGCTTTTCCAAATATGCTAGGAGAGTCCTAGAAACACATATATTTGGGTTTTCATTAAAAAATGGCAAAACTATAAAAGGCTGACTCTTATTTCTGCCTGATGTCTTTATTCGACTTGGAATTTTTATTTCAATTCTCTCTTTTGAATTATTATATTGTCAATATCAATCAGATTTAAGGTTTGAATACGCTGTCCCGTTGCCAATGCCATCAGACTTACTAGTTTTTGGGTAAGCATTTCCAAACTAATCTCACTATTTTTAAAGTTTTTTAAATAATTTATAACAATACCTGGGTCCCAGGTATTTTCATATTTAGCCAAGGTTGGTCTTTTCCCAAAAACTCCCTTAAAAAACCTTTTTAACCTAAAATCTTGCCCCAAGTCCGGCCCTGCTATTTGTGCAATTGCAGATCTGTAATTATTAAGAGTTCCATATGAAGCCCCTCTCTTAAAATGTGTGGTTAAAAACTCTAGGACAGTTGGAACTTCAACTTTAAAGGGATTTAAATTATTTGCTATACTAAACTCCCACCATAACTTTAAGGCAGCATTATATTGCTTTAATGTTGCGGGTGTAATTGAGCTTAAACATATATCTAAAGAATCTCTAGGCACCTTTCCTAACAATAGCGCCCTCCTGATAGTCTCCCCGCCACCAGGGTAAGGTTCTGCCAAAGGGGGTGTGGTAACCTATTAAAGGTAAGTAAAAAATTTTTTAGGATTAAAGATTAATGGTTCACCAACTAGTATTGACTTAAAAATAGGATACCATGGTTGTGAGACCCAGAGAGGAACAACTACTATCCCTTCCGCTCGATCTTCAATTATCTTTTGAAGCACGTTTAAAATCATACAAAAGGGTGGGAACGCATAAAAATTTAGTTTGCTCCAATCCAGTGTAAAGGCATCTACTTTATGTGCCTCTGGGTCTCGCAACCATGATATAAACATAGGACACTTTCTATTCAACCTACTAGCAAATATATCAATATCTGGTTGTCCAAAACAATTTACAATGTTTTGAAAGACTTTATCTGATAAAGACCATTCCGTCTCCTTGTGCACCTGACGAGAGGCCCTATCGGCTTCTATATTATGCTTTGTATTTATGGAGCTAGCAAAAATTAAAATATTTCTACTTTCACAAAACATCCAAATTTTTCTTGTTATTTCATTTAATTTATTAAATCTAACACTCCCTTTCTTATTTATACAGGCTACAGCTGTAGTGTTGTCAACACGACATAAAATATTGCAGTTTGATAATTTTGAAACAAAACACTTTAATCCAAAATACAATGCCAAAAGCTCTAAATAATTTATGTGCTCTACCTGTTCTTTATCTGACCAATATCCCAACGTCCTCTTTCCGTTGCAAAAAGCCCCCTAACCTGATCTTGATGCATCAGAAAATATCTCTAAGCAAAATTTACACAAACTAATATTATTGGAAGTATTTATGTTATTTATAAACCAATTAATGTCAAAAAATAACGTCTCTGGTATTTTCATCTGTACATCATAGCAACCCTTAGCCTGTTTTAAAGCGATATGTTTACAACGTTCTAGGGATTTTAAATGAAAGTACCCATATTTTATCGCTGGGCATGCTGAAACCAGTATGCCAATAAATTCTGCAAAGTCTCTAATCTTAAATATTTTTAATTTTAAAAATTTTTTGCAAATACAAGATATTCTAACTTGCTTTTCAGTTGGTAATGATAGTTCCATTGAAAAAGAGTTATAGATAAAACCCAAAAATTTACATATTTTGCTAGGTATTAGACTGCATTTTGTATGATTAATTAAAAAACCTAAATATGTTAGAGTCTTAATTGCTAAATTTGTATTTCTGCTACATTCATTATATGATTTTCCAAAAATCAAAAAATCATCCAGATAAACTACTAAAAGGATCCCCCTTTTTCTTAGCATACTAACTACAGGTTTTAAAATTTTTGTGAAAATGTAAGGTGCACAGCTGAGCCCAAAAGGTAGACACTTGTATTCATAAATTACATCCTGGAATATAAATCTTAGGTATTTTTTGATGTGCTTCTCGTACTGGGACCAGATAATAAGCATCTTTTAAATCAATGCGACACATAAAAAAATGTTTTCTTATTAGCCGGGCAACTACCTTATTATCTTCTATTTTAAAATGTTTGTTTTCCACAATGGAGTTAAGTTTTTTTAAATTTAATATTAATCTATAGGTCCCATCAGGTTTTGGTACAAAAAAAAAATTTTGAAATAAATTGTTTTTTACATTTCTTGACAGCTGATATTGCGCCTTTATAACTTTTTTAAAATTAAATTTTCTTTTTGAGACCATTTATTCTCAGTGGGAATGAACTTTTGCACGGGATTATTGGTAAAGTAATAAGACCTCACTGTCCTATTTATAAATAAACTCTGCCACCTATGTACAAATTGTCTCAGGCGTCCGCATGGTTTACTAACCTGAAAGTCTATATGCGATGACTGCGCCTTCTGTTGCTGTAACTGCACTAGCCTTTCGTCTCTACGTAAAATACTTTCCGAGATAGCAATTTTTACCTCGGGGTTTATTGAAGGTGGATTTATTAAGGTACAATTTTCTGGAGGCAAATATTTTTCAATTAGACAATTTCTGGTTTCGTCATCCAGGCCACCAGTTAAAATATTATTCCATCGCAAAGCTATATCTGCATGGATGGGTTTTCCATACGAGTTCTTGGCTACCCCTTCCTCTCCCAAAATGGATAAAATTTCCATATTTAAATTGTTTCTGGATTCATCTGCAAGAGAATGAACCAGTTTAGTTAAATTCTCTTTAAATGTATTCATTGATATCACAACCAATAAAAACTATTATCAAGTAATGGGAAAGAAAAGGCCACATAATCCATTTTCCACAAGTGGATATGCGTCTTGCTATCACAAACAGGTAAAACAACGATATACACATAATAGGGAATCTGTTATCATTACAACAGAAAGTATGTGTCCTGCTATCACAAACAGGTAATACAAAAAAAATATTATTTATTCCGTTATCACTAACAGAAAGACTGGAGGGTACCTATACCTGTTATCACAAACAGGCAGGTAGGTTTTAGACAACAAACAAAATAAAAAAAATGTTGTCCAAAAAATAGGTGTCTTTTAAACAAAACATTTTGGGGGGGGGTAGCAACAACTCTTCTCCCTCAATGCGCCCTTCTAGGACTTATCCTTTTTCACAAAACATTGGAATTGAAATATATTTTACTTACTATTTTGACTTTCCCTGTGCCCGTCATTATCAGCTGTTCCACTTATCCCTGAAGCAGACGCAGGCGCCCGCCCGCCGTCGCGATAATACCAGGATTATTGATTATTTCCCTATCGGAATCAACAACAACAACTCTCACAGGCTATACGGTGTCACCATCATCTTTGCTATCCTCATCCGATGAAGTCACAGACGTATAGTTGTCTACCTCTCTCTCTCTACAAACAGAACGAGACCGAGATCGAGACGGAGACCGAGAACGGTCTATCTCACTTTCGCTGTCACTGATAACACGACGTACAGGTGCCCGTATTTTACGACCACGACTTTTCTTAACCTTGCATTTTTCTTCCAGACTATTAAGCCTATTATTTAACTTCTTAAACAATTTATAAAAGCCCGACCGTTCTACCGACTGACTACGACTTCTTTTTCTATGTTTCGGCATAATTTTTACGCTTTTCTACAAAAAAAAAATTCTGAATTTACACTATCGATTTCGATGATTCACTTGCGACGTGAACGTATCAACACAAAAACGAAGACTGAATACTATCGGCAGAGTTAGGCAAGGGTACGAAGGGATTCTTTTTTGCTTAGCTTTCAAGATTGTGGACGTATTGGCCAGAGGCGGAGGTACTACATATGTCTTTATTTATGAGACGAGGCCGAATATAATTATTATTATTAAACTTAGAATATATGGTAGATGCTGAAAATTTCTCTTCGTGATCCATTTTCACACAATTCTGAAGTTCTTATCTTTACGTATACAAAACACGATTTAAGGAATAAGAAAATTATTGAATTTACCTTTGGGAATTGAAAAAAATTACCTCCAAAAAATATTCGATTTGACAGTGAGGAATATTTAGAATTCTCAAAAAAAGAAAAACTTTTAAGCAAACGCTCATTAAAAGTAGTTTTAGAATTTCGAGAAAGTACTAAAAAGAAAGATGAATACATTTATGATTAAAGAAATCCAGATTTTTAATGTCGCAATATGGTTCCAGACCCTCTATGGAAGATAACACCACATTATCCTCGATATTAAAATACTATTAAATATATAAAACCTAAAAATATTAAGCAAAAGTCGCCAACGTCCTATTTACTCAAGATATACCTATAATTTTTTACATTTTCATAATTGCTTACCTGCAATGTTGTAATAGATATTGGCAAATAACTAGCGTTTTGCAACTTTTTTTCGTATTTTGTCCCACTTGCAGGGGGACTAGCAACAAGTGAAAAAAAAAGCATTCTTCTTCAAAATACAAGAGTTCTAACCACATTCTTCTTAATAATTTTTTGTCATTAAATTGGGTTTGACAGGGTTGGATCTCCCTAGAACTGAATGGTTATGTGGCAATATTTATTATTAGCAATAAGCTTAGTCATGTGGCAATATTTATTATTAGCAATAAGCTTAGTCATTAAAGAACAAGCATTTCCATGACAAAATACAACCAATAACAGGGTGAGTTCTTATTACTATTGTTACTAAAGATGAAGATAAAACTAAATTTTGTTACATGGGTCCACTTTGTATTTTAATGTCTATACAAGAGTATAATGCTTATTTAATACCTTTCTTTATCAGCTTATCACCGACTTCATAGGAAATATGTAATAAAATATAATGTATCACTTTTTAATGCAACCTATTTTTCGAAATCGGGTTTGTTTTTCAAAACATTTTGATTTCACCCTTTTTCCAACACATTTTAGTTCTATTTACGCGAAGTTAGGTAAAAATTTGGGTCCACTACTTTTAAAAGTTTGCCAAGCTCGCGGCAAGTAATATTATATAAAAATGCACCACCTTTACATATATTGGATCTATTCATATTTACAGAAAATCAGCAATAAACATGGCCCAGTATTAATATGAATACAAAATTGAACTTCGTGTCCCTAAGAACCACAAAAACCATATTATGAAAAACAATATCTTTACAGTATTTGTCCCGCAATTTACCACCTTTTTTCCCCACCATCCACCTTCCCCGCTATACATTTCACTTATTGACATCATAAATATTTTGTGCCAAGATGTTTAATATTTTTAACATTTATTATAATATATTATATTATTATTTATATTAGCGAAATCACCTGATAAAAACAGATTCTCCCTAGTTGGGATAATGTACCTCAGGATGGTTATTTATTTACTTTTTTGATTACTTATCTTTAAAAACCAAATTTTTAGGCAATACATAAAGCATTTCAAATTCATTAAAGAAAATCTATAGTAAATGAAAATTGAAAAGTAACGCTATTGCGCTATTTTCATTTTTTGTATATGCTTGCTATATGACAACTCCGACACTACCCTAAATATTCCTTGAAAATTTCATCCAAAATGCAAACCATCCTGGAGTAATTAATAACAACATAAAATAGTGGGTCTTACGGTTCACTCAATTAAAATTTAGTACCTATGCTTTACCAAATAGTATACTTATGTTGTTTATTAACCCCTCAAAAAAGGTGATCTGATAAATTTTAGAGGAATATTTGAGACTTTTCACAAATATGTAAATTAGCAAAACGCTGTACTCCGTTTATCATCAGTGTCTTCGACTTTATAGATAAGTTGAAGTTATAAAAAATTAATTTAAGCCCAACGAAAATGTGCGATACAAAAACAATACTTCATTTGCAAATATAAGAACGTTATTAGACGGTGATTTTACCCTTCAACTACAGCACTGGTATGACATAATCTTACTTACCTTCGAAAACAAACTTCTGGGTTTAAATCGTTTCTTTTTCTGCAAATAAAGCAAGTTCGCACCATTTTCTTAAAGTGTTTTAAACAGATTCTTGAAAATAGCCACACAAAACACTTTGATTTCTGAAAAACACTTATGTCACCAACTAGAACAATTACAACGCCGCGCATCAAATAGGTCGAAAACCGTCAAAATCATGAATGACTATGACCGTCTTCGGCGTCTTCCGAATGATCCCGAAAGAAATCTGTAGTATACTCAAAAAAGGTAGAATTCCGACGTTGCCGATTATTCTGGGCTTTATTTCTTGAAATAGGGAATAATAATTACAGAAGATTTAAATTACATTTAAAACAGATTCGGTTTGAGTTATTTATAATAAGCTATTTAATTATCAGTTTTAAAATATTCTATTTCTGGAATTCCTTGTTTATTTAGGTAATAGTATAGAGGGTGATATCCGTTATAATCTGGCCACAGTAACGGTTTGGCAAACCAGGGTTAATGTTAGATTCCTCCAAAATGTAAACAACTGGGTCTATGTTATTTCCATGTCGTTGGTTGCTATGAACGAGGATTTCCAGGTACATATAATTTAACTCTCGGAATATTGCCTTAAAAATACTTATTTTTCATTCAACGGACAAATGTAAAAACAAATAGATGGTGCTCCAGTTAGAGATATAACCTTCGGCTACGGGTGGGGGTATAAAAGGAAGCGTCGCAGTCACCACCTCTTCAGTCTCTATTCAGACCCGAGAAAGAAAGCTTCGAAAATGCCAAATGTTATTTTGGAGAAACGTCAGCAAAACTGTTCTTTTCAGAGCGACAGTAATGAACGGATGTACACCCGGAATGAAAACACATTGTGTTTTTCCAAAAACACATCCCTGAAGGAGGACTAAGAATCAACATAATATATATATATATATATATATATATATATATATATATATATATATATATATATATATATATATATATATATATATATATATATATATATATATATATATATATATATATATATATATATATATATATATATATATATATATATATATATATATATATACAGGGTGTTAAAGTTCTAAGAAAAAACTTGTTTTTCTATTATATCTTTTATAACACTCTAGGTATGTTTATCAAATTTGGTGTGCATCTTTTACCCATTAAAGGACAGTGTTTGATGCAAAAGGTTTTTTTTTATTTCTTCCAGTGGCGTCCCTACGGGGTTTGAAATTAATATTTTTTAAGATACGCCACTGCTTCTTTTGAAAACAAAAATTATTTTTGAAATCTCCGTTTAATTTAAAGAAAATTTGGTCTCCAGACTTACTTTTGTACGACACACGGTTTTTTTTGCAATGGTAATTTTATGTAAAATCCGCTTCTGTTTATTTTTATTAAACATATTATTTGAAAGTTGGCACACGTAATGCTGTTAGTAGTACCCATAAAAAGAAATAATTATAAATTTGGAATAATCTACTGAGTGACTCTGGGTCATGTCCCCTTTTATCTCCCAAACTTTTTTGCGCCAACACTTGTGATTTGTATTTGCCATTCACGAGCTTAATTTTCCTTTTTTTAATTTATTACAATTCACTATTAAACCCTCATTTCTAAATGTATTTTTTTTAATAGAACTAACAATTTGGTAGGAAAATTTAAGAAACAAACTGCAATTTAATTCAGTAGTCAAAGAAACCTAAATTGTCAAGGTGGGCTTTGCTTTGCTAAACGACAGTTCTTCGTTTGTTTATAACAATAACATGACAGTTGTCAAAACTATTAATAAAGGTGCACTTGTGTAATTTTTAAAAGTTTATTTAATTTTCTTTCGGTAAAAATGGTTCAATTAACAAACCGTGAAATGGCAGACATGCATTTCGTGTATGGAATGGCTGATGGTAACGCTCGCGCCGCTAGACGGATGTATCAAGAAAGATATCCTGACCGTCCACTACCTAACAGACAATTTTTTGCAAATATTCACTCTAAACTTTGTGAAACGGGTAGTTTTAAGAAGTCTGCTGCCCTTATAGGGAGACCAAGAACAGTAAGAACGGTTCAGATAGAGGAAGCTGTCCTAAATGCAATTGATGAAAACCCAGAAACTAGTACGAGAAAAATTGCGACTGAATTAAACATTACTCACGTATTAGTATGGCAAATTTTAAAGGATCAACAACTTTATCCATATCATTCGCAACGTGTCCAAGCTCTTTTGCCAAGAGATTTTCCGCTAAGAGTGGCTTTTTGTAGATGGGTAGGAAATAAGTTAATGCAAAATCCAAGGTTTTTATCTCAGGTGTTGTTTACGGACGAGGCATGTTTTTCCCGTAACGCAATCATAAACTTTCATAACAATCATGTGTGGGCCGATGAAAATCCTCACGCCATAATTGAAAATCATTTCCAAGAGCAGTTTTCTGTAAATGTTTGGATTGGAGTTGTAGGAGATTTCCTTATCGGGCCTCACTTTCTGCCTAGCAGGCTTACTGGTGAGGAGTATAGACAATTTATTGAACATGTTTTACCTGAACTTTTGGAAGATGTTCCACTAAGGCAAAGGCGTTCTATGTGGTTTATGCATGACGGTGCTCCACCGCACTTCAGTTTAGTGGCACGTCAGTACCTAGATCAAAATTATACCGATCGCTGGATTGGGCGTGCAGGACCACAATTTTGGCCACCCAGGTCACCTGATATTAATCCGATAGATTTCTTTCTCTGGGGACACCTTAAAGCATTAGTTTACACAACACCAGTTCGAAGCGAAGACGATCTACGAAATCGGATAGAAGAGTCCTGTGAAATTATTAGGAACACTCCTGGTATTTTCGAAAGGGTTCGCCAGTCGCTAATAAGGCGTACAAACGCATGTATTGAAGTCGGGGGAGGCCATTTCCAGCAGTTACTTTAAAATTAAATTCTGTGAAATTATTATTTGTAAGGTTGGTTAAGTTATGTTTGGTTTACAATTATTTTGTTAATAAACGTCTTGGTGTTGTTTAGTTTTTTTTTATTTATTTAATGTTTTATTCTAACCACAGCATTACGCGTGCCCACTTCCAAATAGGTATGTTTCATAAAAATTAAACAGTAGCGGATTTTACAAAAAATTATCCTTGCAAATTGGATTCGGATTGCAGTAGATGTATGAAAATTGTTTTTATTTTTTTACATAAAAATTGTGCGTCGTACGAAGGTAAGTCTAGAGACCAAATTTACTTAAAATTAAATGGGAATTTCAAAAATAATTTTTGTTTTTAGAAAAAGCAGTGGCGTATCATTTTTTTCTTAATAAACATTCTGTCCAAACTCCGTACGAACGCCACTGGTAGAAATTTAAAAAATACTTTTGCATCAAAAACTGCTCTTTAATAGGTAAAAGATGTACACCAAATTTAATAAAAATATCTAGAGTGGTATAAAAGTTATGATAGAAAAACATTTTTTTTCATAGAAATTTAACACCCTGTATCTTGAAAACTATTCGTTTTCAGAACTATGTTTATATAAACTTTTTGTCTTAGAATAATGCGAGGAATCGTCCCTTGAAGTTTGGCAGCGTAGTTTTTTAACACCTTGTATATATATATATATATATATATATATATATATATATATATATATATATATATATATATATGTATATATATAATTAAAGTCAAACTTGACATATAATTGCTTCCTATTAACAATAACATGGGTTCCTAGGCAACATATTACGGTATCAGATACTGTAATGTCACATTACGCTAACAAATATTGTAATGTTCGATTTACCGACCGGAAATCAGTACAGGGTGTAGATTTACTAGACAGTATGAAATAAATGTTATTAAATTATTATAGTAAGTGAGAGTTATTTTACATATTCGACACATTTTCTAAATTTTATATAACTTTTAGACGGTATGTGTAAATATAGAGAATCATGCACAAATTAAATGTCGAATATTTTAATTTAACTGATTTAATATGAGTTTAATCGAAACACTAATCACATATTACAGACGGCAATTTAAATATTATTTTACATAAAATTATCTCCATAAATCATAAACCTGCATGTTTTTAGTCAAACTGGCTTCTATATTATAAACAGAATTAATTACCGATTTTAAAACCAACAACCGTTAAACAGGCTGCAATTGTGTTGCAATATTTTAACTTTAACATACACCACACCAAGCATTTTTACGTAATAGATTGACGGAATAATTGCCATAATTACCATCTCTTTATATAAATTTGCCTTTTACTTGGGCGTCGGTTGTGATGACTTGAGATAATTAATGTAATTATTCATACACATAATGTTTGGTACATGGTCTATGTCAGATAAGTCTTTCGATTAGTCGATGCCCCGAGCTAGTCTGCGACTAATATAAATTATTTGAAATATTCTCTCACAAAATACATATACAGTATGACTTAGGAATTGTTTTTCACAATTTGATTAATAATAACTCACAAGAAAATCTCATTATTAAATATCTAGTTATAAACTAGTTATTAATGCATACAGGGCATCCCTATATTTTGACACTTACCTTCTGGGTTTATTATCAAAGGTAGAGGAAAGTGTAAACATGAAAGCTTTAAGATTTCTCCTGAACGGCCAGAATCAGTTATGAAAGAAAAAAGTCAATTTTCTTTAATAAAACACCCCATATATATATATATATATATATATATATATATATATATATATATATATATATATATACATATATGATTAATAAGAGCTCACAATATATTCTGCTAGTTATACACTAGTTATTGATACAAACATGGTATCCCATTTTCGTAGGTTTAAGGATGGTTCTCGCTTATGAGGAGAGATAGAGAGATGCGATTTTCGTAACATCGTGCTTCTTTTTCCTGAAATTAAAGATGCCCCAAATAAATCTTAGTTAACCGTCATTGTTTCTGTGCTACAGGGTGATTTTGAAAATTTGTCGTTTTCAGGCATCCCCCGTACTCGGTTATTTTAAAAGTTATGGTTAATGTGAAAACGGGCCTTTATAGAACCCTCTCCGTAGAATCCAGTGACGTACTCAATTTTTTTCCGAACGTCATACTTTTTGAGATATTGACATAATTTTCCTTCTTTTAAATGGAACTCACTGAAAGCTTTAAAATTATGTATCATAGTTTATATTTATTTTCATAAATAACGCCGCAAAATGCATTTTTCAATTTTTTTACGTAGGCGACCATGGATATTTAACCATGCATCGTAAAGAAAAATCATGTTTTTATTGAACGAAAACATTTTTCATCGTAAAAGTAAAATTACTAATACGGGAATAACAAACTTATTTAAAGCAATAATAATAAAAACATATAAACTTTAACAAAATGTAAAAAAACACCTACATATTTGGCAAGGTTTTTATATTATTTTTAAAGCGTTTTTTTATATAAAAGATTGTCTCTGCGTTGTTCAAATGTATTTTCAGTAGCCGCTTTTAATTGTTCTATACTGTCATATTGCCTTGCATAAATTTTATTTCCTAAATAACCCCACAAAAAGAAATCCAAAACCGAAAGGTCCGGAGACCGTGGTGGCCATCGAACAGGTCCATTTGTTCCTATCCATTTTCTTGGAAATTGTTGGTTGAGCCAGTTTAGGATAATTCCTGCATTGTGTCTTGCTAGAAGAATATATTATTCAGTGGACCAGGGCAGGGGCATGCAGTCCATGGAAGCAAGGAAAGCAGTGCTTCCCCAAAAAAAATTACAAAACATCTTCTAAAATGTAATTTTTTTAAATAGGAAACCATTAATTTAGTTTATATTAAAAATGCTAAAATATTATCTTAATTATCAACCCCGTAATAAATGCGGCCTTGACTCCGACCCAGCCACAATAGAATATTGAATAGAACCTATGCGGGCCGCTAGCCTCTCTGCAGCCAAGTCCTGTATGCTTGATTTCCTGTGAATCGAGTCAGAGGTTATTGAACTTTCAACCGACTGTTTGCAATTTTTGCATTTCAGTCGCGTGCTTTAAGTGGTGGCGGAAGCTATCGTTGGAGTAGGTTCTTCGCTTGAACGGCATCCGTGTGTTGTGTAATACGTACGTCGCGTCGTGCATGGAAGACAATAATACGGACGTGGATATGCAAATATCGTCAACTTCGGCTGTCGCTAATAACGTTGAAAATGTTGGAGAATTTAGTAAGAAGAGTGTGTGTGAATGTGTGGTGTGTATCTTAATAATAAAGGGATTTTCAACATTAAACTTCGCTGATAAGCTTTAAATAATTTCCAAAGGAAGGGCAAAACTGCCTATGAAAAATTTAACCAAAAAAATGAAAAACTGTATTAGACATTTTTATCAAGAAAAACAATACGAACAATTTAAATGGCTAACAGGGTGTGAAAATATAAGTAAATTATTTTGTTGGCCATGTTTACTTTTTGAAAATAAAAAAGGTCTCTGGAATAAAACTGGTTTTTCCGATTTACACGCCCTTAATAAACAGTTGGAAATTAGTTACCGCCAACAAAATGAACTAGTCGATAAAAATAGGCAAATATTAAGTAGACTTATCGATGTTGTTTGTTTTCTCGGACAAGGGGACAGGAGGACAAACAAGGGTTTCTTCAAATAGAGGAAATTTTCAAGATTTACTTAGTTTAATGGCTAAATATGACGATTGCTTAAAAAAATCATTTAGAGCAGTCTAGCGTTGCGTTGAAACAAATGATATTGCTTTTTGCCTAAAAAAAGTGGATGATTTTAAGTCCATGTTAAGCCAGAAAAGAGATGACTTTGACCTGTTTTGGGGGAAAACGAGCCACAAGCCAAGCGTCTTCGAACAGACAAGATGGGAGATGTTCAAACATCATACACACGCCTCTTTTATGAAATAATCGATCAAATTCAACAACAAATAAACTCCTCGAGCTCTGCAATTTTGATGCATTTAAAGGAAAAACTTTTCCAGAAGACGCGTTTAAATCTCTTCTTCTTCATTATGACCAGTTCTTCGACCGAGTGTTACTGCGATCTCAAGTAAAAGTGATTTACGAAACTGATGACATTAGCGCAAAAAATAACGCTAAGGAACTAATACAATTTTTAAAAGACAAGGATCTGGAAGATGCCTACACCGAAGTGTCAAAATTGTGTGAATTAGTATTGACAATACCTGCCACAAGTTCATCAGTAGAACACAATTTTTCAACACTTAAACGTATAAAAAATTTCGTGAGAAATTCAACGGGGCAGGAGAGACTTTCGCATACATCGCTGTTGGCCATTGAAACGACGTTTTTATGATGACGTCATTAACGAATTTGCAAAAAATGATCGAAAAATCGAATTACATTACAAATAGGTAAGTTTCTAAAAATTGCTTCCCTTTCTTAAAATTTCACCGCACGCCCCTGGACCAGGGAGATATCTTCCCGCATTCGCATAGAATTTTCTTCTAGGATTTGTAAATACCTATTTGAATTTCGATTTCTTTTAAAAATTTTATAAATAATTTTTCGTCGTGTGTGTTGTGTCGGTTCAAATTTCCCGAACTTGAAAAATAATTTTGTCGTGACAATCATGTCTTCTGCTTTCATACTTAAAAACCATCTGCAAAATTCCTATCTACGATCAGCCTCACCAGGGTGCAAATGATGGACTAGTTTGAATTTGTACGGTGTAAATTTATGTTTTTTTTAGGATTCGCGCTGTGGTTTTGGGTACCTCTATATCTTTTTCCATTTTTCTACATGATGTTTCCGGATATGCTCTCTTATCTGGTTGTCTTTTTTCAGGATATGTGTAACAAAATTAACGCAAAAATTGAATTCCAAAATACATATTTCGATGATAAAAAATAAGTAACCTGTTAGCTCTGCATCCGGATCGGCGCAGCGATTATTAAAATTACATTTTTCAAAATATTCAAACTTCTGGTTCTGTACCATATTAACAATCAATGTAACAGTAATAACAAAAAAAAACAATAACAATAATAGGTAATAATAGTTAACAGCAATTAATTAGAAAATCTGTAATGAAATACCAGCGCGAGGTATTTTATTCTCGGTATTACGATTCCATCGGTATGTTTGACTGACTGTTCGCGGCAGAATTAAAAAACTACGTAACCAACTGACTTCAAATTTTGGCGGCCTAGTGAAATGTTAAATAAATTATTACTAAAAATTAATTTACCACACATTTTGGAAAAAAAATTAAGTATTACGTAGAAATAAACTTTTAAAATTTTGGTACGAATCGAAGATGGTGAAAAAATTCTTTTAAATTTTTTTGCAAGAATTAAGTGTGATGTAGAGATGAACTGGTAAAAGTATGGTACGATTTCAAGATGGCGGAACAAAATGGCGGCAAAAAGAAATGTCTATAATTGTGGAAAAATCACGCTCCTAAGTTTTTACAAAGGTTCGCGTTCTAGGGTCCCTGGATGCCAAAAAACAGGTTTTCTCAATCTCGTCGATCTCTCTGCCGGTCTGGCTGTCTGTCGATCTATTAGTTCGCAACATTGCTAAAAAGCTACTTAGTTGATTGACTTTAAATTCTGATAAAAAATTAAGGACATATTGGGATGATTTGGTAACTTTGTTAAATCTAATATGGCGGCCTAATGAATAAGTAAAAAACTATTGCTAAAAAACTGGTAATCCAATTTATCTCAAATTTTGCACAACAATTAAGTGTCACATAGGAGTGAATTGGTAACATTTTGGTGTGTATCTTCGTAGGTTGACGACAAATTTTCAATTTTTATTTAAAAGTGATTTCTTAAGTCGCAGTCCGGTACCCGAATGCCCTAAACCACTTGATAGTTTTAATGGGGATTATCTGACCATGGTAAATTCAAAAAAGGATTGACAATGTTGCAAATAGCGATTTTTCTACAAATACTATTACTTTTTATTTTAGAAAAAAGATCATATTTACGTTAAGTGCAATATTTTGCTGGCGTGCACTTTAGAATAATACAAAAGTATCATTTTTTTTATTTATACTATTGTCGACCAAACATTTTCTGGAAAAGTTGTAATTAATTTAAAATCCAAAGAAGTTGATTTTGCAGATTTTAGTAAAGATTTATCATGCCAATATAAATTAATATTACTAAAATATTGACATTTTTTTTAAATATTTTAACAGCATCAATATAATCTTTTGATGTAGTAAAAATTCTTAAAAAAGACGTGATATAAAGTCAAAACGTCGGAAACTTCAGACCAAAAGAAAATGATACTTCTTGCCCTAAGACCGAAAATCAATACATTTGAAAAATGTTGTATCTACCTAGAAAGTAAAGTAAGTTTTAAAATTATGTGATGCTTATTAAAAAAATAATTATATTTCGTCGTAATACATCCATTTCTTTAATAAGTTGGAAAAAATTAATGTTGCAATATGCATTTTTTATGATACCATATGTATTGGAAAGATATATTAAGGGAGAACTGCACGCAAAAAGTAAAGCGACAAGGTCTAGTCAAGTTCAAAGTAAGATGAAAAGGTACCCACATATTAGAAAAAACTTCGTGCACGTCCGACCTCGAAAAATGTGTTACGTATAGGCAATTTAAATTTCATTTCGTTTAAAAATGGGATCAAAAGTGTTCACGCGCTGCAGAAATACAAAGACATCAGTACGATTTACCATTTCAAATTTTGCAGTTACGTAGACAAAGGATCAATGCAAGGCGGTAAAGAGCCATTTTGTGGGAAAAAAATTATAGGCGACGGCATTTGCGTCAAAAAGTGATCGAAAAATGGTCAAATATGGACAAATCTACTTCTATTTTATAATTCTAGATTTGATTTTTTCATAAAAAATCGCATTTAGCGCCCAACTATACATATTTCCCTATTGAAATCACATTGAAGCTAATACATATCTCTTATAGTTTTAACATAATATTGCAGCGGCGGAAGGCTTGCAAATGATCCATAATACTGCGTGCAGTTCCCCCTTAATATTAGGATTAATTTAACAAGTTAGGAACACATTTAATATTTAACTATCTATCGCTTTTATTTGTTTTTCAAAATAACTCATTTTCCTTTTGCTTACCACTAACTAGCTGCATAGATACGAAGAGTGCTTGCAGCATTCATTTTCATAGAGTATCATACGGTGTTTCCTTTATATGAATTGGCACACTCAAATTAAACACATTAACTAACTTACTGTAGAAGCATACATAACAAACGTAAAATTCATGACCGTATTGTTCAACGGGCTTTATCTGGGATCTTATTACACGTCTTTGTATGTTATCTTCCCTTTTAAGTTGGAACTTCTTAACAAAGAAGCTGTCTGGATGCTTTGAAATGTTGGGGCCACCCAGGTGCATTTGCACTAAGACCCACTTCGTTGTACCGGTAAACGATCGGGGGAAGACGGCAATATAAGTTTTTGTTATTATAAGTGGCGTTTAAATTCGTCGCACAGCAGGACAAAAGAACTAGGTAATGGGCGTAACAGATACCTGGTGAAATTCCGAAATTGTTAACTTAAAGCTAAAATCCGTAATTTCGTTTCTTTTTTATTTAATTATACAATGTGTGAAGAAAATGACTACACATATTTTAAAACGTGAAAGCAGGGGTCATTTTAAGAAAAAAAAACCTTTTAGAATTGGGCGTCAAAACTATATCATCTGTGAGAAAACTTTAAAGAGAAAATAATTGTAAACATTGAACTTATTTTGTCATAATTTATGGTTGATTTTCAAATTCAAATTCAAAAACGAACAACATGCTTTTCCTAAAACTAATGATAACGGATATTTCGTTTGTTTCTCAATAAGGACTACATAGTGATTATAACAGCTGTTAACATCTTGCGCGGAGATTAAATACGTACAAGTGTGATGCAGCCCTAAAACTAAAACCTATCAAATTTAATATAGTCTTAAACTTAGAGTAAGAATTAAAATAGAGATCACAACTCATTCATAAATCACATTAGGGGTATGCGCCAACATGGTTCTCCTATGTTTCACATTCTATCGACCAATGCTTACGATAAAACAAAAAGTGGGGATGGCTTATGCCCAAGCCGTGGCCATTTGTTGACGAGTGCCAGTGACGGCGTGAGTTTTCACTTCCCGCTTAAGAAAATATCATTAATCGTGAAACAATTATCGTTCCGGGTTTTTACAGATCCTCATGTTTTTTCATTACTGTCGGTCGGTCGGTCAGTTCCGGTATAGCTAAAAAATCCACTTACTCGAATAACTTTAATTTTATTTAATTTTCCACAAAAATTACGTCTGATATATAAAAAAAAATTGGTAAAATATTGGTATGAATTCATAATGGCGAAACAAAATGACGACCTGTTAAAATATTTGATGTACGAAAATGAAGAAATGGGCCATGCTTCATTATCGTTGACAAAAAGAAGGATTCTTACCTACTCCTTAATGAGGCAAATAGGTATTTTTGCAAACTTCAGAGAAATAATCGTTCTCTACTTCACTACCTAAAATCAAACCATTAAGTTAGGTAAGTTTAAAAGGAAATTAGTTATTTATATATTATTAAACTTTAGTTTTCAGTTATGTTTGTCTTCTGTCACTATCATTTTGTAATTGTAATAATTAAAAAAATTATTTGTTCAGTTGTTGAAAATGTCATCTTAAACCTGTAACTGTCAAGTTAGACCTTATCTAAAGTTAAACCTCTTTAGTGAATACGGGTGTTAGAGTTTTAAACTAAAATCAATGGTTTTAACGCGCTTTTATTGGCTTCCTATTCGTCTGATTATATGTTTGTATGTCAGGTTCAAATCTTGTAATGGATTTTTCAGCACTTCCATTACCGATTATTTTCAAATTTGACATGCATACACTTTCGGATATACAAAAATCCGAATTTTTTTAGTCAACGTTTGGCGGCGCCAATACGGCTGACGAATTTTGTTACTTGTGTAGCTAAAACTGAAAATCAGTGCCTAGAAAAATTTAAAAGTGTCAGCATTTAAACATTCAAAATAGCTGTGTCAAAATGACAAAGTCAACAGTTAGGACGGCTGATTTTAACATTTGTTGGGATTATTTAAGAATGCACAACAAAAATCAAAATGGTGGCACCAGTATAGCGAACGAATTTTGTCATTTGTACAGATTCGGCTGAAATATCAGTATCTAGAAGTATTTAAGAATAAAAGTTATGAAATTTTAGTCAATATTTGAGAATTAAAAATGGCGGCACCACCATAACAGACTAATTTTAAAATGTTTGCAGATTTGATTAAAATTCGGCATTTAGGGGTATCTAAGACTGCACATCATGAATTTTTGTCAACATTTAAAAAATTCCAGATTGTAATGCCAATATGGCGGCGGAATTTTAACATTTGTGTAGATTTGGCTGAGAGAAAGTAGGAATCTGAGGGTATTTGAAAATACATATCATACATTTTTAGTAAATATTTAAAAAATGAGAGTAGGAATGCCTAGAATGCGAGCGAATTTTAATATTTATGCAGATTTGATTAAAAATCGATATTAAGTGAGCAATTCATACATTTTTAGTAATAAATATGTTAAATGGGGATGTCATCAATCAATCAATCAATCCCATTAATACTTTTTTCAGATATTTTTAAACATTTAATTAGGCCACCGTTTTGTCCCCCATTTTGAATTTGTCTCGACATTTTTACCAGTTCATCCCTATATAATATTTCGTTTTGGAGCAAAATTTGAACATAATCGATGTAGTAGTTTTCTGCATTGACACACAATATTTTATTAAACTAATTTTCCTAATTTTTCTGCAAAATTTGGATAAAATGGATAAGCAGTTTCTTAGTAATATTTTTTTAACATTTCAATAAACTGCCATTGTGTTCAGCCATATTGGATTTTTACAAAAATTTGAGCTTGAGCTTGAGCTTTGTCGCGGACAGACATACAGACTAACCTGTTTTTTTTGTAACTAGAATACTTTCCTCTTGCGAGAAAAGTAAAAAAAAGCGAGCGCAATTAGATACGAATAGAATAGTCAATTATCATATTGTTTTTCCATGTTAATAGCTAAAAATAAAAAAATAAAGTTAATTTTCAATATCCTAAATCTTAAATTCTAACCAGTTTAGAACATGTTTACGAACACATTTTTACTTTTAATACCCAAAGAATCACCATTTAAATTCCTTTACCTGACAACACTTATATAAAAAATTGGCCCAACTAAAGTGAAAATTAAAAAAAGGCGCAAAATCATCCGAAACTTTATTATTTCCCCAGATTTCATCCAAAATCTAGTGATTTTCGAAATCGCATTAGTACGTTTTTTTGAGCGTGAGACGCCCTTCTACTATTTTAATATAGTATAGGTATATTCTATAATTATTTTAATTCTCTGATAGTAAAAACTATTGTAAACGGCAAAAAAAATCACCTCAGAGTCTTTTTTGTATCATGTTGCTTCTGAAGATGACATGACCCCCGACGAAATAAATGTTCTATTATACTGAACCGGATTGGTCAATACGTCATGTGACCCAAAATAAGTGAATAAGGTATCTTCCATTAGACATGTCTCCTGGAAAAGGAAATCTTGCTGTTTACTTAGTGATTAAAAGCAAATTCCAAACTTAAACGGCCATTTTTTTACAAACTCACATTGCCGCACCATAGTTAGGTCAACTAAAGCTCCTAGTTTCACAATGTCCAAGATAAAGTAAATAAAACTTATTTATTAAATATATAAAAAATTAATGTTCTTCTAATATCACCGTATCTTTAAAACGCTGCTTCTTGAAGTAAGGCAACATATAATTAGAAGATTTGAGCCATATCAACAAATACACAATAATACATTAAAACACATGCAGTAGTGACGCTAAGAAAAGCTTGGTATCTAATAAAATATTTTTTAGCAAATTAATTTCTTTAATGTTAAAATTTATTGTAGTTCCACGACCCGCTATTGGTTTTTAAGCGGTCACGTGACCCTGTAACAATGTTTACTGTAGACTATTATACTTTTTTACTATAAGGATCCCTTGTTAATGAAAGTGGGATGGTCTAATACCACAGTGGGATGGTCTAATACTCGGTCTAATACGTGAAGTTGTCAATCGAGTTTGCCATAGCTAACTAAAACTCTTATTACTGGTGAAATTTGATCTGAAACTTTAAGTATTTTAGTTTGTATTTTACTATTTTGCAATAAAAATAATTTCTTTACACTGCTTAGAAACTAATACTGGAAATACATTACTATTCTTTGTATGAACATTTTATTGCATCATGTTTAAACATATTCACCGTAATATAAATTGGTATAAACATTGGTGTTCCTGGCTAGGCTTGGCATCGTCGTACGCTCGACCTTATACTGTGAGGTAATCTTGGCAGTGGGTAAATATATAAATAATGAACTCTACTTTTTACTTTATTCTTCCTCTAAGGTTGATGTCGTCCAAGGGAAATTGGGACACCCTGAATGCGTGGAAACATTATGTTTTAAAAGAACTTCAAATTTAAAGAAACTCTTTTTCGTATCTGCGGTGTACGTTTTATTATTTTAAAGGGTGGCCATTTTTGTTTTGCCTAGGAACGGCCACAACCCTTTTAGACCTGATATAAACCAAAATATTTTTGATATATAAAAATATGAGTTTATTCAATCCATTTCATGAAAATATCAAGGTTATAAAAGAATTAAATATTAAATGTGATCGTAAATTCTTTGTCTTTTAAATCTTGTATGACTTTACTACCGTTAATAAAACTCGGTTATGAGGGCGTTGAACAAACCAAGTAATCTTTCGAGATCTCTATACACACCGAAGTAGTTTTTTAGTGCCTCGAGATTAATGTAGTCTGGATTTGTCGACGGTTTTATTGGATTCCATGTCGTAATTAAGGATATAATTTAAGCCTCTAAGAGTTATTTAAGTGTTGGATCAATCAAGTGAAGTGATTTCAAAGTATTCACTATTTTGTTCCAAATAAAAAAATAAATGCTTGTGTATTTAATCGTGACAGATATTATCCAGAGCTCGTTAAGACGATTCTAAATGTGTACATACGTGCAGGTATAATGTACAGAGCGTCTCAAATAAAACCTATTATATTTTAAAAAATCTTTTTATAAAAAAAATAGACTTCAAAAAAAAGCACTTAAAAGTAAAAGTTTATTTTACTTTAATGTGCTTTTATTACTTTGACACAGACTTCATAAATAAAATTTTCAATGTGGAATAAAATAATATTTTTCACTTTTTAGTGCTTTTTTCGAAGTAGGTTCTATTTTTTTTATAAAAACTTTTATTTCACAAAGTTTTTAGTAAACTAATATAGTGGAAGTGTTTTGTAAAAATAGTTGTTTTTTTACATCTTACATAATTATTATTATTATGGATTTCCACCGAGTATCGACTGACACAATCGTATTTTATTTCACTCTTTTTAGTTCCATCTTAACAAAGCTTGAAATTTTAAAGCCAAAACTTAGGTTATAGTTTTGGAGTTCCTAATAAAATAAATTAGTAGCTACTATCTATTATAAAAATTGTCAAAATTTAATAGGATGAGTAAAATAGAACTGCGTGCCATTAAAAACTCCGAAAACCATAAGAAACGTGGTATTAATATACATATGTTTTTCCTGATAGTATGGTGAACGCAGTATATATTGGCTCCAGAACTCGCACAATTGAAAATAGCGGCATTCCGCCATTTTTAATATTTTGGAACTATGCTTACTATGAGATCACTCCGGTGATACCCTCAATAATCTCTGAAAATTTCATTCAAATTGGTCAAACCGTCGCGGAGTAATCGATGTACATACTTATATATATATATATATATATATATATATATATATATATATGTATATATATATATTTATATATATACATATATATATATATATATATATATATATATATTTATATATATACATGGTGTCAATTAAGTACTTGTACAAACTTTAAGGGGTGATTCTTTGACTAATTTTAAGATTAAAAGTTCATATGAACATGAATCTGAAACAGCTTTGTTTCTACGATACAGGGCGTCCAAAAAAACTATTTTATTTGGTTTTTAGCTTATATTTTTGTTAAGGAACATGATAATTGGACAAAATTTGGGATTCTGGGTATATTGATGACGAGAAATTTAAATACTAGCTTAGTTTTTTATTTAATGTTAGTTACACATACAGTGTTGTTCTTGAATTTATTTAACCATAACTTTTTGTGAAGTCTTTCATGTCATTTTTCACTAGGCAGACCTATTCTCCATTTAATTTTACATAAAAAAGTTACTTTTAGTATTTGTCGCTAAAAGCAGCCGTTTTGGATAAAAAGGGGGTTTGAAGTTAAATATGCGTTAAAATTTTTTAAATTGAATCATTTCCGAGATTTTGAAAAATAAGCGAAAAAATACTTTTTCAAAATCATGTGCTATGTTACTCTATCACATTAACAAATCACAATTACCAAATTAGTGAAAATTGGATAAAAATAATAAAATCGTAAAAATGTGCTGCATCTTTCCTCTGCAGCTGCAGTACACAAGAAAATAGTATAGGTGAATCCATAGCAGGCCTTGGAAAACAATTGAGAGGTTTCCATGGTAGCAAAATCAGTTATGGCAGTTGATTTAGAATAAAACAAGTAGTTTTTTATTATTTGGCATTATAAGTAATAATGTATCGTGTGTTTTGTCCAAAATGTACCAATATACCAACGCAGAAATGGCAGACATTCATTTTACTTATGGAATGGCTCGCGGGAATGCACAAGCTGCAAGACGAATGTATCAGGCGCGATTTTCTCAACGAGTGGTGCCACACGTCCAAACTTTTATTAATATTCACGCAAGACTTTGTGAAACTGACAGCTTTAAAAGGACAACAGATGTTCCAGGAAGGCCTGCAACAGTTCGAACAGTTGAGACTGAAGAAGCTGTGTTAAACAGAATTGAAGAAGACCCGCAAACTAGTACACGGAAAATAGCTCTTGAATTGAATATTGCCATATGCAACGTGTGCAGGCTCTATTATCTAGAGATTTTCCCCTCAGACTCGATTTTCTTAAGCCATGTGCTTTTCACAGATGGAGCCTCGTTTTCTCGAAATTCCATAATTAACTTGCATAACAACCATATCTGGGCTGAGGATAATCCGAATGCTATCAGAGAAAATCATTTTCAGGTGCTATTTTCTCTCAATATTTGGGTGGGAATTATCGGTGATCAACTTATTGGACCTTGCATTCTTCCGCAAAGGCTTAATGGCGAAAAATATCGACGGTTTTTAGTGTCGTTGCGCGTCAATTTCTGGACGAGAATTACCCTAACCTTTGGATAGGAAGAGCTGGACCACAAGCCTGGCCTCCCAGATCTCCAGATTTGAATCCTTTGGATTATTTTCTGTGCGGTCACTTGAAGTCTTTGGTTTATAAAAGTCCAGTCCAAAATGAACAAGATCTAAGAAATAGGATATTTGAATTTTATGTCATTATTAATCAGACGACAGGTATATCTGAAAGAGTTCGGCAATCAATGCTAAGGCGACTTATTGCATGCGTTGAAGTAGGCGGTGGTCATTTTCAACTATTATTGTAAAATAATGTTATTAACTAGTTTAGTTTTAGTCTTGTAAATGATTTATTTAAGTTTTTTACCTGATGACACAATCAATAAAAGATATATCTTTTTCGCCTATTTTTCGAAATCTCGAAAATGATCCAATTTAAAAATTTCAACGCAGGTTTAATTTCAAACCCTTTTTTATCCAAAATGGCTGCTTTTAGCGACAAATACTAAGAGCACCTTTTTTATGTAGAATTAAATGGAGAATATGTCTGCCTAGTCAAAAATGACATAAAAGGCTTCACAAAAAAGTTATGGTTAATTAAATTTAGGAACAACACTGTATGCGGCGCCATCTAACATTAAATAAAAAAACTAATTAATTAATTAATTAAAGTTTATATTTGAATTTCTCGTCATCAATATACCCAGAATCCCAAATTTTGTCCAATTGTCATGTTTCTTAACAAAAATATAAGCAAAAAACCAAATAAAATTGTTTTTTTGGACGCCCTGTATCTCAGAAACAAAGCAGTTTCAGACTCATGTTCATATGAACCCTAAAAAAAATTAGTCAAAGAATCACCCCTTAAAGTTTGTACAAGTACTTAATAGACACCTATATATATATATATATATATATATATATATATATATATATATATATATATATATATATATATATATATATATATATATATATATATATATATATATATATATATATATATATATATATATATATATATATATATATATAGCGTCAAATTGAAAACCTCCTCCTTTTAACATCGGTTAAAAATCAATCTCGTCGAACTCACATGGCTAAACGGATTTTAATGAATGAGAGGGTAGTATTTCTGCGAGTATCCATGACTATATAGATTAAACAAAAAATTAATATAGAGGAAGTAAGAGGCAAATTTGTGCAGCATTTCAAAATATTTTGTCACCTCCTTTTTGTTGGGTATTTAATTAAATGTTATTTAAGACTATTCCATATATATGACCTCGAGTGAGAGACGAACCCACAATCTACATATTACCGAGACATCTCTGTCCCAACTAAGCTATTGAGGAACCGATGGCATACTATCAAAGCGAAGGTATATGATTCTCCTCATCCGCCACAGATGTGCTCCACGTCTTAACGATCTATTAAGTGACATCTAAACTACTTTCTATGAACAATCTCGTCACATATTAAAGGTTTCGTGTGCGTCAAATTTACAAAATGGGAAGGGAAACGAATATCTTCCGATCTTGTATTTTCGCAGTCTACGTTTTATATCAATGAGCAGACTACGAAACCCGAAAGTCTAAGTTTTAGGTACCGTGTATGCTTTAAATGAGAAGCAGGAAAGTTTATTAATACAATTTTAAAACTTGCAAATTGAGAGAAGAGGATGGCTTTACGTTCCATAATCGGGCCACTCTGATAATAAAAGAACGAACAAAGTAGGAGAATCCATGATAATATCTCTGAAATAAAGAGAGATTACCCACAATTCCACGATGCTTTAGTGATGTAAGCCTCCTTGTGATGTTTTGATAATCAATCAGGCGAACAGCTTTTCTTTCGATAGAGTCAAAAATAGAAGGTGATGCTGCTCCCACCCCTCCATACATGCGAGCGGTACTCAAGGCTGGGCCTGTTTTGCGAAGTGTAAGGAGTATAGAGTCGGCAGTAGGAAAGTTTTTTCAAGCTCGGAAGAGAAAAACCGAATTCCTTCCCGGCTGCTGTGACATTTGAAAAAATGTGATCTTGCCAGCGAAGATCTTTCTGAAAAGTGATACCAACTAGGTTAAAGGAGTCTTGGATTTCAAGCATTTGATTGTTGGTTTAGATGATTTGGGTATTGGGAGATAATTTAATTTAATATCAAAAACGATTGTGTCTTAGTGGTGTTAAATTAATTAAAGGTTTTTTACGCCCCATTCTATGATTTTAATGAGGTCTTCCCTTAGATATAAAGTCATTACTCTACACCTATCATCAGTTTCAGTCATGGAAACAGGTTTGAGAAACTGTGTCTTGGAGTAAAGTGTACTGTCGTCGTGACAAGGATAACTAGTAGGATAGGTGCCGACACTGAACCCTGTGGATCGCCTGCGTTATTTTTGTAGGAGACAGATGAATGGTCATCAATAACTACAGAAATACTTCTGTTGAAAAGAAAATTGGCAATCGAGTTTTCTTTTCAACAGAAGGCAAGTTTTGTTAATAAGTTAATAAGCGTCGAGGATAATATATAATTTACCGAGTTAGCCGTTACTTAATGGAAATTCATTATCCCTAGTTTAATAAATAAACAAAATATATTTTTGTTGTTTGTCTTCAATTTCATATATTTTGATGTCACATCTTGTTGTATACGCTGATTAAAGAACCAAATATTTTAGTTATAGTCTTTATTTATTATACTAGACGATGAAGAGGATGCATGACAGTCGATGCATCTCCCTGGCAGGAGTGACTAACCATGGCATAATAGATGATAATTCATCAGAACAGAATCCATGGTAATATCTCTAAAATAAAGAGAGATTGCCCACAATTCGTAACGTAAAGCTAACTCCATAAATTATTTATCACAAGCTCCTACAAGTTTTTTGACCACATGGTATTTTAAACTTTTACTAAAATCAAAAGTTTGTTCACAAAATATTTGGTTCTTTTATCAGTGTATAGAACAAGACGTGACATCCAAATATATGAAATTGAAGACAAACAACAAAAGCAAGTCTGCAGGTGTTGCACAACGACAAGGATACAAAAAATGGATTATAGAAGATCGTAAAATACAATACAGTAAAAGAGACACTTATAATGTTTACCTTAAATTTATTCATAATGAACTTTTATTTAGATTGAGTAATATTGTGTTTGAGTGTTTTGATAAAGAAACTAGGTGCCAAGTGGAGTATATTATCAATAAGAAATAATAAGTCTTCAGAACATTTATTTTTAAAGCAATTTTTTAATATTACAGACACTGAATTGTCAAATTCAGAAATTAAATTATTAGAGAAAGGTGTTAATTATAATCTTCAGATTAGAGATAGTATTAAAAGGGAATACTTAGGCGTTGAATGTAAACTAGTTCTTAACAATGTAGACAATGTCATGGAAAAGCACATAATCGCAAAATCAATTATTTCAGAACCTTTATATTTGCCTGCTGGCCAATTTTCAAATAAATTTATTATAGCTAAAATATTAGGGAAAAAATTGTACAAAATAAGATTATATTCAATAGGGCGGATAAAGGAAAAACGGTTATTGCGCTGGAAAAAGAAGACAAAAAACTATAGATTTTCTAAATCCTGAGAACTTTAATAAAATGGATAAAGATCCAACAGATATATTTCAAAAAATGATTAAAAATGCAATCAAAAAAAAATTTTGTTTAGTGAGAACATAAAATACAGTTTAACGTTAATGAATCCACAGGCACCGAAGCTATATTCTGTTATTAAGTTACACAAAGACAATATGCCCATTCTGCCAGTAGTGTCATATGTAACAGTTCCAGCACACCGGGTATCTAACAAATTAATAGAAATTATTAGTAAATTTCGCAATTTCAAGCCTAAATATAGTATATAAGAGAGCTTTGAATTAATGAGTAATATTAAAGATATAACAATTCCAAATAACACTATTTTAATTTCTTTGGATGTGCAAAACCTATTTCCCAGTATTCCTTCTATTGAAGCTATGAACTTAGTGGATAATTTGCTATTAAAAAACAAGGTCAACCCTATTGTTAAGAATGACATATTAGATTTGTTGGCAGTGTGCCGTGATCAAAATTATTTTGAATTTAATAGCTCGATCTATTTGAGTAAAGAAGGTTTAATAATTGGTAACCCGTTAAGTCCTATTTTAGCTGAAATATTTCTTGATAGCTTAGAACAAATAATAGATAATCACCCTGTATGAGACAAGTTTATTTGTTGGTACAGATTCGTTGGCGATATTTTGGCTTGTTTCACATGCACAGAGAGACAACTTAACCTCTTTCTAAATTCTCTTAATAAATTACATAAAAATATAAGATTTACTTTAGAATTAGAATAAAACAAATCCATAAACTTTTTAGATTTAAAAACCGGTAACATTAATAATAAACACAATTTTGAAATTTATCATAAACCATCCTATACAGATATAACAATACATAATACATCAAGCCACCCATTCACACATAAAATGGCACCTTTTCATAGTTTTGTACATCGTTTAATTAATGTACCTCTGTCAACAGAAAATCTTAACAAGGAACTTAATATTATAATCTGTTTTAATTGCAATTAATAATGGTTCTGACGCAGCCATAATCGACAAAATCGTAAATAAAAAAACAATATAAAGAACTCAATTTCGTTTATCCTAATTTCAACACAAAAGACAATATTAAGTTTAACACATTAACATATCGGAAAAATTAGCACTAAAATATAGAAATAACTTTAAAAAACAAATCATAAAGTAGATTTATGTACCAATTTTAGGTACATATATTAAGAATAAGAAGTCTAATACAAATAAGGACCGAAAATCAGGGGTATATGAATTCAAATCTGGTTCTTGCAAAAAAGCATATATTGGTCAAACGGGTAGATCTTTTTATAAACGTATCGAAGATCACAAAACATCATATATTAAACAAAAAACTGATTCTAATTATGGAAAACATTTATTTGAAACAAATCATAATTTTAATAATAAATTTAAAACGTTGTATTCAGCCAATAAAAATTACAAGTTAAATTACTTTGAAAGTCTAGAAAAAATTAATACGAGGAAAAACGGTTCCCCACTGTTAAATCTTTATAGCTAAAATCTGCTAGGGATAGGTAGGTATACTCTTTTATTACTGTTAAAAAATCTTGTTTTAGTATCAGCCTTAAGTTGGTTTTTGAAAAAGACGCAGTGTGTCGAAATAGCTGTCAAACGGAAATAAGTTACTGGAAATTACTAAACAAATATAGTTTGTTTATTTATAATACTCTGTTTTCTTAGAGACATTTTTTGTGTTTTTAACTTTGTTTATTTATAATACTCTCTTTTCTAAGAGACATTTTTTGTGTATTTTTACTCGGCCTTAACGATGGAGCGTATTATTTTTTATTAAGAAAGTCAGGAATACTCCTCCTACTCCCATGGTTGAAATAAAAACTGTTGAATATTGTGAAAATATGACTTTTAACTGCCCATATGGCTGCTTTGGATTTCCAAAGAAAATCATATATTTTTTTAAATCTGAACACCGTATCTCGAAATTAAAGCATTTGCGGACACATATTTACATAAACCTTTTTTCTTAAAATTACCCAAGGAATCACCCCCTTTAATATTCACACGACATTTTGGAACATTCTGTTTATTTTATTTTTCAGTTGCATTGTCATTATCTTTGCTTAATTTTGTTATTTATATAATAACATGAGTTTGTATGAATTTTTTAACAGTTCTAGATGAGATGCACATGCCCTTGTTAAAATTTTAATGCGAATGTAAGCACTAAAGTTAAAAAAGTATGATTGACATTAATGGACTATTCTTTTAAGATTTTAATTCTATTTTCATAATTCGTATTTCTTTTTGTGCAAGAATAATATTACATTTGCTGTTTAAAACATTTTTTTGGGTTTTTCGCCGTAATCAGAATCTTTATATAAAAACTAAAGATAAGAAATATTCTGCTTTTAGTTTTTTATTTTTAGATTTGCTGAAGACGGGTGAAGACTTTCCCCTGAAACGTATAGAAAACAGTAATTTGAGCTTCTCCGTGGAATTCGATACACCCGTTCGTTACGTTTCACGGGGAATCCGCCTTTGGCTAGATAATCAATTAGGCTTTGACCTCGGCCAACCATTAGTCCGATTCAATCTTTTGTTTTTTGTGTATTTTCAAACATTGAAACGCCTGAAATCCATGCGAAGGTATTAAATAAAAACTAATGAATAGTGTTGGTGAATTAGTTGTCCATTCGTTGATTCATATAAATGGGCGTATCGAATGAATGAATCGAACCGACGAATCGCACCGAATAGTGAGTAGCGGGCTGAGTATAATTGTGAGTAGGGATGTAGGTTTTAGTTACAGGGAAGAGTTTTGGATGCCTTTTTCGAAACAGGCTTATTTCTGGATTTTAGGAAAAATAGCTTTCTCATAGGATACTTGGATTAACCTGGTAAGGACAGGAGTTAGTTCAAAAGCTCACTTTTTTAAGACTATGGTTCGAATACCATCAAGGCCAGAAGCCTTTTTGATAATAAGTGTTTTGAGAATATATCATACTTTTTTAACCCTGAAGGTAGTATCGTGTATATTGTGTAGCAAAGCCGGTACTGACGAAAGATGGAAGAAGAAGAATACGCAAACATATATAGTGTGTGTTATTTAAAAATCAATAACACTGGCCGACAAAAAAAAATTTTTTGTTGTAACACAAATCAGAATAGCATAATCTAATAGAATGGACCTATCCAAATACGAAAATGACAAATAGAAAGTTGCAGCACGTAGGGTTTTCTTGTTAGAGTTGTAGAACCATATCGAATGTTACGATACTTAATATCAATAAAAAAAATGATTTCAGAAAATTCTTAACCCTGTTTATTGACTATGTTTACAGTTTTCAACTATTAAACATATCATTCATGTAAGAGAAAAGCAAACGAGAAAAATATTAACTTAAAGCACTAATTAAACTTTATTTTTTCCGTTTATGAGGTGTCCCATCTTCTCTCTTCAAAAACCAACAGTAGTCACCCATGATGGCTGGATCCCATCGTCCCTGGTACCGAATTTCCATTGTTCTGATATCTTGGTGAAACCTTTCACCCTGCTCGTCACTAACAGCTCCCAAGTTTTTAGGAAGAAATGACAGATGGGAATTGAGGAAGTGAATTTTTAATGACATTCTGGCACCAAGCGCTTTATAGGCATCTAAGAGTTCAATAACTAATTGTTCATAATTTTCATCCACATTGTCGCCTAAAAATCCTCTTACTATATTTACAAATGAATTCCATGCTCCGAGTTCCCGCCTGGTAAGCTTTTCCGTAAAATTGACATCGTCCAGCAATTTTCTGATTCGTGGCCGAATAAAAATGCCTTCTTTTAATTTGGCATCACTTAACTGGGGAAAGACTTGTCTTAGGTATTTAAATCCATCACCATCTTTATTCAAAGCCTTGACAAAGTTTTTCATCAGCCCAAGTTTAATGTGAAGAGGAGGCAAAAGGACATTTTTGGGATCAATAAGAGGTATAAATTTTACATTTTGAGATCCCGGTTGAAATTCGCGTTTTCTGGCCAAATTTTTGTTACATAATGCTGATTTATTGCACGACTGTCCCATAAACAAAGAAAACAGCAATATTTTGTAAATCCCCTCTGAAGTCCCACTAAAATCGCTATAACTCTTAAGTCCCCACATATCTGCATTTATACCTATTGTAGTTTATTTTATCCATAATCGTGCGCATATTTTCATAATTTTCTTTCTTTGCATTGAATGGGCAAGTGGTATAGAGGGTTTTAAATTTCCATTATGCAATAACACAGCTTTTAAGCTATATTTAGAAAAGTCTAAGAATAAGCGCCACTCATGGGGAGAATGTTCAATACCAAGTTCCTGCATTAAACTGTCTATATCAGTACACGCGCACAACGAATTTTCCATACCGTAGAATTTAGAAAACATAGCATTTCTTTTTCTGAAATTGGTAATTTTTGTTTCTTTGGCCAATAGGTTCCATTTCTTCAGACAGGAACTCAGAAGTTCTGACTGTTGCTTGGATAACCCCAAATCACGTAGCAAATCATTTAATTCACTTTGAACCATCAAATGTGGCTCGCCGGAACTGGGACCTTTGGTAAAAGTGGGATCGGTGCACTGTTCTTCTGAGCTGCCTGATGATGCGTTATCTCCATTATCTCCCAAATCAATAGCTTGCCACTTTAAAGACGCAATCGCACACAAATTTGCATTATGAGGAACAGGTCGTATGACAGATTGCAAATTTGGATTTTCTATATTGTGCTTTCCCTTTTTGGAATAACCTTCAGTTTTTGTCAGGCAAAAATAACAATCGTCAGAATGATTGGTGGGTTCTCGCCATGCCGTTGGAACTGCAAAAGGCATACTTTTTCTCTTTCCCTTCATCCATTCTACCAATCATACACTACAACTAACACCCATAACAGTCCAAAATATTTAAAGTAGGTTTTTTTTTACATTTTTGGAAAATGGCTTGGCTTGTGATTTCACCAGAAATTCTCCACAAATATAACAAAATTTGACATGAGAAATTTTGCAACTTCGGCGCGTTTGACTCGACATTCTCGTCTTTTTATACACTTGCTTATCATTACACAGAGAACAACTCAATTGGAGACTCAACAGAAGAGTGATGTTTAACGTTTATTTTACGTCTAATGTTGTAAACAACCCAGTCTAGGTAATTTTTCCGTTGTAAAATGGACCCATTTTAGCCGCCCCTCAATAAAATTATGTACCTGCCAATATAAAGGGTTCTAATTAGGCTATTAAAAAATGGTACGTATTAGGGCTTTCCGAATATTTTTTTTATTATTGGGTATTTCCATTGTGAAAATAATGAGCTGGCCTGTGTTGTCGGCCAGTGTAATTAGAATCATACATTCGGAAATAAAAACTACGCTGTCACGTACAAAAATTAAAAATTAAGTCTTAACTTAACTTAAGTCAAAACTTAATATTAATATACTTAAAATAGGAAAGTTATAAGGGTGAGCCACATATTTATAGCCCCCGATAAATTCCACAGTCGATACCAAAGGGTTCCAAGGCTTTTTGTTATTTTGTAACAATTTAGATTTATGTATTAATTCTTACAAAATTTTGAGACCAAATCATTACGTAAATGCACAATTCTATTTGTAAAGCACTTTACTGAAAACTATTTCGTTTCCGTTATATTTTCAGAATTTAAGTTCGAAAAATAGGAATTATTCCTCCTTTCGAATTAAATTTAGTAGAAATATTAAATGAAGGAGAACTCGATAATAAAATAAGACATACCAAACGAACGATATTTCTCTGTCAGTTCGGGCTGATGGGGAACGAAAAGCCGAAACCGGATTCGTCAATTTGCAAGCAGGCTTACGTCCCGCGTCTCAAATGCCTTTGATTGTCGCATCCGGGATGCTCCATCTCCCTTTGGAAGGCCGCTAATTTTGAGAGTAGGACCGTGCACTTTTAGATCAAAAGAAAAGCAGATTATTTTAATATTTTATGTGGGTAGAATATCATATGAATTACGGTTTTTTTATTTTAATTTTTTTTTATCATTTTATAATTATTTTTCATATATCGAGACGTACCAATAAAGACGAATGTTATACAGGGATGAATTTAGGAAGTGCCCAGGGAAATCTTCGCCACCCCCGAGAAAATATATCCTGCCCCCTCTCCTCCCCGAGGCATTTTAATAAAAAGATATTAATCATTTATATAAATTGGTCCTAAAATTTTAGCATATTTTTTACAAGTATATTTTTTTCATGTTATCCCTTACGCAACCGCATAACACAATTGTGACTTCCTTATTTTCCCTTGTTATAAGGTTCAAAATATGATTTTACTACGCTGAGTACCTTACGACATGATTGTGAAGATCGCATTTAACGCGCATGCAGCCAGAAAGGTTTTGTTTTTTCGGCAATGGCAGGAGCGGGTAAGTAACTAATAATTGGTTAATTTTTTATAATTTTTGATGTTTTTGTACTTAAATTGTTATAATAAATAACAAATAAACATCATGTACGTGTATATTGCAATTATCTTTTAAATTTGTGCTTTTAAAAACAATTTTGTAGCGGTCATCACAATTGTGAGCTACGGGAGTCAACATATAAAAAAATATGTTTTATTTCAAAATTATGCAAATCTTTGGTTTTTGAGCTAAGCTTTTATTACAGGGCGAAAAAAGATACTCGACCTTGACCATTTAGTAGATAATCAGGAGGACTTATTTCAACTTTTGGATGAACTGGGATCTGACCTTGGCTCTGACATTGGCTCAGAAGGGGAAGAAGATTTTGATTTTTCTGAAGAACCACCGATACCACGTGATCAAACCGATAATTCTTCGGATTCCGAAGACGATCTACCGCTAATACATTTCCAAAAGTTGCAATGGAAGCGTGGAAACTTCCCTAGTAAAGATTTTCCTTTAAATGAAAACTTTACTCCATCCCATGTAAAAACCCCTTACGAATATTTTGCAAAATATCTGGATGATGATTTTTTTCAGTTAGCGGCGATTTACACGTCTCAATATTACTTGCAAACAAATGCAAAAGTAAACAACGTTACACCCCAAGAAATTAAAAAATTTTTTGGAATGAATGCTTTGATGGGATGTATTCCTTTTCCAAGAATACATATGTATTGGAATGAAAAATATAAATTCTCATTAATTGACAGTGTCATGCCACGTCATCGATTTTACATGATACGTGTAAATTTGCATGTTGTTGACAATCTTAGTGTACCAGAAGAAGTACAAAAGAAGAACAGATTGTGGAAAATACAACCCGTAATTGACCTCGTAAGAAATCGCTGTAAAACTATTGAGAGAAAAAAGAATACAGCCTTTTCAATCGACGAACAAATGATTCCGTTCTTGGGCAGATGTCCAGTTCGCCAATTTGTCAAGAACAAGCCAAGACCTGTAGGCCTTAAAAATTTTGTTGTTACTACATCGGACGGACTAATAATGGATTTCGAAATCTACCAGGGCGATACCACTCCACTAAAAGACAGGGCACTGGGATTGGGCGCGTCAGTTGTTCTTCGCTTAGTAGAAACATTACCAGAAAATTGTTATTTGTACTTTGACAGATATTTTTCAACTATTGCTTTGATGGACAAATTGATAACATTGGAAATACAATTATGTCCAACAGAGTAAAAGGCTATGAGTTCAAGAAAGATCATACCATGAATCGAGGAGAGTCAGAAGTTGTCGTCAGAACTGATGGTAAACTTTGTATTACTAAGTGGAAGGACAATAACTCTGTGTTGATGGTATCTACAGCATTTGGAAGAGAGCCTGAAACTGAGGTAGAGAGATGGAATAAAGCAGAAAAAAAACGTACCGGTATATCATGTCCAGCGATTGTTAAATCCTATAACGAACACATGGGGGGAGTAGATGTGTGTGATCAAATGATGGAGTACTATCGCTCTTTTTTCCGAACCCGTAAGTGGACTGTCAAGGCCATTTTGCACTTATTTGATTTGGCAATAGTAAATAGCTGGATGGAATATCGAAGGGATTGCCAAAGTCAAAACCTTAAAAAGAAAGATGTTAAAGACCTTCTGGAGTTTAGGCTTAGTCTTGGAGAGTATTTGGCCGCAGGAACAAAAAAGCGCGTCTTAGCGGAAACTGAGGAACCAGAAGACTTAGCGGAATTTGACGAACCAGAAGATTTAGGAGACGAAAACATCAATCAAGGGAATGAAAGAAAAAAGAGAAGGGTACCTGCTAATCTTCCCTGTGTGGACAAACGCTTTGACGGTTTCGAACATTGGCCAAATAATGAAGAAATGAAGAATCCAGTTAAATGCCGCTTGGAAGGCTGCGAAAGTCGTTCAAGAGTTCGATGCACTAAATGTAATATATTTCTATGTTTAAGTAAAAACAAAAACTGTTTTCTATTATTTCATACGAAACAATAAATAGTATTTTCACAATTGTGCTTTTATCTGTTCACTCCCAAGACCCACAATTGTGCACACACTAAAAAACCAAAAAAACAATTTTGAAAAAATTTCAAAAAATTTACCAGTTCTATTTAACTAATTTTATCGCTCTAAAATCAATATGAAGTCAAAATTCAAAAAATTTTGTCTCGGTACTGTAAGGGTTATATCAAGTTTTCTTTTGAAAAAAAGCAGTATGCAAACATATATATATATATATCGCTTCCTTTCACTTCTGGAAATAAAATACGTTTCCTTGATACAAAAAGTTTATCCCAAACAAATATTTTAGTTCTGGGAATTTTATCTTCCGAGCTCAGGTAATTAATACATACAAGTATCTAAACTAAAATAGTCAGTACTTTTGATAATGCAAGTATTTTATTTAAGTTCTTTTGAATTAGTATTACTTGGAATAATATATTTAGTACTTATTTAAAAAAGTAATTGTATTGGCACCTAAAATTTTTAATTTTGATTACGTATTACTTAATATTCAAAAATGAACTGTAACATCTTAGTCTATTTAAAGTACTTTGTACTGCTGAAAATTTATTGAACCAAACATTTCTAGAAGACTACCAAATATACAGAAATTCTCCGATTTCAATTACCGATAATATCAACATTTAACATTTCAACACATGTCAATAAAGATATTTTCACCCCCTTTAGATGTCGATCCCCTTTTAAACGAACAATTTGAAACCGCTCCGCTCGACATTTTATAGATAAGTTTTTGCTGCATTTCATACCCATCCTTATATATTTTTACTCGAAATACCGATCCTTTTTACAATTTGATGCAGACGTTCCTAAAACAGATAAGAAAACTTTTCTCAGAGGGGGATGAAAACTACTATTTCAGTTCTCGCGGAAGCTTGGTTCCAGTAGCGGCTCTTCCATAGGGTTATTTGGTCAATGCCCGGCCAAAAATATTTCAAAAAATAAATTATTCGTCCTTTCTAATAGTTGTAACAAAACGCGAACCTTGGGAAAAGTTAAATACGCTACACTATTAACCCCGCGCGGCGGTTCGAATGGTCTCGTTGCGTTTCTTAGCCAAAATAAAATACGCTATACTAGGCTAGGCTGGGCAGTCCGAATAACTACCTTAAAGCTTGACGAAACTACCCGAAGGTTTCACAGCAATCGAGCGGCAGCCGAACGTAAAAGCAAATGGAATATGAAATCGCGATTTGGGTCATCTGCCGTTCGCTTCTTATAATTCGATCGATCGGTCGCGGCATCACGTCGGCATGCGGCAGTGATAAGTTCAATTCTTGACAATTTTAATTTATTATACCCAAAACGACACTTTTTTATTAATTTTAAAATACTGGGTATAATAGCCTATTTTACTACTAAATAAATTCTGTTAAATTTTACAAATGTAGTTTTTTTTTTAAATCGGCCTAAATCTAATATATCTAACTTTCCTTTTCAACAAAAAAAGTTGTTAAATATTTCAAATGTACACACAACAATGGTCATCACCCTCGCTCAAATATTTGTTTTTATTAAAATTTTTCATTTATAGGTATACATTGCATGTCCCATTTTTCTATTTAAATTTTCGATATAAACGACATCTTTTTTTATATTTTACATTTGAAAGGAAAATGGAAGAAATTTCAGGAGAGAGGGCCTGAAATTAAATGGTGTAGCCGTATAAAACACCCGATATATTAAAAGATAAAAATTCCCATTCCCAACTTTTTTTATAATTTTGTTCCATCAGAGTTTGTGACATTTATAGCACTTTAATATTATTAATAAAGATGAGTTAAATGTATCTTTTCTTAATTTATCGGCCGTCTCCCTGTTCCAATGTTTTCAAAAAACATTGGATGTGATTTAATTCTGATTTCATTTACATTTAGAGGCTAGATTAATATACATACGTGTGAGCAATTTCTTTGCCTATGGCCTTAAAACTTAATATTTAGATTTATTTATTATTACTTGAGAATTCTTTACTGTCGTGCTGTGACATAAGTCCGTACCTATTAATAATTTCTTTAGCATTGATAAGTTATATAATAAGATATGAATCGAAAAGCTATGACGTTTTGGTAAGTTAAAATTAAATAAATAATTTGTGGTAAAAATTGGTTCAAATATAACATACATACAAACATTTCCGAGTAACATTTCCGTACGGATTTAATGATTGCTGCCTTACGCTATGTCCTAGCTGAACGCGATTTCCGCGGTGCGGGCGTTGCGGGTATCGCTATTTTGCTAAGCACAAGCGACAATCGCAATCAAGTCCGATGTAAAAACGATAAAGGCGACAACAGAACGCATTTTGTTACACACATGGCTCCGACAGAACTGGCACGTAAGATATTATTGACAGATAATATTTTGGGCAAGCTAAGAATTTTAAATAAAATTAAAAAGAAGAGAAAAAGCAAACATGAAATTTACAAAGATAGACTGCATTTCGGGGAATTTCATCATCTGTATGCCCAGTTACGAGCAGATGAAAATGCCTTTCGGCAATACATTAGAATGATTCCGTCTACTTTTGACTATATAGTGGAGACAATACGCGATTCATGTTATCATTGTTCAACTAATTTTCAAGTGCCTATTTCAGTACAGGAAAGGCTTTTTCTAGACCTTAAGGTAAGTACATAAAATCATACAAATGGATATTTTTTTATATTTATTAATAAAGTAAACTTACACAATGTTATTAATAATGCATGTGATCTGTTGAAAGAGATGTGTCATTATTTTGGATATACTGAAGGGAGTGCAGGGGGTTAGAGTCTGAAACAGGACTTTGAAGTGACGTAGGGGACACTACTGATGAAAAGTAACTTGTATTTAATGACGTTACGGGGGAAGGATTCGTGTGAGGATAAACAGCATTACGTGAAGATGCTACAAGATGATTTTGTGAGTAGCTTGTAATAAGTGATGATGCAGCGGATGGATCGGTATTCGAAGGTAAAACGTTAGAAGCGCCGAACAGCGGATTGGTCATTTCTTCAATGATAATATTTTGAAACTTGCTCCTTATGCGTAGTTTTTGAATGGGATTCATTTGTTTGAAATAAGGCAGCAACGATTTAAAAAACATAAGGTCATCATCTTCTGGCTGGTTAAGGATTTCAAGTTTTTTAGATTCTATTTTTAAAAGCTGGCGTTCTACGGATTCATCTGATGCTTCTGTTCTTTTCTTCTTATAATGACGAGATGTAGATGTTCTAGAAGATGATTGCGTTTGTGTCTGTAAACCTTGATCACCGGTGAAATTGACTGAAACTGATGGCACACTTAGTGCTGCTGATGTTGGAGTCACTGTTGTTTCCATGTTTCGTGTGTTTTCACTTTCTTTGTCACTATCTAAAACAGTACCTATATTATCTTCATCATCTGATTCTTCCGTTGCCGTTTCAGTATTAGGCACAAATGTCTCTTGAGTATCTATATCTGATATATTTCCTTCTGTGTTTCTAGGTTTGATTGTATCTTTCAAAAGGAGCGCAGAGAAAAATTGCCATTTTCCTGGATACTCAGGCGCAGCGTTACCTGATTTTGGGGTCGGTATTTTTTTAAATTCTTTGGCAAACTGATCACGCAGATTCTTCCATTTCTTCCTTGCTTCTTCTTCTGGAAAAAAATGGTTTAAATTAAACCTTTCTAAAACAAATTTTTCAATTTAATTATCTGTTAATTATCAACAAATAAGTGTATGAATAAAGAAATTAAATATTGAATCCATTGTTTCAGGTATCTCTCAACTGGAATGGCGTTCAGACAGTTAGCCTTCTCCTTTCGGATATCAAAATCATCAGTTGCTTCTATCGTTATAGAGGTATGTCAGGCCATTTGGAATTCACTTCAAAAAAAACATATGCCAGTACCAAATACTGAAAATTTCCAGAACATTGCAAAAGATTTTTTGATAAATGGGACTTTCCGAACTGTTTAGGTAGCATCGACGGAAAACACATACGAATAAAATGTCCAGCTAAATGTGGAAGTACGTTCTATAACTACAAGCAATTTTATTCTATGGTACTCATGGCTATTGTTGATGCTAAATACAGATTTACAATGATTAATGTAGGTGCATATGGCAAGGACAGTGACGCTGGTGTATTTTTTCTGCAATTTACAGAAACCTTAAGAGTGGAAATATTAAGTTACCAGAAGATACGCAATTACCACATTCGGACTTGAAGACTCCTTTCGTGTTTTTAGGAGATGAAGCTTTCCCTTTACGAACTTATTTGATGAGACCCTATCCCAGAAGGCGGCTTCAGGAAAATAGTACAGAGTCATACTTTAATTTTCGGCTTTCACGCGCTAGAATGACCGTAGAGTCTAGCTTTGGGATCAGTGCGGCTAGATTTAGAATTCTGTTGAAAGCTATAGAAACCAAAGTTGAAAATGCTGTTCACATTGTGAAAGCAGTTTGTATCTTACATAATATTATTTTAGATATGGAAAAAGATTTATTTATTAATGTTTCGGCAGCTGAAAACAACATAAAGGACATAATGCCTAGTTTAAATGCATCTAAGTCAAATAATCGTTCTGCCAGGGAAGCTGAAGTTGTAAGGAAAACTTTTACATATTTTTAGTATTTTTCTACAAATCAAATTTAAGTAACGCCACTGTTTAGTTTGTTTCAATTAATCCAATAAAAAAAATAAAATTAAAAATGTTTAACTTACTTGTTAATCCTGTGCTTTTGGCTACACATTCCCATTCCTTTTCTACTAAAACTCTGTCATTGTAGCGTGCGTTCCATTTATTCCACAAAATATTCCTTTTTTGTATCTCCGAAATCAGTACTTCCATTGTTCGTGATCAACGACAACTGCCAGCGATTCGCGGTTAGAAACAAACAATTTGATTTTTCAAACGACGCGTGCGATGCGACAACGCGAAATCGTAAAAATCGCGCCAACCCCGCAGCCAGTTCGGACAACGCGATTGTTTTCTTTGTGTTTTATATACTGCGACGATCGCGACATCTCCACCGCGTCGCCCGCACCGCGTAAATCGCGTTCACCTAGGACATAGCGTTATTCTAATAAGACTCGAAATTTTATTATACACATACACAAAGTCATGGACTATTTTGTTTTTACTAAAATTTGTTGATCTATGCATTGGCAATTCGTATTTACTTTATTTTAATATAAGACTCAGAATTTTGTTACACACATACATACACAAAACAATGGACTATTTTATTTCTATATAATATTTGTTCATCTATGCATGAGCAATCCGATGACCTCATAATATAATGTTATCTTATTTATTCATTTAGTGCGTCCGCACTCATAATCTATACGTATTATTTTACTGAACACTTTATCGCAGTTTCGGTGTCGAGGTTACGACAGGCAGTGTTACGTTTGCATAAAAGTGAACCCAATACTATTTTTAATACTAATATACCTCAATCGGAGAGATCTATAAAAATTAAACTCTTTAAAAATCAAACGTTGACTTAACAAGAAGAATGTAAAAATCGTTTTCAAAAGTAATAATTCTCTACAAAAATTTCTGAAAAACACAAAACCAAAAAAAATCAGAAATGAAAAGTCAGGGGTCTATCAGTTAACATGTGGTTCATGCCCAAAAATATACATTGAAAAGACGGGTAGAACTTTTAAAAAACGAATAAACCAACATAAACGCAGTTTTATTTACAATAAACATTACTCATGGTTAGCAAGCCATATTATCATATACAAATTTTTTGATTTTTAGTTTGTAGCTAAAACGAAAACGTTTAATTTTAAAAGAACTTCAATTTAAACACAGCTTTTCAATTAGCTCCGAAAACCTCGATGGATGAACTGTATATGTTTAGGTGTTCTTTATTGTATTACTGTCTTCCTAGTACAACATGTGTTTTTAAGGAATAAAAGTCAATATAACTCACTTATTATCAGGCATTTACTATCGGCTATCAATTTCACCATCCCCAGTAATGTTAAATAAAGAGAGAGGCAAAACTTATTAAATAGAAAATGACCAGTTTTCACATCGTTGTTTGAAATTCCCAAACAGACAAAAATTGGTAAGAGCACTTGAGGCAGGACTTTATAATTAACTAAAATTACTAGATATAACTGAGCATATAATTGTCTTTTCATAACTTTAGACTTCTATACCGAGACAAGCTCGCCTCATTGTTGAACCACACCCAATCAAAAGGCAATTTTCGTATTTGATTAATTACAGACGCCAATTTAATATGTTCCCATCATAAACTTATCTTATAACCCACGTGGTTATTGTTTCATTTAGTAAATGAAGACAAAGGAGAGTTTTTCCTTTATTAAATGATCTTATCGGGATAATAGCTACCAAGATTAAATTTCTTAATGCATCCTAACTTCATCAAGGATACGACAAAAAATTATAATTCCTTTTTCTACAGAATGTCTCTCTCAGTCCTCTGTTTTTGTGGTACGGTACGTTTGTTGGAACTAGAATAGCAAACTTTTTTTTGAATCATTGTTGATTAGTTAATCATAATATATGGGAATCAACTTTGTCAAAAAATAATGAAACATGAAAAAGTTACCTATAATTTAAATGTGAGTAAATTTAAACAAAACTACTGTTGACAAATCTGAACTTTTTGCCCAAAAGCAAATTGTAACATGTAAACAACTTTAAACAAATTAAATGTTTAAACCAAATTGTAACCAAAGTTTAATTCAAGCTTTTATAATAATGTCTAAGATATTTAATTGGTTCTCTCTGATTTATCACAAATATTGCTCGATCATCATATTTAGTTAATCATCAAAAGCGATTTTAATTTATTTTACTCGAAGGCACGATTGAAGCTTTGTTACATTAGTAAATTATTTTGCCTTCATTTAATTCTGTCAAGTCATGAGAAAAGAAGATAAAACTATAAATTGTCTGTGACAGATTCGTAGTGTACAGACGTTCCGATAGTATTTACTAAAAAACTGCAAAATCATTACTTAGGTTTTTTTTTCTAAACAAATTCGCATAGGCTTCAATCTGCAAAATACAAAGACAAAACTGCTAGAAATGTGAAAAAATAAATTATCTCTTCTATTCTAACTTATTAAGATTTATTGGTTAGTTTGTTTCTATCAGGTAGCACTTGAAAGAAAACCAATGGTACTAAACGAGTGGTTCCTGCCCCATGATACCTTCTATCATCCGTTAAAAAGTTATGAGAAAAAAGATGCAATACATTTAGGTTTTTTCAAACAGTTTCCACATTGCATCTATTTAAAATACTCAAAAGGCGGATTTTCGTTTTGCTACATAGATAAAAAACTAATATATTAATCTTCCCTAATTTTTTTTCTTGGACCTTTCCCTAAATTATTATTATTTCAATTTTGTGAGGGGCGAGTGATGCGAGCAAAAAAAAGATAGGATTTTGGAATATATCAAACTTGTGAGTTGTTTAGGTCATTTAGAATCGCCAGACTGTCCAGATCTTCTTCAAGATCACATTACGAATGCTTCGATGCGATTTTTGTCTGCTGTTCGTTTGGTCCAGGTTTCAAAGGCGTAACTGACTATGAAGACGAGCGTCAGTGTACGCATTAGATGGATCTTGGTGTTTTTTGGTATATTTGTGTTCTTCCATATTTTATATATATTTAACATGGTTTCCCTTCCCATTTGGATATGTCTTCGGATTTCCAGTTCGTAGCCTACCCGGTTAATAATGCAACTACCTAGGTAGATAATGTAGTCTACCACATTCTTAACATATCTACTTTGCCTATCCTGTTTATTGTTGTTAGTTAACTTGGGATAAGACGTTGTCAGCATGCAATCTAGAGCAATGCACAAGGCATCTTCATGGATCCTTACTGCCCGAAATCAGAACACGGAATGAATTCAAATACTTTTATACCCTCTTTTTGTACCTGACCTGCTCTTTTCAAAACGTAAACCGGTGTAACGATCGGTTTCCACATGTAATGTTGATCCTTGTCAGTATAATTACTAGGATTCTTATAAATTTCAATAGTTACTCTAATTTTTCGTTGATAGCATCTTGAGAACGCCACAAGGACCTTGGGTTCTTTTACAATTATGGCATGGCCAGCGGAATACCACAGCATATTATACAAATTGTATCTTTCTAATATAGCGTTGATGTTCGTAGTTGATATGGACCTTCCAGATTCTTCTATATAGACATCACCACAAGAACAAGGTATTACATAAACATATATAGAAAAAAAATATTATAATAAAAATAATACTAAGGGATAATCTGCTAGAACAATTGTCACATTTTAATTTCCTATAGTATAGTATAGCCTTATATGGAAGCAAGACATGTATTAATACAAGCAGATATGGATAGACTATGCATCTCAATGGAATAGAGAGAACAAGATTCCTTAAAATTGTAATATAATAAATGTGTCATCATTCGACAAAATATCAAACATCACATTTTTCTTATCGATTTGATATGTAAATCGATAACTAAAGAAAAAGATGACAGATGAAATGTTATTTCCCAAGAACGGAAAATATGTTCAAATATTATTAAGCTACCAAAACGAACTTGCTATAGTCAAAAGCAGTGTTATCATGCGGGTCGTATGATTTATCAAGGACAAACTTTTAAGTTTGTTTTTTTTTATTACGTGTAATCATATCCTCCGCATAAAATCCGGAAGATGAATTAGATAGACCTATGATATTTCCATATGAAAAAAGAGGATAAACATATAAATACCAGTAGTTGCAAAAATCATTAAGCGATGTCACTTCAGAGTCAGATTGACAAGTCACCGGTAAATATCCAGGAGACAGTAGCAAAAGCTCTGGGAATCGGTACAAGGACTGTGCAGAAAATTGTGCATGAAAAAAAGCATAATTTACTACCGAAGAAGATTAAGAAATGTACACGAAAAAAGCCAGTGATAATGTAAAAATGGATGTTCGTAATGCAATTTACGGTTTATACACAACAAAAACTAATATAACCCTTCAAGTTTTAAAAGAAGCTTTAAAAAATGGAGGCATATTGGAAATTGGACTAAAATCGTTGTCAAAATTAATAAAAATGTTGGGTTTTCGATATAAACAGGACTGTAATCGAAGATTTTTATGCGAGTTGCCACATATAGCAAGTCAGCGTATCCAGTTTTTAAAGAAATACACGGAAAATGTTAATTCAAAATTTAGAAAAGTGGTATTTTTAGACGAGACTTGGATATTTTCTAATAGAAATGGTTCGAAATCTTGGCAGGACAAGTCTGTAAAAAGTGTCAAGAGAAAAAAGGGATGTGGGACGGGAAAACGTTTCATCATTTTGCATGCAGGTTCTTCAACAGGATTTCTCCCAGGTACTAGTTTACTGTTTTCTTCAACATCCAAAATTATAGACTACCATGATAATATGAACTGTGAACTATTTGAAAAGTGGTTAAAAGAATAGCTGATTCCAAATTTAGATGCTCCATCTTTAATCATTCTGGACAATGCATGTGATCATTCAAGAATCTTAAATAAACAACCTACTTCATCCTGGAAGAAAAGTGATATTTATGACTGGCTAATAAAACAAAAACAAAATCCTTTACCCAATATGCTGAAAATAGAACTTCTTTTAATGGCAAAATCTATTAAAAAACCAACAATATATGCCGTAGATGAAATATTACGGGAAAATGGACATGAGGTTTTACGACTACCGCCATGCCATTGCCAGTTTAACGCAATAGAATTAATATGGGCAGGGGCAAAATCATATTACGAAAAACACGTAAACGATGGTCTTACATCAGATGAAGTGCAAATTGTTTGGCAAGATTCATTAAAATATATTACGCCGGAGTACTGAAAGAAATCATACGGAGAAATTAATATGGGATTGGTGGAATCGAGAACGAGTTCTAGATATCGAAATAGCACCAATGATTATTGCGCCATTTGAGGGCGACTCAGAAGATGAGGATTTTTTAAGTGGTGATGATATTTTTTAGTCTATAATATTAAAAAGTTTCTGAAGGATTATATAAATCTTTGACGTGTATAAATCATAAATTGCATTATGAATATCCATTTTTGCATTGTAACTTAAGTCTTTTGCCTTTGGATTTTTTCGTGTACATTTCTTAATCTTCTTCAGAAGTAAATTATGTTTTTTTTTTTCATGCACAAGTTTCTGTACATTCCTTATACCGATTTTCGTGGTTTTGCCAATGGCTCCTGGATATTAGCCAGTGAATTTTAATTTAAAATTTTTTTTATTAGATTTGACACCATTTTTTTGCTTACTTCTTTAGTACATTTGTAATTTTGTAGGCAATAAATAAATAATTATAGAATACTTGTTCCAGTTTTAAAGCGTGTTTAAAATAAGTAAATTTTTTTATTAATTATAAGACAAAATTTGATGTATAAAAATCGGTAAAATCGCTTTACCAGAAACTCGGGATTAACGAAAAATACAGCCTGTATTTTCCGCATGCATGGCCCTTAATTTTAGGCTGAAGTTTGAAGAAATCGGATAAGTAGTTTTTTAGCTATGCCGCAAACAGACAGACTGACGGACAGACATACCTACAGACAGACGGAATTGAGAAAACATGTTTTCCGACATCTAGGGACCCTTAAACGTAAAGATCTGAAAAAATCTCACGAGGGAAGTTATAACTAATTATCTTGTGTTTTTAACAAAAGTGTATAATAGTTTTACAAAATAAAATTTTTTTGCTATCACAATACAAAAAAAAAGTTTTATTTGCACAGGGGTGGCCCGCATTTAAATAAATGACACTGTATAAGTGGTTAGATTTTTAGGTCAAGCGGGGCTCATAATTTTTGGTGATTGATAAAAAAATGTCACTTTCATTAAGTGGCTGCATAAACAGAACATATCCTGATTATTCAGCTGATTCGAACCGCCTTCCGACTTTATTAAGGCGCTTCCCATTTTGTGTATTTTTGGTTTTTGCCAACCAAAAAATTTTAACCAAATACATATTTAGCGAATTTTCTTATTTAGTCCCTGGGCATTTAATATATAAAATAATATTAAGTGGCTATCTTAATAATATTGCATAATATAATAAAAAAAAATATTTTCTTTCTCTCTGTATATTTATAAATAACCCATTGAATTTTAATAGCTCGATAAAAGAATCACACAACATTTTGGTGTTCACTTGTGTTTTCTGATTTAATTCATAATGTTGGTGACCTTTGAACCAGCACGATAAAACCGCATTCGACTATAGACAAATATATCAACATAGGCAGGTTTTGGAGGTTATTATTATTGTCATGTTAGCATAAGTCAAAGTCAAAAAAGGCTTTATTATCATAAAAATCTCATAATTTTCATTGACAAAACATAACTAAGTAAAGATATGACTAAAACAAAGGTTTATATAACAATGACAATACTAAAATACAAGATTAAAAGGTCATGAAAAATTCAAAATTATGTATAATAGTATAAAAACAAAAAAAAAACATAAAATTGTTAAAAAACGAAGAAACAATAAGATAAAAATAAAAATACATCCAAGTACAGTATAATAAGGCACATATACAGATACATTTTAATTCTAGCTATAAAATTTTCTCTGAATCTGGTTATCATTATGGAATTCATCTACTGTATAATAGGGTTTTGCAACTAGTATTTTATGGACTCCTCTTTTAAACAACTTATTTGACTGAATTTGCCTTAAGTGTGCTGGAAGAGAGGTGAATAGTTTTCTGCCATTGTAAAAAATTGCATTTTTTGTAAGGGTTGATGTGGGAATTGGTAGAGATCCTACTTGACTGTTACGTAGAGGGTAATTAAGACAAGTTCTGAGCTCCACCTTCTTCTTGATCATACAAATCGTTTCGAGGAAAAACAGTGGCCAACAGGAGCCAGGGGCCCTCGCTCTACACTCGCTAACCTAACCTCTCTTTTGTAGTAAAAAACCGTGTCAAATAAAAATTTGGAATAAGATCACTAGAAGCAAATAACATATCTCAGACGAGTCCACTAACGAAAGCAGCCTCTTGAGAGTTGTTTATTTAGACATATACATTTCGAACTTATAATTAGACCAAGAAATGTATTCTCTTGCAGAGCCTCAACAATCTGATCATGCAAAACAATGTTATTAATTAGATAATTTAGAGATGTTAAGAGACAAGTAGTTAGCGTCACACCATTCCTTGATAGTAATTAGATCTGTCTTTATAATTTCCTCAAGGACGTCACTATACTTATAGCACCAAAGAATGATGGTGTCATCCACAAATACGGTGAACTTTCCCGCTATATTCAATTTAGATAGATCATTGACATATGATTCTACACAGCCAAAGAGTAAAGGTCCCAACACCGATCTCTGTAGAACACCTGCGGTGGTTCGTAGAGGTTTGGATTGTTGTTTATTCAAAAGAACAGTCTGATAACGTTTAGAGAGGTACGATTGAAACCGTTTCAGCGAGATCTCTCTAAAGCCATAAACTTCAAGTTTGCGCAGCAGTATTCCATGACCCATGCAGTCGAAGGCCTTCGTTAGATCTCAAAACACTGCCGCAGCATCCATCGTTTAACCCCATATGTAAGTCTTCCTGAAATGCAAAGATATTATTCCCGGTGTTCTTAGATGACTGGAATCCAAACTGAATGTCGCGGAGTATATCATGTCTGTCCAAGAATGCAGTGGTCCGCTCTTTTACAAACTTTTCAATGATTTTAGACATTGTTGGCAATAAGGAAATGGGTCTAAAGTTACTGGTTCCTCACTATTTCCCCGTTTAAAAAGGAGAACTATTGTAGTCATATTTAGGCATGCAGGGAAGCACCCCGAAAAGAACGACTTCATAATAGCCTCGGCAAATAATTGCAATGCATAATCAGGAAGCCTAGTAAAAACCCTTACTGAAATATCATCATATCGGGAATCATTCATGTTCTTTATGGTACCAAAAACTTTCTCTAATTTCATACACATTTGTAGAGTAAAAATAAACTGATTTATATACCGATATGTTATTTAAATAATTTAAAGCATTATTATGGAGAGTAATAAGATTCGAAGCAAGGGAGCAATAAAAAGAGTTTAGCGTGTCTGGATTTAGAATGTGGTAAAATAGTTGAGAAAATATAAATTCTGTGAGAAATATTTCCTTAGAGTATGTATAGAACGCGTATTCCTCGTCGATACTCGTAAACCTGCAGTAAACCATCGGTTCTTTTGTTTTGTTTTTTGAATATACTATAGGGAAACTAGTTTGAAATTTTCCAACCAGAATTTCATTAAACCTATTTAAAGGATCTGCGAAACGAACGAAAACGAAGAATATCACTCCAATTTAAGTCATTGCATGGTCCCGAAAACCTTAAAATTACGAGTATTATATAATTGCCACGTCGGTTCTGAGATCTAGGTACCACAGTTTCAAATTTTGCAAATTACAACCTCGTGGTCAGAAATTTTATTTTTAAAAAGATTTTTTACGTTTATTTAAATTTGTATTTTTTAGCATTATTTCTTCGCACACTGTATAGAACAAGTAAAAATTTTTGTGAAGAATAACTTTTTTTGCTAAAATAAATAATAAAACAGTCTCCCAAGATTTCAAATTTTTTACACACCCTGTATAAAATATTCCTGATTTTTTTAATACATCCTATCATATTATTGCATTGTCACTGAAGTTACATGGGTTTGACGAATTTTAGCCCAATGGGATGCCAGCAAGTGCTTGAAAAATGGATTACAAATTTTGAACAGAAAATAGAATGCGTACACCATACGCAAACAGGCATACAGGCATACGAAGAAAGCAAATTAAATACCATGATCGGCTTTAAGAAGAAGGGAACTAGTTTTGTAGAACTATCTAAAGACTTGCAAATTAAAAAAAATAACCTGCCCAAATATAATTTTTATAATCAGAATTCTATGAAAAATAAACCATGTAGGAATTCCGCGAATGCGAATACAGAACAGCAACTAAAGAAAAAGTTACCTATAAACAGATATTCACATGAGGAAATTTATACAAGACAGCCGGAGAGGTCCCAGGGCTTAAAGAAAATAATTATTTTTCAGTATTAAAAATTTCTGCATTGCATAGTTATGAATAGATTTCTTTGTGTTCAAATATTTTTTAAATTGTTTTTGATACTAGTCTGAAATATTATGGCCCCTACTTTTACAAGATTTTCCCTACGATTATAATTATCGAAGGACTTAATTATTCGGTTATCGCATCTAAATGTTTCAATACATCGCGTGGTATAATGTATATAGAAATGGAGGAGGCATACAATCGATAGGGAAACGTCGCGCGTCGGTAACTAATTCCGCTGTGAAACTCAACTTCACTGAAACGATGTAAATATGTACATGAAAAAACCATACTGATTTTGCGTAAAAAAACATGCCTTTTTTATTTTTATTCCTAGAAATTTGTTCAGGTATCAAGAGAGACGATAGTTCTATAAGATTTCTCCGAGCATTATTCTCTGGCAAGTTATTTAATATTGATTTTACTTCGCCACAGTCTCAGCAAAAATGCAAATTCAAATTGAAGTGTAATGAGTTGAAAAAGTATGAAAGGTTTCTGCTAACGTATTCGAAAAAATATAGATTGCAATCTATCAGCGATTTTTCGATGATGTAGTTAGGCAACCCATTTATTTTAAATTTAAATTTTCAAATTGAATGTAAATTACATGAAATTACTAAAAATCTAAAGACTAAAATGTGTATTGTAATTGTCTACCAGAAAATAATTAATATGATTGCTTACTTTTTTTTAACAGATTTTTCTATTAATTGTCTAAAAAATTATTTTCTGATTTTCATTATTTTCAATATCTTCAGAGATAATCTGATTACAAATTTCTCTCATAAAAGAAATAAAAGATACTTAAAACGGAAACCTAAAAACAAACAATCGTCAGAAGTATAAGAATTGTCTAGCCCCTAGAAGTCTTTTTTCCATGGAATTTGTTCATTGTCAATAACACCCAGAACATTCCTAGTATGCATACCACTAGCTACTAAACAGAATTAATCTAGATCCACGTAGCAGCAAGTAGAGGAGTAATGAGTCGGTAGTAACTTTTTTGAGGCTCTAGTTTTGATTTTTCTTAAATCCGATATCTTCTGTTAATAACCGAAAAGCGACTAATTATTTGCTTAACTGTCCCCTGCTCTTCCCCCCACAGAACCTGTAATTAAGTACCGTCGTTTACAGCTATTTGTCCAGGAAAGATTCCTATAAATATCTTTAACTTTTACCATTATTCTAAACATTATCGCCTCTCATCCTATCCGTTTCGATATTCTCAGGGTTGGTTTGAAGATCATGTTTCGAGGGCTAACCTTATTTACTATTTTATGATCAATTTTATGATACCAGTGATACCAAGAGAAATAATTTATAATTTTTGGCACCAAGGCAGAGCAGTTTATAAAAAAGTGTTACTTTAACTTATGTTAATTCTTGCATATCTATTATAACATTACTTTAGTTATTTAGTAGTTTTTGATATTTACACACTCTATATTTGTCCACTTCGTTTTTTTGTGTGGTGAGTGAAAAAGGAGGCCTCCCTCGAGGTGCTTCACACACCATAGAGCATTCATCTAATCGAGGATCATCTACAGCTCCGCGATCTGGTGGTAGGTGCTGAAAATATGGCCAATTTCGGAGCTATAAGGATAACTCCATGTGTCGTATGTCGTCCTGGATTTTCCTGAGCTTCAAATATTGATAAACAAGAAAGACAAGATGTCGTGCAAGAGAAAAGATGATTGCGGAGCTTGGTATAAAAATCCAATAATACGATTGGAGGTCCCTCTTCTCTCCACGAAGGCGTTTCTTGCTGACAGTCATCTAGGGCTCACAAGGTCTTCCGAAATTGAAATTTAAACAAGGGATCAATGCTAGGAGTCATAAGACACCCCACCAAGCAGACTTTTAGTGGTGATACACTCAAGCCGGCGATGCCGAGGCTGTTCTCCAAGGAAAGACACACGGCTAGCAGAGGTCTACCTTATACGCTGTACTACAATTAGTAACAAACGATGACACACGATAAGAGTGGAAAGTAAAATATGCATTCAAACAGTCAAGCGTCTTTCAAGGCTATGGGTAAGCTCAGTATTAGCTCAGTGCAACAGCACTAAATGAACTAGCAAAGCACATAATTAAATTAAAATGGGCCCTAGGCACAGTGGTGTCGAAGGCAACGAGAAGACAGATTTGTTTTCTAGGAGTAGATCGACGGTCTAGTTTTCGGGTTCAGAACCTTGCCTAGGCATTAGCGAGGGTTTGGGAAAATATGAAAGAAAATTGGCCAAGAACGAACTAATGCAGATCAACAAAAAAATATGCTATTCAACCCTTATGAGTCGAAGGCACTTTAGTTGATGTGAAGGAATCGACGGGCAGTTGGTGACATAATTGGTATTTGGTAAGTCACGGTAGAGTATGTACTGACTAGTGTTAGCCGACAGCTTTCTGTATCCTAATTGTGGAACAGAGCCCTTATCATCTTGCAAAAGATGAGCAAATTTATGCGTTAAAATACCTTCGGTGGTGATTCAATTTCTAAAGAGGAATTGCAGCATCTCGATTGTGTCAAGTCTTGTCCAGTAGAAGGATGAGTATGTTAGTACACCTTTACTATAGTAGGATAAAACGTATTTAACATAAAAAAATATTTTAAAGTTATCAAGCCGTATAAAACATGATCTTTGACTTCGCATTCTATGTTAGAAGAAATATACTAAAGATATTCTGTTGAAAGAAGCCACTATTTAAACCCCACCGTTTGCGAAGAGGCTTCAAAAGGATTTAAATTTCCATTTAAAAATATTAACGTCCAAATCCGGAGCCAATCGGGCGACGGAACGGATAAATCCGGTTTCCGTTAGCGAATTTTATTCAAACACTTTTCTGATAAATGTAATTTGGATAAAGAATCCACAGTCTGGCTGGGATATATGGCGATATTTATCATCCTTTGGCAGACGACACGAATGTTGGGGAGATCTAGTTATTTCAAGTGTTTTTTTTCTCGCATGATTAATTGAAGTTCTAAAAAAGTCAGTTGAAAAAGTGATGACTTTATTACATTTTCAACACGATATGCTTGAACTTGAAGGGTTGTAGACGGACAAAATATCTACTAGAAATCGAAAAACTTCTTTGTGAATTATATGTCTTGAAAATACGAATAATGAATAAAGAACGAATATAGCAACACAAATTAGATAAGAATGTATGTAATAGCAATAACTTTTTATAGCTGGAAAACAATATTTAACATATTTATACAGAATGGAACGATTGACAGTCTGAGAGTCAGTATGTGGCCAAGAAGAATTTGAAGCCTAGTAGTTTTAACCCCGATTAAATGACAGCATTACATTTACAGATTAAAAAATCATGTGAAAATTGCACAAAATTAAGCAGCATATTTTTTTAATAGTCAGATTTGGGAATCATCAAAAATTCTACCACCTCCGATAAAAGCGCGACCCTAAATATGAAAATTAGATACCAGAAATTGGTTTTTATGTAGTAGCACCTTTTCTCTTTACCATACTATACAGTTATCTACAAAAAAGAAAGATCCCTTCCAAATTCATTCTCGAAAAATTACAATTTATTGTGGACCAAATAATTGCCATATGATGTTTTTGTTTATCAAAAAAATTGTTGAACAAAAATATGGAACAGAAGCTATTGTCATATACTCGATATTTTTATTAAAGATATATTTAAAAGATGTTGTGAACAGTTTGGTGTATACTTAACGTACAGTATCTAAAATACTTTTATTTTGAACTGCGAAGTAGTGAAACAATAATTTGTTAATCTCGGACGTTTATAACGGATTCATTATCAAATATATTTTATTTCGGCCGCTTCACTATTTATTTCACTTAATTTATCATATGGGTTTTAATATTCCAATCATCTCATCTCCCCAATTGATGATGAATGCGCCCAGAATTTAAAAGGATTAAGTTTTCAAACCAAATATTTGGTTTGTATGGCATGCGTTGCTTTTAATCTCGTCCATATCGATATACCGTCAGATCTATATGTGTTTAAACAGAACAATCTGCCATTAAAATTTACGGAAATATTTTGAAACAAACAGTTTCAAAATATTTCCGTAAATTTAAATGGCAGTTGTAAACGTAATTAAAATTTTATTCTCGATTATCTTAGTCCAGTAGCCGAAGGTGTAAGCTTACAAAAAAATTAGATAGTGAACAAAACTGTTTTAATCTTTTACAGATGCGGGTTTTCTATGACACGTCAAAAGTTTACCACGAGAGTCGCACGCGTTTTTCCAAGACCTCGTTTCAAATTTGTGAAAATGAGTTTTTGACGAATATCTCGAAAAATATTGCAAACAGAAGAAAAAATTTAAACGCAAAATTGAAAGTCAAGGTGTTCGCTATGGTGATAGTTTTCCTGAAAAAATAGATTTTATTTTTATTTATTTATTTTTACTACAGAATTCAACATTCCAAATGATGTGGCCTATGACAGTTGTAAAATTAGAATTAGAGTCACATAACATATCCTATGCTAAATAAAACAAAAAATGTACAAAAAGAAAAAAAAAATGTGTCAAAGCTACATAATAGATCCTAGCTAAAAAAAAATGTATATAAAAAAATTTTTATTAAATCTATTGTGTACATACGTGAACCTGTTCAATTCAAGAAAAAAAAAAAAACATTGGAAGTAAAGCAAGAAACCGAAACTCTAAGTTCTCGGATTTCGTTATTATTGGGGATTATATAATAGTAATTTTAGTTTTCTTTCAAAAGTGTGTGTCGTACAATTTAAGTCTAGGTCTGGTGGGACATATGTGTTAAAATAAGTCATTATCCGATTCATGATACTGTTTCCCCCAATGTCGGTGTGACTCCTATTAGTCAAGAATAAGTAATTTAGATGAGTGTTACGAGATGGTACACAAATGTTCATCAATGTCAGGAGATCAGTATATCATGTTATTAAGTATTTTAAATCCAAACATTAATGTTAAGAAGTTTCTTCGAGTTTCAAGACTACTCATGCTCAATAATTCCAGTCTCTGATGGTATGAATAGTTCTTTTTGTCAATTCTCAACCTGTGAAAAACGGTAATATTAGAGAAGTCCCAACATTGACGCATAACAAATCCTGCCATCCTGAATGATTTTTCCAAAACATAATTCATGTGATCGTTGAATCTCAGTTCGGTGTCAAAGATAACTCCCAGATCATTAACCCGTTCAACTCTTTCAACGGGTGCATTAGCGATGGAGTAATCATGAAGAAATGGCATTTTTCTCTTGGAGAAAGATATGACCTTACATTTCATTATATTCAGTCACCAGCTTGTTAATTTCCGATTGAAGATTTTGGCAGTCGTCAGCATAAAATAGGAATTGGCAGCCTTTGAATACATTACTGAGGTCATTAATATAGATTAAGAACAAGAATGGACCTAAATGTGATCCTTGGGGTACACTATCTCTTTTGATAAGATGTTGCTTATTTTAACTTTTTGTGTACGTCCACGAAGATAACTGCGGAATCAAGACAGTAAAGGGTTCATAATGCCATAAGACCTTAACTTTTCTATAAGAATGGAGTGATCTATCCCATCAAAGGCTTTTTTAAAGTTGAAGTAAATAGAATCAACTTGAACGCCCGAGTCAACAGCAGTAGCCAAGAAGTTAGAATATATTGGAAATGGAAGGAAACCATGTTGATTCTCAGAGAGAGTGTTTCGTGCACACGCAAGCAAATTGTCCACAACCAGAGACTCAAGGATTTTGGCCATGCAGTCAGATATTGGTCGATAATTACAGATGTCCGCCCTTTCCCCATCCTTGTGAATCGCAGATACATAAGCTTCTTTCCAGATAGTAGGAAACTGACCCAACGAAAGAGAAAGTTGAAAAAGGTATGTGAGCGGCACTGCCAGAGTTGGGCTGCAGTGCTTTAAGAAAGTAGGAGGGATATCATCCGGTCTAGCTCCTTTGTAATCGTCAATGTCAACCAGCTTTTCAAAGACCATGGAACTGTTGATAACAATATTTGAAATATCCAAACTAAGAAAGCTAATACATATGTGAAGTGAAATTGTAAAAAAAGTCTGCAAATAAATTCAATAACCTTTGGGTCTAGTCAATGTCAAGAAACCTCATTTTTGATGGATAACCTGACGTTTTACGCTTTGATGTAGGACCAGAAGGCTTTTATATTATTTAATATGTTATTTTGTGTGGACTGAATAAAATTATTATAGTTTTCCTTTATTGATGTTTTCGATTGAATCCTAAGCGCCTTGTAATCATATTCCTTACTCGGTAGTCGTGTGTACCTGTACCTTTTGAAGGCTTTGTTTTTTTTATTTATTAGTTTTATGGTCTTATTAGAAAAGTAGTTGGGGTAGTTAGTAATATGGATTCGAGTTTTCGGAATATATAGATCCACGGCGATATAGAGAACATCATAGAACATGTCAGTGGCAGCATTAATGTCATTACACTTTAAGAAGTTCCAGCCAATATTTTCAAAGTGGTCGTTCAGTTTATTATAGTCAGCCTTAAAGAAGTTGTATTTAGTCTGTTGTAAGTCCGACACTAAATCTGCTGAATTATTTAAGAAAAAATTAATATGAAGAGCTGGATGATATTTGTCAATCTTCGTCAGTGGTGTCTCATTATGAGAAAACTGATATCTGGAAAGTTCGAAAAAATTAAATCCAACATGATATTATTTGAATTAACTACATTGTTAAGTTGTACTAAATCATAAAAATACATACAGTCAAAGACGGTTTCTTTCTCGTCGTTATTAGATGTAAATATAGTGTTCCGATTACTATCGGTAAAAAGACCAAAATAATAATCACTGTTACTGCTTTCAACGGTGTTACTTGAGTTGATTTGAATAAATGAATTAGTGTAGTTCGGCAAATTGAAGTCACCCAAAATCAAGAACTTACTATTTGGAAAGTGATTAAAATTGAAGTGCTTGCAGCAGGTGGGATGTAGACAGCATTCAGGATGATGGGGACATCACCAATCCGGACATGCACCCAAACCTGTTCCACATCACCATCAGGAACCTTGAGGATCATGGAATCTAAAGAGCAGTAGACCGCAATAAGCACACCACCACCTTTCGACATCTTACAGATATCTGCGTTTCTATCTCTTCTATATATAACGAAGTTGGTGAGAAATATCTCTTCACTCCCGATGTGTTCAACCTATGTTTCAGTTAGGATTATAATGCGGTAGTTGGAATTTATTACTTCTTGTTGAAAGGGTGTAGTCTTAGTTCGTAACCCACGGACATTCTGATAGGTGATCAGCATATCGACATCAGGCAGTCTCACATCTGCAGAGAACACCTGTCTGCGCCGTTCGGATTGATGATAAAGTATGTTTGATTTTTACTCCCTCCAACGTCCTGATAACAGAAAATTAAATAAATTGGTGTAGGCATCCGGGAATAAAATTTAACAAAGATTTAAAGTGTTTTATGCTAAAAAGCAATTGAAAGGTGAAAGCCGCGGCTACAACGTGCAGTAATTTGTTTTTACCCATAACCTTTCTAAAATAAATAACGTGAACCACTCTGGAATTTTTTTTCTCAAAATTTTTTAAATTATAATTATTAAGGTGCCAAGGGTATGATAAAGTTAATAACGTCTGAGGTCGACAGAGTCTAACGAAAGCGTTATCCCTTATAACTAGTCTAGTAAACTAGTCGGACATTAACAAATTTAATTATATGTTTGTTAATACTTTCTTATAGAGATAGTGAGTTTAGTGTTATTCTTTAGAAGGTTCGAAACAGTATTCTTACAATAAAACCCAGACATTATTTATATGGAAAAAATGATCACAATTTGCTAGACCGCAAATAAGAAACTTATAAATAACAAATCGCTTTTCACGTAGCGTCGTTGGAAACTTGAAATTTCTACTTTTAAGGGAGTGTTTTTTTACTTTCTTCGTAAAAGGGAAGTATTATTATCGTGAAAAAATCACACTCGGAGATTTTTTCACATCTTCACGTTTCCCTAGATGACAAAAAACATTTTTTCTCATTTCCGTCTGTCTGTCTGTTTGTCTGTCTGTTCGCAGCGTAGCTAAAAAACTACTTACCCGATTGACTTGAAATTTTCGTCAAAAACTAAGGGTTATATGATGATGACCTGGTAACGTTTTGGTAAAATGTTAAAAAAATTATTATTAAAAAACTACTCATTCAATTTATTTCAAATTTTGCAAAAACATAAAGTATTATGTTCAAATCAACTGGTAAAATTTTGGTGCGAACCCAGGACGGCGGAACAAAATGGCAGCTTAACAAAATATTTAAAAATTCAGCCTGAAAAAACTGCTTACCTAATGGTTTTATTTCAAATTGTGTGCCATAACTAATTGTGGTATAGGGATCAACTAATAAAACAGTGGTACTAATTCAAGATGGCCGAACAAAATGGCGGCCAAATAAAATGTTTGTAATCGTGAAAAAGTCACCCTCTCACTTTTACACATCTTTACGTTTTAGCGTCGCTTTTTTCAACTCCGTCGGTCTTTCTGTCTGTCAGTTCGCGGCATAGCTAGTCTTTAAGCTTACTTACCCGATCGCCTTCAAATTTTAGTCAAAAATTAAGGGTCATATGGGGATGGCCTGATAAGATTTTGGTAAAAATCCAATGTGGCGAAACAAAATGGCGTCTTAGTGAAATGGTAAAAAATTATTATTACAAAACTGCTCATCCAGTTTATCTCAAATTTTGCAAAAACATCAAGTATTATATTGGAATGAACTGGTAACATTTTGGTACGAATCCAAGATGACGGAACAAAATGGCGGCTTAATAAAATATTTAAAAATTGTGAATCAATTCTGTAGGTCTGTCTGTCAGTTCGAGGCATAGCTTAAAAACTAACCCGATTGACTTCACATTTTGATAAAAAATTAAGAGTCATATGGGGATGATCTGGTAATATTTTTGTAAAAGTCGAGTATGGCAAAAACAAAATGGCGGCCTAGTGAAATGTTAAAAATATATTATTAAAACGCTACTTGTCGAATTTATTTCAAATTTTACATAAACATTAAGTATTAAGTTGGAATCAAACTGGTAAAATTTTGGTACAAATTCAAGATGGCGCAACAAAACAAAACACAAAAAACTCCTTAATGATTTGAAATTGTGTGTCATAACTAATTATGGTATAGGGCTCAACTAGTAAAACTGTGTTACTAATTCAAGATGGCGGAACAAAATTGAGGCCAAATAAAATGTTGTAATCGGGAAAATATCACCCTCTCAGGTTTTACATATCTTCACGTTTTAGCGCCCTTAGATGCCAAAAAACATCAATTCCGTCAGTCCGTCTGTCGGTTTGTCTGTCAGTTCGCCACATAGCTTAAATAATACTTACCCTATTGACTTCAAATTTTGATGAAAAATTACGGGTCTAATGGGGATGACCTGGTAATATTTTGGGTAAAAATCCAATATGGCTGTTATGGCAATGTTAAAAAAAATTATTAGAGTGGTGTGTTATTTGGGGTTAAGAACCAGTAAAAAAACAAGTGTTTTTTAAAATTGGCGACGTTTCGGAACTTAATTTGTACATCTTCAGGACATATATATATATAACCTCTATTTTGCATGAAAGCCATATTATTAATCTTTACCTACTCCGTTAGTCCTCAGATATTTCCTGGATATTAAGTTTCTAACTGGTTTTCGTTAACAAACCTCTTGTTATATTACAGTGGTGTATTATTTGGGGTTAGGGTCCAGTAAGTCTATTTTTAAATAGTCGACGTTTCGCAATTATTGTTGCATCCTCAGGACACATGTATAGTTTCTATATCCTGCATAAACCCCATATTATTAGTCTTTACCTCCTCCGTTAGTCCGCAGATATTTCCCAGATATTATGGTTTGCGTTAATTATCCTCTTGTTGTTATGTTAGAGTGGTGTATTATTTGGGGTTAAGTGAAGAAAAAAAAGTATTTTTTAAATTGTCGACGTTTCGCAACTTTATTGTTGCATCCTCAGGACACATACATTTTATATCCTGCATGAAACCAATATTATCAGTCTTTACCTATTACCTGGCCCGCAGATATTTTCCAGATATTAAGTTTCTAAATGGTTTTCGTTAACGATCCTCTCGGTTTTATGTTAGAGTGGTGTATTATTTGAAGTTAGGAGCCAATAAAAAAAAACTAAAGTCTTTTTTTAAATTGTCGACGTTACGCAACTTTATTGTTATATTATATATAGATTTTATATCCTGCATGAAACCCATATTATCAGTCTTTACCTACTCCGTTGGTTCGCAGATATTTCCTAGGTATTAATTAGTAGAGTAGGTAAAAACTGATGATATGGGTTTCGATTTAAGATTGCGAAACAAAATGGCAGCCCAACAAAATTTTTAAAAAATCGACGTAAAAAAATCTTGTTTAATTGATTTTGCAGAAAAATTAGATGTGAAAATGGGATAAACTGGTACGAATTCAACATCACATAGCAAAATGGCGGTATGTGTCATTGCAAAAACTACTTATTGAATTTATCTTATTATGCCCAAAAGTCAAACGTGGCATAGGCACAAAGATAATGGTAAAATATTGGTAGGAATCCAATATGATGGAACAAATAAAAATGAAAAGTCAGTATATGTAACACATATATACTGTGACTATGTACTGAACTAAATTGGGTCACTTTTCACTATTCCTAAGAAATGGAAAAAAAATCATGACGAGGGAAGTTCCGGGTAAAGAAATTTACCGATTTTTTTCTTAAACATATTGAGATTTTGCCGAAACGTCTGCGATTTTTTCCTAAATTACACAATATAAATGAGGATATTTCTTTAATTATTTATGCATACACAACCCCCATACTTTTGTAATTAAAATTCTGTATGGTTTGTCAGGAAAATTGACGATACAATTTTAATGACATTAATATTTGTCATTTATGTAATCTGCTGAACATTTATCATTTTTATAGCTTGTTCTATTTAAATATTTATTTAAAATTGTAAGTCAAAAGCTATTTGTAATTTTGTCCAGGTTGCAAAATATGTTACGTGAACGTATATAAAACAAATATTCATTTTGGGGACGAAATAAATTAAAAAAGATAAATGTTGGCCGTTTGAAAATACTTATTGCAGAAAACAAAAAAGTCTACATTTCTTTTATTCATTCTTAAATCTAATTAATCTAAAAAGTGTGTAGGCAGACAAATGAAATAATAAATATATTTTCTTTCACAAAAATAAACTGAAAATTTTGCATTCGTAGTGAAATTTCGTATTTGCGATAAGTTAGATATTTCATATATGAAATTAAACAGAATTATGAATCATAAAAAAATAATGGTAAACAATCAAGATTTTTGAGATTAGAAAGGCAATACAGATTTTCAAAAAAGAACCACTTTTTGACGGAATTTGTTTACGTGTCGGGAATCTTTTCTCCACCCAACTTGGTAGCAGTCAATAACAAAAACTATTTGTAAAATATCGGTACACAATAAGCTAACCTGTTTAGAAATAATATTATTTTACAGTACTATATACACATATACCCACAACTTCCTTCCTATAATACACATTTTATATATACCTATAAAGTATAATTAATTTGAATTTTCTTTAAGTTTTTAGTTTATTTACTATTATTATTATTTAATTTTCAATAAATTATTTAAGCAGTCTAAAAAAATGAATTAAGTTGTTTATTATTTTCCTCCTTAGAAAGCAGGTTTTATTCCAGGAATTAGAATTTTACCGAATATTTAAACATTTTTACATATTCATACATTTACCAGTTTATCTCTATATCACACTTTATCTTGTTACACATTTTGAAGTATATTCGATACACAGTTTCTTAAAAATTATTTTTTTACATTTTGTGGCGCCGCCATTTGGAGCCGCCATATTGGATTTTCACCAAAATGTAAACAAAATTTAAAGTCAATTGAATAGGTAATTTTTGACCCTAAAACGCAAAAATCTACAAAAATCTCTTGGGAGTGAAGTAAAAATTATACATTCATAAAAGTAATATTGAAGTAAACAAAAATACATTTCCTGTATTGACTCTAAAAATTACACTTTAATTTATGAAATCTAATTATTGCATTTTTAAGTGTCATTACCGTTAATTATAATCTTTTGTGGTAATATGTCAAAAAGATCTATAAAAAGACCAATTCTAAATCTGGACACTAAAAGTCTGTTAATATTTTTAGGAATTACTGCATCAAATTGTCATTCGCTAAGCAAATAAGATGATTTTTGTGATATCATTAATGTATGAACGACTGAGAGTTGAGAGTACTTGTATTGACAAATAAAAATCTTTTTTGGCTTTTTCGCAACTGAATAAAGATATTTAACTTTAAGTTAATTTTTATTCAGTTGCGAAAAAGCCAAAAAAGATTTGTAATTGTCAGTCTAAACGCAACAAAATAATCTGAACACATTTAAAAAAAATACTTGTATTGTAACCATGTAGCAATCCTCTCCTCATGCATTTGATTCGGTAAAATAATGTGAGATTAATGAAATAATAGTAATGTTTGAGTAATTTATAGGCAAATCTCACAAAAACGTCAAACACTTTTTATAGCCATGCTTTTGTAGTAACGCAAGGAAAATATACAGGGTTGACGTAATTTGTTATGGGTAAATACATAATGCTTCACATATTTCTTTACGTAATTCTGAACTAATTGCATTAATATTATTATAAAAAAGCTTTAAAGTTTTGTTTAACATTTGACACATTACATTAGACTCAATTTATATTCTAAGGTATCTGGTTTATTGACACAAAATTGCTTTTAATATACTGTCTTTGTTTGTCAAAAATAAAACACTATATTTGCCAGCACGCATCAAAGTTTATACTGTTATTTCCGGAATAGTGGCATAATTTAATAATATTATAGTTACTCTGTGTCTTATGTCATCAAATCAAGTCTTTTTATATACAGGAGTACGAAAAAAAAAAGAAGTTTGCAAAACAAAACAAAATTAAAATTCCAACTTTTGAGGCAACTAAATTAAAGAGCCTGCAAATACAATTCAAAAAGCTTTTAAAAGTTTCTTGGTAATAGACTTAGTTTTTGAGAAATTTAACTGTCAATCACGTTTACATATGCATCGTTAATTTTCTCAAGAACTAAATCTATTATCAAGAAAGATCTAAAAGATTTTTGACTTGTTTTTGTAGAATCTTTAATTTAGCTTTTTTTTGTTTTGCAAACTTCTGTTTTTGTATTTATTTCGTACCCTGTATATAAGACGGCACTCTTTTTTAAAATAAATCTTATTTTTCAGATAAGCAAAACTTTTTATTAAGAATAACTTTTTCGGCTAAAATCATTAAAAAAAAAGTTATCTATGTTGCCCAAATCCACGCACACACTGTATATAGGGTGGCTCACGTAAGTTAACTAAGTACCTATCTGGAAAACTATACGAGTTACGAAAAAAAAGTTAAGTTTAAAAGTTAGTTTTTGCTTATTTTTGTATATACACCCTATATACTTTTACATTTTTAAATTCTACGATGAATTCTAATTACATTTCATGTAACATGTCCTATAACCAAATTCATTTGAAAACTTTAACCAGCTCTAAGATCTAAATGGTTTGATTTATAAGAAAACAGTTTGCAATTTCTTGTCTTAGTTTTTAAATGTCTATAAACCGACATCAACTTCCGGTTTAACGGGAAGTTGTTGAACTTCCGCTTTATCTCACCCCATATATACAAAAACATTTTAAAATAAAACCCTGTTTTACAATAATAAAGTTTAATACTTAACTTAATTTTTTCGTAACTAGTATAGATTCATACAATAGTGTTCTATCTACAATATTTTGGCAGATATTCGCAAAAAATTTTTAGCGTGATTAATTATGAAAGATATTTCTGTCGGAACTTCACTATTTGCTTCGTTTAATTCATCAAATGGGTTTTAATTTTCAACCGTCCTATTTCTCAAATTAATGGTGATTTTGTCCAGGTTGCAAAATATGTTACGTGAACATATATAAAACAAATATTCATTTTGGGGACGAGATAAATTAAAAAAGATAAATGTAGGCCGTTCGAAAATACTTATTGCAGAAAACAAAAAAGTCTATATTTCTTTTATTCATTCTTAAGTCTAATTAATCTAAAAAGTGTGTAGGCAGACAAATGAAATAATAAATATATTTTCTTTCACAAAAATAAACTGAAAATTTTCATTCATAGTGAAATTTCGTACTTGCGATAAGTGAGATATTTCATATATGAAATTAAACAGAATTATGAATCATAAAAAAAATGGTAAACAATCAAGATTTTTGAGATTAGAAAGGCTATACAGATATTCAAAAAAGAACCACTTTTTGACGGAATTTGTTTACGTGTCGGGAATCTTTTCTACACCCAACTTGGTAGCAGTCAATAACAAAAACTATTTGTAAAATGTCGGTACACAATAAGGCAACCTGTTTAGAAATAATATTATTTTACAGTACTATATACACATATACCCACAACTTCCTTCGTATAATACACATTTTATATATACCTATAAAGTATAATTAATTTGAATTTTCTTTAAGTTTTTAGTTTATTTACTATTATTATTATTTAATTTTCAATAAATTATTTAAGCAGTCTAAAAAAATGAATTAAGTTGTTTATTATTTTCCTCCTTAGAAAGCAGGTTTTATTCCAGGAATTAGAATTTTACCGAATATTTAAACATTTTTACATATTCATACATTTACCAGTTTATCTCTATATCACACTTTATCTTGTTACACATTTTGAAGTATATTCGATACACAGTTTCTTAAAAATTATTTTTTTACATTTTGTGGCGCCGCCATTTGGAGCCGCCATATTGGATTTTCACCAAAATGTAAACAAAATTTAAAGTCAATTGAATAGGTAATTTTTGACCCTAAAACGCAAAAATCTACAAAAATCTCTTGGGAGTGAAGTAAAAATTATACATTCATAAAAGTAATATTGAAGTAAACAAAAATACATTTCCTGTATTGACTCTAAAAATTACACTTTAATTTATGAAATCTAATTATTGCATTTTTAAGTGTCATTACCTTAATTATAATCTTTTGTGGTAATATGTCAAAAAGATCTATAAAAAGACCAATTCTAAATCTGGACACTAAAAGTCTGTTAATATTTTTAGGAATTACTGCATCAAATTGTCATTCGTTAAGCAAATAAGATGATTTTTGTGATATCATTAATGTATGAACGACTGAGAGTTGAGAGTACTTGTATTGACAAATAAAAATCTTTTTTGGCTTTTTCGCAACTGAATAAAGATATTTAACTTTAAATTAATTTTTATTCCGTTGCGAAAAAGCCAAAAAAGATTTGTAATTATCAGTCTAAACGCAACAAAATAATCTGAACACATTTAAAAAAAAAATACTTGTATTGTAACCATGTAGCAATCCTCATGCATTTGATTCGGTAAAATAATGTGAGATTAATGAAATAATAGTAATGTTTGAGTAATTTATAGGCAAATCTCACAAAAACGTCAAACACTTTTTATAGCCATGCTTTTGTAGTAACGCAAGGAAAATATACAGGGTTGACGTAATTTGTTATGGGTAAATACATAATGCTTCACATATTTCTTTACGTAATTCTGAACTAATTGCATTAATATTATTATAAAAAAGCTTTAAAGTTTTGTTTAACATTTGACACATTACATTAGACTCAATTTATATTCTAAGGTATCTGGTTTATTGACACAAAATTGCTTTTAATATACTGTCTTTGTTTGTCAAAAATAAAACACTATATTTGCCAGCACGCATCAAAGTTTATACTGTTATTTCCGGAATAGTGGCATAATTTAATAATATTATAGTTACTCTGTGTCTTATGTCATCAAATCAAGTCTTTTTATATACAGGAGTACGAAAAAAAAAGAAGTTTGCAAAACAAAACAAAATTAAAATTCCAACTTTTGAGGCAACTAAATTAAAGAGCCTGCAAATACAATTCAAAAAGCTTTTAAAAGTTTCTTGGTAATAGACTTAGTTTTTGAGAAATTTAACTGTCAATCACGTTTACATATGCATCGTTAATTTTCTCAAGAACTAAATCTATTATCAAGAAAGATCTAAAAGATTTTTGACTTGTTTTTGTAGAATCTTTAATTTAGCTTTTTTTTTGTTTTGCAAACTTCTGTTTTTGTATTTATTTCGTACCCTGTATATAAGACGGCACTCTTTTTTAAAATAAATCTTATTTTTCAGATAAGCAAAACTTTTTATTAAGAATAACTTTTTCGGCTAAAATCATTAAAAAAAAAGTTATCTATGTTGCCCAAATCCACGCACACACTGTATATAGGGTGGCTCACGTAAGTTAACTAAGTACCTATCTGGAAAACTATACGAGTTACGAAAAAAAAGTTAAGTTTAAAAGTTAGTTTTTGCTTATTTTTGTATATACACCCTATATACTTTTACATTTCTAAATTCTACGATGAATTCTAATTACATTTCATGTAACATGTCCTATAACCAAATTCATTTGAAAACTTTAACCAGCTCTAAGATCTAAATGGTTTGATTTATAAGAAAACAGTTTACAATTTCTTGTCTTAGTTTTTAAATGTCTATAAACCGACATCAACTTCCGGTTTAACGGGAAGTTGTTGAACTTCCGCTTTATCTCACCCCCATATATACAAAAACATTTTAAAATAAAACCCTGTTTTACAATAATAAAGTTTAATACTTAACTTAATTTTTTCGTAACTAGTATAGATTCATACAATAGTGTTCTATCTACAATATTTTGGCAGATATTCGCAAAAAATTTTTAGCGTGATTAATTATGAAAGATATTTCTGTCGGAACTTCACTATTTGCTTCGTTTAATTCATCAAATGGGTTTTAATTTTCAACCGTCCTATTTCTCAAATTAATGGTGAACCACACGGAGCTTAAAAGGATTAAGTTCCCAAAGCAAATATTTGGTTTGTATGGCTTGCATTGTTTTTATTTTCGTCCAAAAACGAAATACCGTCAGAATTCTAGTTTTACATGTGTTTAAACAGAACAATCTATTAAACAGTTTCAACATTTTTCCGTACTTTTAATGCCATTTGTAAACGTAATTAAAAATGTATTCTCAATTCTTTTGTTAAACCATATACAGAATTTTAGTATCAAAAGTTTTATCTTCTTTTACATTTAAAAATAAGCGCATTTTATCTAGTGAAATGTGCTTTGATTCCAGTAGCTCATTGATACAAGTTAAACATCAAAATTTGAAATTGTCGGTTTTTGGGGTATAAATAAACTTTTTTTTCACAAAAATATACTGAAAATAATATCTATATATATAATATAAAAAATAAGTAAATTTCCTTTATAGGGAACTTCCCTCGTTATAAATTTGGTTATGGCCCAATTTAGTTCCGAACATAATCATTTATTAGCATTTATATATTGTCTTTTCAAACATTTTATTGGGAGCCATTTTGTCCACCATACTGGATTCGTACTAAGCTGCTTTTGCCTACGCCATATTTGATTTTGGAGCATAATTTAAATTAAATTAATTCATGAATACATATACTATAACATATTTAATTTTTGTACTAAATTTGAAGACTACACGGGAAAAATTCGCTTTGTCCATTTTAACTAAAGCCGAGAAAAATGCATTTTAGCGTTAGAAACTCGGTTAGAATCTTGTCCTTAAAAGATAATATTTCAAGAAATATTTATATTAATTCCGATTGAATAATTGATTTTATTAAAATTGTTAAATCTTTGAAGCTCTGAAATATCGAAATAAATATGTACAAATGCACAACAAAACTTGGGAAAACCCAGCAATTTGATTCATTTTTCCCCTGCACGGCAAATACATTTTGTAATATCTCTGTGAATAAGAGTGTTATTGCCTTTTTTTGATAGTGTCTCGAATCACACTAACATTTATCTACAAAATGCCGTCGTTATCCCAATTTTGGTAAAAATGTGATATATCTGGTTTTTTCCGTGTAATCTTCATTTGAAGTCTATTGAATAAGAATATATTTTTAAGTTGATTTTTAAACATTTTATTTCACCCCCATTTTGTTCCGCTTAAATTCGTACCACTTGAGTTTATACCAGAATTTTATCAGGTCCCCATTTTGTTTCGCTATCTTGAATTCGTACTACAATTTCACTAGTTCTCTATATCAATCCTAATTCTTTTTTTTGACTATGCCGCGAAAACACAGGCCGACGGAATTGAAAATACATGTTTTTCGGCATCTATGAATCTACCCTGAAACGTAAAGATCTTCAAAAATGTCGGAGGATGATTTTTTCACGATTAGAATGCTTCCCTTTTACGAGGGAAGTAGAAATATAATGTTAAAAAATCATAATTTTTAGAATTAGAGGTGCTATGTAGCGTTAAAAGACATTTAGTTTCTGGCGACGGCGCTTCGAATCAGGGACAGATATATGGGGGGAGTGCCCCCTCAATATTTTATTCTGTTGGCAAAATTTTATCTTATATTGGAATTATTTCATGTGTCAATATGTTAATAAATTGCTAAACGATTTAAAACAACATAATGTTGTTCCAAGCTGGAGAGTGCAGACTTAGAAAACAAACTATCAAAATAATGAATGATACTAGCTACACAAAAATGTGCGAGCATTTTTTTTTCAGTTAGATTCCCTATCCTCCAATATTTTCTCTTCGGTGCGTTCCTGCTTCAAATTTGCTTGATATTCGGGAATCTTATATTAATAATACGATTTCTGAGATAGCATAAATGTATAACAAGACTGAAAACTGTAACTAAGCAGCAATCTTCATACATTTGAATGAGTGAAATATTGTGAGATAAATCAGATAGTCATGATTAAGCAATCTATCTAATTCATTACTATATCAAGGCATTGGCAGAGAAATCAAGAAAAACATACAGGGTTGAAAAAATTTGTTATGGATATATAAAGTGGTTCATATATGTTTTACGTAATTTGAAATCGGTTATACTAATATTATTATATAAAAGTCCTAAGGTACAGTTTTGTTTAGTATTTGACACAGTACAGTAGGCAGCATCTTACAGTCATTCCACATCTCAAGGTTTCTGGCACAAGATTTCTTTTGAATTATGTATTGAACTAAGCAACATTCGCGGGTATCAAAAATAAATTGTTATTTCTGGAATAGTTACAATAGAGGATATGTTTACGAAAAAAAAAGGTTGAAGAAAAATTGTATTTATTTATTTATTCAGAATAAACTACAGAATTAAGTTTCTAAATGGCATTCAAATTAAGAATAAAAAAAAAGTAAAGTAAACTAGACTAAACTAAAACAGAAAATTAAACTAAATGAGAAAAGAAAAACAAATAAATTTAACCTAGGGTTAAACATAACGTTAAAGGTTGGACTACAGAGGCACAATGAAAGGTTAAAAATAATTAATGACCACAGGGAATGCAAAATGCAAATTAGTGAAATAATATAAAATGAGTAAAGTAAAAAAACGGTCAAAATGCAACGAACTTGAGGAATTTTGAAGGAAGAGTAATGTTGAAGATGTCGCAGTCATTATAGAATTTACTATGATTGTGGCATAAGCGGCCAATAAAGGAGTGGAATTTGAATAACAAGTAATTAGAGAATTTTCGTTAAACTATTTCGACTCTCTCGATGCCACATGAGTAGCGAGGATGCCAGATACTAGAGCAGTATTCAAGATAGCTCCTAACAAAGTAGATATAATGGCTCTGATGGCGTTAAAATGTCGGGAGTCTATCTTGATAAATCCCAGCATTTGAAAAGCCTTGCCTACAATGAAATCGAGGTGCTCGTTGAAGGATAATACGTTGGCGAATACTACCGTCTTGCACCAAAAGACATAACCTAGTCGGAATGCAAGGCAGAGTTGCAAGACGTGACGTCGTTGAGGAATAGGAGAAATAATATTGGTCCAACAAAAGACCCTTAAAGTACGCCTGATGTGACTGATATGATACGAGATACCGAATTGTGTACTAAGACTCGCTGTTTACGGTGGCTCGAATAGGAACTAATCCAGTTCAAGTAGTTACTTGTAATTTCAATAACGGAAAGTTTTCATAACAGTAGTTTATGACGTACCCAGTGACACGCACTGTCAAAGGCTTTTGACAGGTTAGAGATAGAATCGAATTCTTGACCAACTTCAAGGGAACAGATTAGGTAGTCTTGATAAGTAATGACGTTAACTGCGTTTTGCTGCAGTGGGTTCCGGAATTGTTTATTTGCATTTTTTTTTATTTTTCTGAATAATCCTTTTTGATTGTTTTTAAAGCTCCGAGACCTGCTAAATATCCTTTGTTCTTTTACTTGTTTGCCACCTTGTGTTTTAATGTATTGTAGTGGTAACCATCATTTGTGTTCTATGGAGAAGTCTAATTATATTAGTTGTATTGTTTACATGAGCCTCTAATTTTATGGAATTAGCCTTAAAGAAGACGACAAATAAATCGTCGAAAAGTTGGCCAATTTTTAAAAACTGAGGTTTGATTTATGTCCCTAACCCGTTAAACACCATCTCGAATTATTTTTTACTTTGAAGTTCCATCGTTTATAAAAGCTTTTTTTAGATATTTTGTTACATTTATTTTATTAGTATTTCAATCGAATAAAGGTAATTTGAATATGCCTGCCGTTATTAGCGCTAAAATAGTAAAGGAAAAACTCATTTTGGTTTGGGAAAATAAATTCCAATTACTTATTTGATAGGAAATTCATATACCAGGAATTGCAATCAATATTTCAATAACTATAAATTATTTACGATTCACATAACCGGTAATATTTATGTTTACGTCCTAGGAATTTAAAATTACTTTTGAAGATGACCGCCTTTTATTTTTCCAGTGGATTGATTAACACCGAACGTTATCAGTTTGATGATAAGCAAATTATTTTGTGTTTTAATTCTGCTACGATTAGTCTTTTTACTATACGAATAAATATTATCTGTAAGTTACTATGCAAGAACTTACGGCATTTCAGTTAAAATGGAACTATTATAATGTTAAACCACTTGAGGCATTTAGATCAAATGAATTTAAAGTACAATTTTAATTTTAAGTGTTTAACAAACCAGCTTCGGGTGACTATTTAATTAATGATAAAATGAAAATATAGACATAAACTCCATCGTTAACTATATTAATTATATAAAGATATTCATGGCAAAACTAAATTTCCCGAAAAATGGTTCTGATTAAATGACTGCAATAAAACTACCTGGTCCATCCAATTCTGTAGGTAATGCAGTAGAGGGTGGAACCCTAGGTATGTATGTATTTGATGCAGATTTGAGGGTCTAAGGAAAACAAGTAATACATATTTGTATGATATGTTTATACTAAATTAATTAATTGAAAAATCCTGAATATTACACATTTACTACTCCATAAACTAATCTAACCTAACCATACTGACTCCTAAAGAGGCAAATTATATATGAAAAAACAACAGAAGTGTCCTCTATTTTTTTTAATTTCAATAAGACCCTGTATCTTTTAATAAACTATTGTATTCAGCCTAAAACTAGGTTGTCAATGATAAGGCCAGTTGGGGTAAGTGCGTTTTAGGGGTAAATGCGTTCTGCCCCATTTATTTACGAAAACCATTAGTTAGTAGAGGCAACGCTGTAAAAACATATTTAACAAACCCTAATCTTTACTGCATGGAGATATGGCAATAATGTATATACGTTCAAGGCGACTGTCAAAATTTGAATATAACCAGTATACTTTAACTCGAAGGGCTAGCTGGTAAGTCCATATAAAAAATAGCATGCTTTGGAATATGTATAAGAAGAAATAGGTTAATGTAATATATTTGACTGGATACTATTAGAGTTGTAGTTCATCAATATCTCAATAGATTGGTATTCCAGATGGTGGACGTATTTGCCCCTCAAGAAACCTGGAGAGGGCAAGTGCGTTCTCTATATGGATGCAGTTACCCCACAGTCAAAATCATTTTTTTTCTTTCAAAATAATACCGCGTATTTATAACAGAAAAAGTTAACGAGGGCTCTGGCTACACTCAAAAACAGTTGCAAAATACGGTTGACAACTTAAAGTCTAAAAAAAACAGTGTGAAAGGCTAATAATCTTTATAATATACAAAAAACCGCTTTGGTCGATCACTGTAAAGGACGACGAGGTGCCAAACGCCAAAAGCTTTTGAAAGGGATATACCAATAAAAAAGGAGATAAAGATTGCCTCTGGAATAAAATCTATGGAAAGAGGAGAATTTGGATTGGAGAAGTAATTGAAAAAACCGGAGAGATCCTTTGATTATTTATAACTGTTTTGAACTGTTACAAAAGACAATAAGTAAACTAGGCTTGGAAAATAAGCCAGATCATATATAAATATTCTACATAGATTCCAAAAAAAAAAGAAAATAGTTGGAGTAATAGAAGCTCTTGCAACTCAAACAATAAGCAGCCCAGGTCGTGCATTTTAAATACGTTATCAAATTTAAATAAATAGATTAAACTTCTCTCTAAGCAAAAATATTTAAGAATATCTATTTAACTTTATATCCCATAAATCAGATAATCTTAGGTTTTAAGAAACTCATTGCAGAAAAACGTCTTGCTTATAATTCAGATTTAAATTAATATTGTTTTAAGTCAGATTTGAATATGTTTAAAGATTAAAGAAATTTAAATTAAATTAAGATTAAAGCAACAATTTCTTCTAATACAAATTGCGGGTATTAAAATATTTCTAGCATTTGTCAGATTTCTCCACAAAATATTATTAAATAATAATAAGATTTCACCCTTAAATAAATTCCGTTAATAAAGTTATTTATCAAAAAAATTCTAAATATAACTTAGATTTACAATTTCTATATGTTGTTTGTTGTTCCTTATTTAAATAATATAATATATATGATTCTGTTAGCTGATATACTCGGTGGAAATCTATAATAATATTAATATGTATTAACAAAAAAAAACAGAAACCAATTTTTTTAAAAGCACTTCTACTATATTGTTTAAAATAACGTGACATGTTTCGCTACAAAGCAGCTTCTTCAGAGATCTGGAATGGAAGTTGATTAAATTCAAACCTTAAAACGTTACTTATAAGGTTCGTTCATTCGAAATTTTGCTATTCAGGTCGGTTTATTCAAGATGTAAACCCTGCAGAAGCAGCAAAACATATCTTTTAAATCGTCTCAAAAATATTTACTGTGGATTTTGTTCCAAATATCTACCAAATAATTGTTCTTGCTAATAGAATCGTTTTCGACATTAAGCTAAATTTTCTCAATTAATCAGTTTTTTTAGGTTAGCCTAACAACCCCCGGGTTCCTCCGCATCATTAGCCTTTATTGAATTAGAAAATGCATGAGCGATAAACCCCTGCTAACAAACTAATCCAGGGAGTAAGTCGAGGCTTACGCTGTACATGGAACTTTCCAGACTCGTTTGTGAGATTAAAATAAGGGATATCCTATTAATGGACGTTTCATCTTAGTCTGGATAAAGGTTTGACTAGTTTTCGAAAACAACGGCTCAATTACTAATTCTGTACAATCACTATCCGACAGTGCGTTTAGCCAGTTTAAAATAGATCAATACCACGTCAAAGTTTTGCTAGACAAATTGACAGTTCACTTAAGCCCTTTAATTGCTGTTTGAAAGTTGAGTCCGGTGTTAACTGTTAAAGCTTCTTTTAATATAAACTACGATAAAAATAAATAACCGTAACTTTTAATCAAAGTGATTTCTCGTATTTTGTAGGCATATAGTTTGTTAATTTTTTTATCTTATTTTTAGTTTTAAAATTGGTATATATCAGAGGTAGAAAAAAGAACTATTTTTGAAAAGATTAACTTATTAATGGTTTATTAATTTTAAGAAGAGTGTTTCGAACAAATATTTAGTAGGCGGAGGAATTTTGTTTCATATAAATGACTTATATTAAGTCTAATTTCCATTTAACTAAGAGTTCTAGGGATTTGTTTCATAAAATTATAAATTAATAAGTAAATTCTTTCTTTATTCGGTATATCCGGTGCCCAAAAAAAAACCAACCTTATTATAAACTTTATATTGAGGGTGTTGCAACTTTGGCTTAGTTTTTGAAATTTTGGGAAATAACCGAAATGTTTTAAAATTACTTTTTATTTTATACTAACTTTAGTTCAGGTGTTACAGCAAAATAAATTCAGCACTAGAATCATAACTTCTGTCCTCTACAAGATAGCAGTTTTAATATTTTAATCAGACATATCGGTTTTGGGTCTTAATTATTAACCAAATAGAGTAGACTCGCGTTAATATGAATACAAAAAGTTACAGGCTTGTTCATATATCCGAGATGTTCACACTATCAAGAGGAGGAACTGAAAATAAACTAGCGGTCTTTATAAATGTATATTATATTTACATGTATATTTCTATGCTCTTCTATTATTTTAGATTTCTCGAGTTAAACACTTCTTTTTATTTTTGCCCATTTCGGAGAAAGGTAATGCACTATACTATCTACTCTCGGGATATGTGTTTGTACAGATACTGAAGATTTATCACACGTTTTTATTATTTAAGCGTTTCTGCAAATCTAAACAAATCAAATATTAGATTTCTGCAGCACAGTTCACATTACCGAAGGAGTGTGCTGTTCACATTACAGAGAATAAATGTAAATATTTTACAATTCATGTTATCGAGAGTTTATATAAATGTCTACTGTACTTTTCCTCCTCAAAACTAATAATGTCACACTTATTATTATGGCATCTAATTTAAAAATTTGGTACTGAGGGACAACCTTAACTGCGACCTATAATTGATCAGCATTAAAAAATAGTTGCTTCTGAATTGAATAATTTATAATGATTTAATAAAAAACTATATTTTACTATGACTCATTTTTGGATCATTCCGTACATTAAAAAAAAATTCCAGCTATACTATACAAGGTTGTAAATTAATACATGACCAAAACTATATCTCAAAAACAAGAAAAAGTCATATAAAGAATCCGAATAATAAAATCATTAAAGTAATATACTGAAATGAATCCGAAAAATAATGTATCAGTTCATGTGACTGTTCTTATGAAACTGCATATCGAATTTATAATTATTACAAAGAATTCAAAAAGTTTTTATGAGTGAATTAGTGAGAATTTAGGAAGTTATATAGCAAGATTTTTTGTTAAACTACTTTTTTAGTAATCCAATGACCCAAATCTGTGATGTGCTCAAATTTTATTAGAAGATCAGTAAGATGTACTTTATCACATCATAGTATAGAAAAATATTCCTGCAGAAATATTTGTTATAAAACTATATTTTATTCCAGTTCATTTGCATAAAGATATCACTTTTCCATAAAAATTAATTAAAACAGAGAAATTGAGCATTGCTAAGTTCATCTCAGGTGAAAAAAAGCGGAATTAAATATCAGTTTCTTTCTGTACAAACAGATATTCAGGATTCAGTCGAATCTAGCTATAACTGCAATCTAACTTTCTCAATTGAAAAAAATCTCCATAAAAGCTGATTTCATTTGGAACAATGAAAAGCTTGAAACTTTTGTAACTTTTAAATTTTCTCGCATTAGCTTAAGCATTAAAAGTTTACTTCTCAAATGAGAGATTTCAGGAGCTTGAGCACTGATATACAGTGTGACTCAAGAGTGTCCCAGTTGTTGGATTTGTCAGAATCCGTTAGGAACAAGGTAAGAAAAATTTGGGAAATGGCTATGAAACCTTTTTATTATTGTACGGACGAATTTTAGTGAGTTTAATCCATTATTTCTTATTTAATTATTAGTATATAATAGTAATAGGGTCTTTGTAAGATGTAAGAAAACGACAAAAGATACATTTAAACTATATTATTCAATTCACTGTTAAAATTTTGTTAGTTCTCAGAAAACAAGGTTTTAATCGATTCATAATTCTCGAAAAATATATTTTCTGCTACTTACAGGAATGCATTCCACGTAGAGTTGAACTGGACAGACTGATCCAGTTGATGGCTAGAAGGAATTTGTTGTACATTATGGTCCATTTGGAGTCACACATTAAGTTACAATCATAGGACTTAAAGGTGACTATGCTCTACGCATAGAATAAAAAGTTTGAAAGTAAAATAAGTTTTGCTGTCTATGAGGTCACTCGATTTGAAAATACTTTTCTTTCGTGCAGATCGCCAAGAAACTTAATAAGGTGGGTCGAAGGTACAAAGATCTTAGAAAATATTTTTTCAAATTTAATAACAGCTGTAGATTGTTCAAAACCTAGACCATCCAAATGCGAAGTTTGGCAATGATATGTTAAAAAGACGTTTCGATCTCAGCACAGACCTACAGGTCATATTTCAAGATATCAAATCCGACGCATTTTTGTATGCTGTTTGGATGACGTCATTTTATTTTAAATATCTGAAGCAGTTTTCGAAATATCTTCAAAAAACTTAACGGTTTTTTGAAGACATTTCGGCATAATTTTGATAGCTCATACCATTCAAGGTCCATTAACTCTATACGTTGCCTCGAGCAATCTTGATCTATCCCAACTCGGTGTGAGCGATCTACGTCACTCGGCGACCTGCTTGCTTTAGCACAGCATTGTCCATATCTCTTCTGTGTGCGTTTAATTACATATATTAATCTTTTTTTGTTCAAAACTGAAACCTTTTTGTTAAAAAAAATCAATATATAAGTTATTATAATTTTAAACTTATGTTTAAGGATATTGTTTCAAATTTTAACGAAGTTTTTTTGCCGAGTGCATTTCAAAAAGTTCGCATCGTATTTGAAAAAATTTGATGTATTTTTAAAGTCTTAAAAAATATTATTGTAAAAAGTTTTAGCACGACAAACAGTAGTATAACTTTAGAAAATGTACATTTTTTATACAAGGTGTCCCAGTAGGGTGTTCTCGGTTTTGGTGATAATGGTTAGAGATAGAGAAAAAAATTAAATATAAATATCAGTATCTAGGTTGACTTATATACTTACTTTCATATATGAAACACCCTATATTTTATTGCATTTTTGAATTTCATCTAAAATTCTACGTTTATTTCATATATTGTCTATACGCCTAAGTTTAATTGTTTTCGAGATATTGATATTTAAAACTTGGGATTTTCAATTTTGAACAGCTGTAGAGTCTAAACGGTTTGCACTTTTTTTAGTTTAGTTTTTAATCGTCTACCATAAATTTCTTCTCTATTTCTAACCGGTACCAAGATATCAACCAAGAACACACTTATGTATAATATAAGTATTTTTCATATTTTATTAACTATGGGTATACTATTTAGTACAGTAAACACAATTATTTAACTGTTCAAACATCTTTTTTAAAAATAGGAAATAAATCAGCACACAATTTTTGCTTCAACGGTAACAAATTAAAAATTCAGTTAATAATATTTTTTCATACAGGTTTTCGTGGGGGTCCACTTCAGAATGGCTTCTTTTTTTACCTTTTTTTTCCTTCGCGAGTTCATTCAAATATTGCATTCTTATAAATAACCTTTGTCTTAAAAACACTCTTGATGCATCTAGGCTTATGTTGTTGTGTCTATTTGTAATTATTTTCAATAGTTTTTTGGTTATTTTGGTTCCCTTCCTTATTAATATTAATTATTAATTGATTAACACTAAAATGTCTTAAAACATTTACTTGAGGAAGTAAAAAAATACTCTGAAAAACAAACTGACAACTATTGCAGGGCAAACGTCAAGCTGAATAAGCCATAAACGACCTCCGCCCCACCCGCTCGTCCCCCTCGCCCCCCTCGCCCGATAGTTGCTCATCGAGGTTACCTAATAGAGTTAATGGGCCTTGCATACCATTAACGAACGGGGCATATGGATGTTCTAAATTGTAAATGATCCACATTCTAAGTACAACCGTATTTAATTTATGACGTTATGACATGCAAAGCTATATAATTTTAATTTAAGGTCTAAAGTGTTGTGATTTAGTTAGGCAAAAAGATGACTTTTTTACATTATTTGATACTGCAAAATAATATGCAGTTTTAAAAAAATAAGCAAATAAGGCCATACTATGCAATTAAGCCCAAATAATATCTCATGATACTCACGATATACGAAGGTTCTGTTTTGAGACATGGTTGAACAAAACAAGCTAACAAATATAGAATGTTACTTTTAAAAAACAAAAGTTAATAGCAAAAATTCGGAAATGAAAGAAGATATGGCAACGCGGTTAAGGTAAAAAATTAACCAAACAAAATATCGTTCTAATAGGTTGGCAACGGAAAAACTTAAAACGGGGGTGAGCCACTTAGATGTGGTACTCGGTATATAACTAATTTTAAAATTAACCTCAAATTTTTGGTTAGTACAATATTCTGACCTAAGTTTTTCTGTCTCTTTTTCTGCGATTATCTTAGTAAAATAATTAAAATTTGCATCAATATCCTCCTTTCCCATTAATTATGTATGTTCCAAGTCTTGTAAGTGTAACTTTATCCGCCAAGAATGCAGTTTGTAAGCCGAAGCCCATAGGGTCGAGGTTTGTAAACATTCGAGGTCAAAATATATACGTTACAAATCGAGCTGCATATGAGATTTTTTGTGCTACCTGTTCCATTCGCAGAGGACGCAGCAATATTTGGTATAAACTAGCTGCATTCCACAAATTTGCTATGTATATCTTTCATATTGTATGCTCTACAGTAAAAATTTCAAATTGATATAAGTTTCTTTCATGTGGACGGCATCACCAATTAGGACTAAAGGCAACTTGTTTCCATTATGGAGTGATACAGCTTTAAAACTTATTTTACTATCTTGTAATCAGCGAATGTTGGATGCTCATTGCAATTATGGGGAGCATAATTTTTATTCTGGTCTCAAACTTTGCAGCCAAAATACAAGTTTTTGTTTTGTTTCACAAAAGTCACTTCACCACGGATATAAGAAAAAAGATCCGGCTTATTTACACAAACTGGAGACATGTTGCGCAAAACTCTCTAATTTCTTAAATTCGAACAGCTTCCGATCAACTGGTAGTTAAAATAAAACTAAGTAACAATTTAGCATTTATGGTATATGTATTTAAACCCCTTATAAAGTACACCTGGTAAAATATATCCAGGATTGTATGGTGAATTGTATCTAAATAATAAAAAGTTGCAAAAACGTTCAGAAATCCCATGAATGGATTTAAAATGCCTGCATTCATCCGAGAAATTAACGCGTAAGGTTTGTAAATGTGTTAAGGAAGCCGGCAGACGAGAGGAGCGACCGCAGACTTGCCAAATATAATTTGCGGCTATTCCCCGATATATATTTTTCTATGGCAGCTATATTAAACTTGATTCTAACCTAACCTAAAAAATGAACAGCCAAATTCAATATTTTTTTTTAACTAAAAGATCTCTTCTAATATTTAGTGATTGGAAAAGCCGCGTCTCGTTCCCGTTCGGGGGGTCGAGGGTTACCGCACGAGAAAATATAGTTTCGGCGCGAGCATTGATGTCTCCGGACCAATTCAAGGCATCCGATTTAAATTGGTTTTCTATAGCGTAAAATATAATGGATCTTTGGTACTACACGATTTTGGGAATGATGAATATTTTTTCGAATTTGGCATTTTGGAATATTAAGTCATGTTGTTTGAAATATATAGCCTCTAATGGTACATGGCGTACCAAGGACATGGGTACGTATTCTACGATTCCACACAATCTCAACGCTGAAGTGAAGATCTCTGAAGGTTTCTTGTACAACCCAAAACGAAACGCAGTAAAACGTTTTCACTTCAGCGCGTTTAAAATTCCTAAAATTACGATTTCATAATTAATGAAAATTCTGTTCTATTTTAGAATGTTAATAAGTTGCTGAAACCTTAAATTCTGTAAATTACATATTATAATGAAACTACTTTGTAAGTGCAAAAAAGAACTCATTGCAATACGAACAAAGTTTGTAACGTTTGCCGACTTTACTTTGTTTTAACGTTTATCTTGGTTTAATTTATATGGAAATTGGTGACCCATATCATTTACATTTAAATTATTCTACACTATGCTTTAAATTAAAGTGGCACATTGCTTGTTTATTTTAAAAGGGCATGTCACGTTTTATATGGCTTGTAGTAATTTACCTTAATTTATTTTTGAGTAGTATACACTTGAACACATATATGAAAATATTGAGAAGTGAGGAGGACAAATTCTGCTGTTTAGACAGATAAATATTAAATATTTTTAAAAAAGTTTGAAACTGTTTTTTACAATTTCACCAAGGATTACGCTAATCTAACAATTAGAACTAAAAAATTGTTTTTGCTTCTCTGTTCTTTTGCGCTTTGCTATGATTTTGGAGTTTGGATATTATACACGTTATACAGACCCTTTTGTTTCATTCGATATTTTTATTTCCTCACAAGTCACATACGAAATTAATTCGATCGTTATAAATCAAATTAACCAGGTGAAAGCCGTATAATATTAATTCCCTTAATAGCGATTTTTATTTTCCACCTTGAAAGATTCATTTTCTATGCTGCTTTCAAAGGCAATTATTTTAAAATAGACACACCTAATACAATTACAAGAGCCTATTACAATAAAGTACGGCTAATCCTTGAAGCTGACACGTTCAATTATTCTGAAACACTTCGGCCCAACGGAGATCGTTCACTGATAAAATTCTTTAAAGCACAACTCAAAAATTAAGTTTTGTTGTTGAATAGTCCGGAACAACTTCTTAATTAACGTTACAACTGCCTATTTGATAGATAGAGTAAATAACGTTGCATGAGGCACTTTTACGACAAGATGGGCATTCCAGATAGTCAGGGAATTAACAATATATTATAATGAGCTGGATAGTCGTACATGCATTTATCCGTAAAACTTTTATCTTGATATTTTTTATTGCACAATTATTTAACTGTATTTTGAAGTGAACGTTTACTTCATTGATGAGTATCTTGCACATCATGGTGCTCGTAATTATAAATACTTTCTTTGATTTTGTTGTAATAAGTTTCTTGCAAATCATGCTGGCTACAACATAGAAATCCCACATGAAGCGGAATCTGTTCAAATAATTACTAGGAAAATTGCCCGGCATTTTACTGAATTTTACAAATACAATAACAATAAAATAATGAGTATTCAAATAATTAACAGATTACAAAAAATATAAATGAAATTTTGCTTTACCCTTCGGAACTTGTTATAAATAAAATATGACACAAATTAGTTCAGTACATAGTTATTTAGGAACACATAATATATACAATCTTTTCAACCATATTTATTGGACGCCATTTCGTTCGAACATATTGGATTCCTACCAACATTTTACCCGTTTCTGCACTTGATTTTTGGTCATAATCAATATATTTACAACACTAAGCAAAATTTTTCAGAAAGTTCGTGATAGAGTTGTACTGCAAATTTACATAATTTTTTTTTTAAATTAACGTGTCGTTACCGAGACTTTTTAACACTATTTTTTGTATTGTTTTATTGCGTATTGTTTCTATAAAACCAATACGTTTTTCTTCACTAACATTTCTGGACGATGTGGTGAATGCGCTTTATATTCTTATAGTTTCACTGAACACTCATCGCGCCATCTAAGGAAAAGACAAAACGAGATCTGCCGATTTTGCTGTTGTTATAAATATTTCATATTTACTTTTTCTCCAAAGTTTTTCTCTTAAAGTCAATTGAATAAGAAGATTTTTTTGGCCGCTATCTAGAATCCAGTCTATCTCTATATCACATTTAATGTTGGCACGAAATTTGAAATTAATCTAATAAATAGTTTTTTCAGGCTGATTTTTTAATATTTTATTCAGCCACTGCTATTTTATATTCATACCAAATTGTTACCCGTTCATTCTTGTGTAACACTTGCGCCATCTTGTTCTGGCATATTGAATTTTTACCAGAATATTACAAGGTCATTCCTTTATGCCTTTAATTTCTCACTAAAATTTGATGAGTATTTTTTAAGTTATGCCGCGAACTGGCAGACATACAGACAAACTGACAGACAGACTGACGGAATTGATAAAACATATTTTTTGGCATCTAGGGACGCTAAAACGTGAAGATATGTAAAACCTGAGAGGGTGAGTTTTTCAGATCACAAAAATTTTATTTGGCCGCCATTTTGTTGCGCCACTTGAATTAGTACCACAGTTTTACTAGTTCATCTCTACACCACACTTATACCACCCAATTTGAAGTCAGTCCGTTAACAGTGGCGGCTCGTGGTGAATTATATTGGGAGGTCAATAACAAATTTAAAAATAGGCATACTTGAAATAAAAATAATTATCTTATCTTTAAATTGAGCTTTAAATTATCTTGAAGTTCAAGTCTACTCTTTGTTCTTAAGAATTCGAAAAATGCTGAATGACACGTTCGTTATTGCACGCATATTTCTTTTATAAACGATTTCTCGATACGTAACATTGCTAAAGCGGATAGTCTATCTTGGCCCAACTCCTCAACAAAATTTATAATCCTTCGAAAAACCCCTGGATTTTCAAACAAAGCCGTTTGATCATGGCCACGTAGTGCCAGCTCGAATGCCCCACAAAATTATACACAACCTATAATTTTATTTAAAATATAACGATTTTTGGATACATTTTCATTAAAATCTCTAAGGGATTTTCTATAAGCTGTGTCTAGCTGAGTGCGAATATCAACACTTTCGACCGTAGCATAGTTCACTGAACATTTCATGTGATCTGCAGAAAATGCATGTTTTTTTATTTTTTCTTTTAGTGTTTTAAGTCTTTACTTTTGCGAAAGTTTCGATGAACCTCTTCATTTTTGTCTTTACTAGTTTGTCGTATACTAAGTTTTGGCAAATTGCAAGCACTTACCTTGAATTCGGTTATTTTCTCAAAATTAAGTTCGTTAGCACTCTTTAATTGTTTAATTTTTTGCACTACCGACATTTTATTTCATCTAAATTCACAACTCAAACATAGACCACCTTGAAATTGGTTATTTTTGCAAAATTAAGTTCGTAAGCACTGTTTAGTTGTTTATTTTTTTGCACTAGTCGCTATCAATATTTTATTTCCTGTATATTTCCAACTCACACATGGATCGTAAAAATAAAAGAATATATATTACAAAAAACACTATATAAATGAATTATCATCAATTAAAGATGTCCGAAATAATATCGAGTTAGAATATCGACAGCGCGACCTCTGAACAATTGAACTTCCGCATTATGAGAAGAGACCGGCTGATGACCCAAATCGCCATTTCATATTCCATTTGCTATCACGTTCGGCAGCCGCTCGGTAGCTGTGAAACCTTCGGGTACTTTCGTCAAACTTTAAGGTAATCAGGGCAATTCACTGCCCAGCCTAGCTTAGTATAGCGTATTTTATTATGCCTAAGGAACGCAAAGAGACCATTCGAACCGCCGCGCGCGGCTAATAGTGTAGCGATTTAACTCTTCCCAAGGTTCGCATTTTATTACAACTATTAGTAAGGACGGTCAAACGAATAATTTATTTTCTGAAATATTTAAGGGGTTCATTGACCAATGAGCCGCCACTGTTCATTAAATAGTTTTTTCAGGCTGAACTTCCAAATATCCTATTAGGCCGCCATTTGGTTCCACCGTCATGGATTCGTACCAAGGTTTTACCTGTTGAATCCTACATAATACTTGATTTTTCTACAAAATTTGAAGTAAATTAAATTGGATAATTAGTTTTTCAGTAATAATCTTTTTAACATTTCACTAGACCGCCGTCTTGTTCCGGTATATTTAATTTATACTAAAATATTACCGGGTCATTTATTAATTTCTTATTAAAATTTGAAACCAATCTACGAAAGCTAGAAGGGCCACAATTTTTTTATTTTTATTTCTGTAACAAATTCCGACTTCTATCTCGGAATTCCGACTTCTAACTCGGAATTCCGACTTCGGAATTACTTCTATCTCGAAATTCCAACTTCTACCTCGGAATTCCGGAATAACTCGGAATTCCGGCTTCTATCTCGGAATTCCGACTTCTATCTCGGAATTCCGACGTCTATCTCGGAATTCCGACTTCTATATCGGAACTCCGACTTCTAACTCGGAATTCCGACTTCTATCTCGGAATTCCGACTTCTATCTCGGAATTTCCATCTCGAAATGCGTTGTAATTAATACACGACTGCTTATAAGCGCAATCACTTTTTTATATTCTTTTAACGTCAAATGAAGCGTTCATTCTAAACGAAATTAATATTTTAATTATAGGGATCAGGATGAAGCTAAGTAAAACTGCAAGAAATTTATTAACTGTGCATAAAGTCCAAATTAAAAAATAACGACTGGGTCGGTTCCGATAGCTTGAATATGGTTGACACGAAAAATAAAATCTTGTACTTTGCTTTATCTTTTTCATAGATAGTAGAAATAATAAAACGCCATTTAGTAAGAACATCTGGACCATATTATGTTAAAAAGATGTAATAACATGGAGGGGGTGCACGCATTTTCAGATATATATATATATATATATATATATATATATATATATATATATATATATATATATAATTATAGTCTGACAAAGCTAAAAAAACATGCTCTAATAGTAAACAGAAAAAAAGAAAAAAAAATATAATTTGAAAAACTAAAAAAACGCTTTAATAGTAAATTGAACTAAAAAGAAAAAAAAATAACTTTTGTAAAAAAGCGTAGTGTGCCTTTATGCCATATATTCATACTGACTTTACTTTCAGAAATTATACCGATAAAATATTTATAATAATTGATATCAGACCCACGCTATTTTCCCAATGACATTAATTTTCTTGTTAATCACTTTATTCTCATCCAAAGGGTTTTTTTTTAGTTCAGTTTATTATTAAAGCGTGTTTTTCAGTTTTTTAAACTATGATTTATTAGAATTCCTCCACAAATGAAGACATTGATAGTTTATGAAGTTTGAAAACAAAAATCTGTAACATGATTTCAGCAAAAAAAAAATTATTAGCAAATCACATCCTCATAAATCAAGTTTCCGGTGTAGGTCTTATTTCTAACTTCGCGGAAGGACATCAATCTATCAAAACTAATTATAATTTTGATTGTTTCTTGAAGCACCTCATTTTCTTTCTTTTAGCTTTATCTATTCGGTAAACCTCTTTACAAATAAAGCGCATTCTACTGACAAGGTACAACTCAATGATCGTAGATGTAAATTTTTTTCGTGTTGATAACACCCAAGAAAAGGAATAGGTATTTCTTTTAATTTGTCCAAAATATCAAAATGTGTACCTTGATATACGTGGTTTGCTGACAAAATATCTAATACAGTAGACTTCATTACTGATTATAGACTCTTTGACTAACATTCCCAGTCATTTACATTTTTTATAATTTATTTTTTATAATTTAGTTTCACTACCCGTTTTGGATCTTCTTCTACTTGTCATAAAAGTTTGTAATAGATACATCATTAATATATTGGAATGACTCGGCAGGCCGGGGTCTTCTACCCTTAAGGACCTCACTGCCACTTTTATGCGTACTATATATTATTATTATACCTATTGGCAACAACTTCCAATTAATATTTTGACTACCTAGTTTTGTTCGGGACCTGGGACATAATATGAAAATATGACTTTTCTCATTCAATAAAATTTCCTTCAGTTTTCTAATCCTGTCACTTTTATATATAGTTGTTATTTTTAGACACGTTAGTAATTAAATTAATTGAATTTTTCCAACTTTATTAAAATTAATTTTAATTTTCTACCCTGTCCGAAACCCGCTGCTACATTAATTTATAATATATATTATTTCCAGATATCGGGGTATTAGCCCCATATAAATATTTTGGCTTGCACTACCATCCGAGGGAGTCTGGGGTAAAATATACTTTTTTTCTTATTTATTAAAATCTGTTTAAGTTACCTACTCTTTAGAGATTCGCTGCACTTTCTATTTATACTTAATATTATTTATAGATATGTTGGTAAAAGCATCCTATACATAGTTTGCCGTCCATGGTGTCTCTACAAGGGATAGAATTTAATTATTTATTTTTTCTTCATTTATTAAAATTTTCTTTGTCTTCTACACCGTCAGGGATTAGTTTTTATCATACTAGATACTATTTTTATACCTTTTCAGCAATTAATATTTTCCACACGTCATAAATGTCTTTATCACAAGGATAATTAAATGTGCAGTCACTGGACAACGTATCCAAGGCAAACATTGGAACATTTATGTGAAAACACTACTAGAAGTCGAAATTCCGAGTTAGAAGTCGGAATTCCGAGATAGAAGTCGGAATTCCGAGTTACAAGTCGGAATTCCGAGTTATAAGTCAGAATTCCGAGATAGAAGTCGGAATTCCGAGTTAGAAGTCGGAATTTGTTACAAAAATTAAAAAAAAAAATGTGGCCCTTCTAGGCTTTCGTACCAATCTGATGAGTAGTTTTTAAGCTATGCCGCGAACTAACAGAAAAATTGACAGACGAACCGACGGAATTGATAAAACATATTTTTTGGCATCTAGAGACACCCAAACTCAAAGATATGTAAAACCTGATGATTTTTTCCTGATTACAAAAGTTTTATTTGATGGCCATCTTAAATTAGTACTACAGTTTTATTAGCTCATTTTTTTACTTCAATTAGTTATGTTAAATGGTTTGAAATCAGTTTATTAAGTAGTTTTTTCAGGCTGCATTTTTAAATATTTTAATAAGCCGGCATTTTGTTCCGTCATCTTGGATTCGTACCAAAATTTTACCAGTTAATTCCTACATAATACTCGATTTGTGCTCAAAGTTTAAGGTAAATAATAAGCACTTTTTTAGTAATATTTTTTTAACAATTCACTAGGCCGCCATTATGTTTTGGCATATTGAGTTTTTACCAAAATGTTACCAGGTGATCCCCATATAACCCTTAATTTCTGACCATGTATATCGGGTAAGTAGTTTTTAGCTATGCCGTGAGCAGACAGACTGACAGACAGACAGACGGAATCGAGAATGGTTTTCGTCAACTAACAACCTTGAAACGTAAAGACCTGAAAAAATCTTGGAGGGTGATTTTTTCACGATTACAATACTTCTCTTTTAAAAGAGAAGTAAAACAAATATATATATATTTTCCAACAATCCTATTTTATTAAGTTTATGTTTTGTTAAGTCATACTTTTCACATACTTTTTAGTGTCATGAATAATATATTACATATTGCGAAATATCGACTGTTTAAATGTTTCTTTTTTGATCATTATTACAAATTAATAAGACAGTAGAAGATAATCATGTTGGGCCGTTAAAAAAATAGTTTAATACTGAGCTTCGGTACATAAAGTTTATTAATTTTCTTATATAGGAATTATAGATTAAACAAAAGGCCTTCAGTACCGACACTGGCAAATATCCATACTGACTGGGCCTATAAGATAAAAAACAATTTAAAATGGAACATCAAAACTTCTAATTGAAAAATACCAGAACAAACATACTGTTAAATAAAATCATTTCGATGAAACGGAATAAAAAACATTCTGCGAGACAAAAAACAAAGCAATTACAAAAATACCTCAAAAAATAAGGTCCTATTTTCTGAAGAAAAAAAAGCTCTATAAAAAAGGGGAAACCTTGTGCTCAGACCGAGTGTCTTACAGAGTCAGTACTATTGAAAAATAAAAAAATACAAGTATTTCAATATTTTTCGTATTTAATAAAAGTATTTTATCAATTTTTGTGAAATATTTTTAAGAAATATTTGATCAACAGAGGAAGTTATGGTACTGGCGACTGAAAAAGCTGAGATCACCAATCCATCATTCACTACATTCAACAGCTATACCAGAGTTAAAAAACCAAAAAAATCGCTGATAAAAAATTATTAGGCAATTAAACTCGAAATTCATTAAACTATATCTTTAACTGGGCGAGGAACGCCATCCAAATATAGTAAAAAACTACAAACAATGCAGCAGACTCCAAAAATAGGAATTTTTACGACTGAGTTCTTCACTATAAATAAATATGTAAAATATGTAAATATTTTTGGCCATAACGAAAAAATAACTAGTTTAAAATTATAGAAAAGGTTTAAATAGACAAATGAATATTAAGTACTCACAATCAAGCACTCACATCTTTTTGTCGTCTCTTTTTATAAATAAGACAGTTTGATCATGTAGGATCATAAGCTCAAATCTCAGCTGAAAATGGGGGCCTGGCGAATTTTTCTAAAATCATTATTACTTAAAAAACTGATAATCTATTTTACTTCAAATTTTGCACAAAAATTAAATGTTATATAAGAATAAATTGGTAAAATTTTGGTTATATTATATAAATATTTATTAAATTAACTTTTTTTGTGCAAGCAATAAGCGTGATATAGAGATAAACTCGGAAAGTTGTGGTAGGAATTCAAGATGGCAAAACAAAACGGTGGCCAAAATAAATGTTTAAAAAATCAACGTAAAATTTTTTTTTATTCAATGGGCTTTAAATTTTCCAGAATAATTAAATGTGATATAGGGATAAACTAATACGCATTCAACATGATAAAAGAAAATATCGGTGTGTGTCAATTTAAAAACTGCTTATGCAATTTATTTTAAATTGTATCAAAAAATCAAGTATGGCATAGGTAAAAACTGGTAAAATATTCATAGGAATCCAATATGGTTGAACAAACTGGTGCCCAATATAAATGTTTGAAAAAACAGCATACAATGTGTCCCAAATTTGGCTTACATGCATTGCTATCTCGTAAACCGCTATAGCTACAGGGTGGGTTAAATTAAGAAAGTTTTAGAGAAATTTATTACAAATTTGATGACGTTTTGAAGTTTAGGATATCTTTTGTGGTTTTCAAGATAATTGGGAAAAATCAAAATGGTGCATTTTCAACTTTTGCCCGTAGCTTTTAAACGACTCGTATTATGGTTTTATGGTTTATACATTATTAGGGCACTTTTATTAGAGGAACATTATGCAGGTAAAACGAAGTTTCTAGCTTCAATTGTTTTTGAGATATTGGCATCAACTTTTTATTTTCTTACCGACGCCATATTGGATTATTGTATTTTTGGAAAGATCTTTTTAAGAGCTTTCCAATGATGTATAACAAGGTAAGATTATTATTTTTCTTGAGCTCTAAAAACCAAAATAATTGTTTTTTTTTAAGTAGGCTTTGATTACGCACGGCGGCCATAATGAAGCAAAAGAATGCCGCATGTCAACAATCATTTTGTGTTCCTGAATAGTACTTGTTATCATTTTCTCATTGTGCCGAGTTTTTACAAAGTTTATTTGAGTTTCTTATACTACTTAAAATGGAGGGTAATTATTCCAACGAAGAGAATTTGGATATGATAGAACTTTATTTTAAAGCAAATAGAAATACACAAGCAGCTGCGCGTTCATACGAAGAACAATTTCCAGACCGACATCAACCAAGCCAAATGCATTTCAGATTTCTAATTGTTAACCTGTTAGCCTACGGGTCTTTTTTGAAACCGAAACCAAAGACCTATTCAATAGATAATGAAGCAAGAAACGCAGCTATAATAGAAAGTGTCAGGGACAACCCAACAACCTCAGTAAGAAAGATTGAAGAACAAACGGCAATTCCCAAATCAACCGTCCAACGAGTCTTGAAAAAACTTCACTTTCATCCCTATAAACCTACTATTGTACAGAGTCTTCAGGTAAATGATTTTGCTAGAAGAATCACGTTTAGTGAATGGTTCATCAACAAATGCCAGCAAATACCCAACTTTCATTCTAAAGTACTTTGGACAGATGAAACACGATTTACAAACTGTGGAATTTTCAATAAACATAATACTCATTACTGGGGCACCGAGGATCCTCATAATTTAGAAGAAAGACGTTTACAAACAAAATTTGGGTTCAATGTGTGGTGTGGCATTATAGGTAATTCCAAACAATGCACTTCTGCTTTAAATCACTCATAACAATTTGTATTTTAGAAAACCGTTTGATTGGGCCGTTCATTTTCCAAGAAAATTTATCGGGTAACAGATATTTGCAACTATTACGGGAACAAATTATTCCAGAAGTTATAAATTCTGTTCCCCCAAACGACCTGCAAAATATTTGGTTCCAACAAGATGGCTGTCCGGCTCACGGTACCAGAGAGGTGATGGCGGTCCTCAGAAATACTTTCGGGGAAAATATTATCGCTAATAATGGCCCTGTTGCTTGGCCGGCAAGGTCACCGGATATTACTCCTCCCGATTTTTATTTATGGGGATACGCAAAAAATGAGGTCTACGAATTTTCTCCGCCAGAAAGTCTCAGAGAGCTAGAAGACAGAGTCCGAGATGTTTTTGCTAATATTAACAGGAACACCTTAAGAAGGGTTACACGGAAGGTATTGGAGAAATGTCAAAAATGTGTGGAAAATGGAGGGAGGCATGTGGTGTAACTTATATTTTTTTTATGTGTTAATTTAAATTTAGTTTAGGTATTTTCAATAGTGTGATAGTTACATTTTAGTCACTAGGTATTCACTGTTAGTATAATATCTTAGTTGAAAATCTGAAACATCGATGGTTGAATTAATATTTTTACCCATAAGCTAACAAGTTTACAATTAGAAATCTGAAATGCCTTTGGCTTGGTTGATGTCGGTCTGAAAATTGTTCTTCGTATGAACGCGCAGCTGCTTGTGTATTTCTATTTGCTTTAAAATAAAGTTCTATCATATCCAAATTCTCTTCGTTGGAATAATTACCCTCCATTTTAAGTAGTATAAGAAACTCAAATAAACTTTGTAAAAACTCGGCACAATGAGAAAATGATAACAAGTACTATTCAGGAACACAAAATGATTGTTGACATGCGGCATTCTTTTGTTTCATTATGGGCGCCATGCGTAATCAAAGCCTACTTAAAAAAAAACAATTATTTTGGTTTTTAGAGCTCAAGAAAAATAATAATCTTACCTTGTTATACATCATTGGAAAGCTCTTAAAAAGATCTTTCCAAAAATACAATAATCCAATATGGCGTCGGTAAGAAAATAAAAAGTTGATGCCAATATCTCAAAAACAATTGAAGCTAGAAACTTCGTTTTACCTGCATAATGTTCCTCTAATTAAAGTGCCCTAATAATGTATAAACCATAAAACCATAATACGAGTCGTTTAGAAGCTACGGGCAAAAGTTGAAAATGCACCATTTTGATTTTTCCCAATTATCTTGAAAACCACAAAAGATATCCTAAACTTCAAAACGTCATCAAATTTGTAATAAAATTCTCTAAAACTTTCCTAATTTAACCCACCCTGTAGCTATAGCTGTTTACGAGATAGCAATGCATGTAAGCCAAATTTGGGACACATTGTATATGTTACTAAATGGCTATGTACCGAAGAAAATTGGGTTAGACTTTATTATTTCTAATGAAAGGAAATATTCATAACGAGGGAAGTTCCGGGTAAAGGAAATTTACCGATTTTTTTCATAAGCATTAACACAAAATTCACTAAGCCAAACTTTCGTAAAATTTATTCTAATTGAAACCGGACTAATATTATTGCCACTTTAATTGGTAAACGAAAGAAGAAAATTCCTTCGAAATTAAATGGAAATTCGTAGAAAGATAAATTCCCATTTGCGAAAGCTCCGGAAGTATCAGCATTAGGAGAATACTGCCGAGAGTTATTTTCTTCGGTGGCTAATATACGATATAAAATTAAGAGACATTACTTTGGCGGTTGAATGAATTCTTTTAGAGTAATTGGACGAAATAAAATTAATGTATTTGCTGGAAACTATTAAGTTGTTTTTCCATTTGTACTAAGAACGTTAAATAAACTGCTCCTCAAAGAAAAACAACACAGTGCATCTACCACTCCGTGCCCTGTAATCTACGGCATTTTTTTCAAACATTGAATCTTTATGGTACATTCACAAAGAACTATCACGGTCGTTATTGTATCACTATAACAATTACTACCTCTGGTTAGCAGCCTGTCTGACGACCGAGCATAGTGCTATATTAACCCATCAAAGTACTACCTGCGTTCGATTCCATGATGTTTAAGTTTAATTGTGGTGGTAGTCCGTCGTCAGACGGAAGCCAGTGGAACTTCCCAAATTTTGAAAGCTTTGTTCTCTAATATTTAGAATGTCGTAAATTTATTTTTTTTTGTTTAGAGGGTGGCGAAAATGTTCGTGAGTTCAAATGTTTTTCTGCAGTGCGAAAAAGTATTTTTAACAAAATATTACCAAATCATCCCCATATGACCCTTTATAACCCTTAATTTTTGACTAAAATTTGAAGTTAGTCTAATAAATAGTTTTTAAGCTATTCGGCAAACTGACACACTGATTTTATTTGGCTGCCATTTTGTTCTGGTATTTTGAATTAGTATCATAGTTTTACTAGTTCAACTCTATACCACAATCAGTGGCGGCTCTTCAGGTGAAGTAGGTAAAGTGCTACTTCGCCAGGAAAAATAAACAAGCAAACATCTAACTATATTTATTATATATATCTCTTAAAATTTTAGTTTTTACATTCATTTATTCACCTAATTGGCAAAAAATAAACTGTACATCTCGAATAAATATTTTACTTGACCGTTGGCGGCATGTCTTTTAAAACTTTTAATCGAACTTTATTACAACTATAACAGTGCTGCAAACCGCTCCGACGTTGCCATGACAACGCGTACGCGATGACGTCGAGCGCATGGAAGAATAATGTTAACCAGCGCCATACAACGCTCTCGATGAATTGCTGCCGCAGTACACTACACCCGCGTGTCGCTCAGTTTGGGGTGGTTGTTTACTTTTATTTTCGCGGATTTCGCTGCAACCGGTGAGTTCCTTTCTAGTTTGCTTGACTGTTTTGTGTTATATTTATTTATGGTATTGTTACAACTTTATTTGGCATCGGGTTTATTATTGTTCATTATTAGTTGACTAATAATATTTACGCTTTAAAATGGATCCGATCACGGATGTGGTCTGCATTTTGTTGGAAGGCTCCATTTAATCGATGGAAGGGACAAGATCGGAGGGATGTATTAAATGTAGGGCAGCCAAGGTTTGACTTGACAATTTCCGCAAAAAAAAATAAAAAAAAAGTGGCAGAATATGGAATGTAAGTTTTAAGTCATCCTGGTTTTCGGCGTACAAATGGTTATGTAGTAGTCAAACATTACAAAAATTGTTTTGCTGGCCTTGTTTACTATTTTCCAATAAATATTCAGTATTGAATAAGGAAGGATTTGCCTGTATGTTAAATATATCAAGGTCTTAACATAAACATGAAGCCTTGGCGGAGCATTTCAAATGCGAATTAATGCTAAAAAGATTTGTAAAAAATAGCTGACGCTTTAAAAGAAAATGCTAAACTGTATAAAATACATTTTAACGAAAACGTCCGATTAAATAGACTATTTATGTGTTCGGTAGTTAACGCAGCTTTGTACCTTGCAAAACAAGAGTTAGCCTTTCGCGGCCATGATGAGAGGCAGCGAGTCAATAAAAATGGGGCATTTTAAACAGCTTTTAGGTTTATTAATATCGAGAAGTTCCCAAGAACTAAAAGATTATCACGAAAAAATTAAAAATGTTTTTACTGGTGACTCGAAAACTATTCAAATTCAAATATTTCTAAATGTCGAATTTTTTTGTAAGCCTTAGTGGTATTCCTTCATTTTTTCATCATCACTCAGCCAAACAAACGTATGCTCTTATATCTGCATCTACGAGGCGTATATCAACAATTACAAAAACTCGTTGGTCTTCAAATTCGAAGTTAGTAAATGTAATTGTTCAAGACTGAAATAACTTAAAAGATGTCTTTAAATGTATTACAAACTGTGACAAATCTGATGAAAAATCAATCCGGCTTGCGAAAGGATTTTTAGGTGAGATGAACATTCACGTTTCTGACATTAGTGTTTAATGAAATTTTCTCAATCACGGACATACTATTTGACGTTATTCAAAAAAAAAATCGCTTGACATCCATTTTTGCATATCCAATATAAAAGGCTGTCGTGAGGCTCTCTGTAAAAAAAGAAATGAACATTTTTTTAATACCATGTTTGATAAAACAAATTCTATTACAGATATAAATCATTACAAACGTGAGCTTGCTAAGCTTTCATCTGAAGAAATTACAGCTAAGTATAGAACCCTTTGTTATGAAATATTGGACCATATTTTAATGGAAATGACACTAATATTTCAAGACTGTCAAAAACTTACATTTTCATGTTTGGCAGATTCTGCTAAATTTTCCGAATATAGTTTAAATTTTCCGGCTGGCCCGTTTGAAAATTTGTTACAGTTATATGGGGAAATATTTTCAAAAAGTCAACGACTTAAAAATGAGCTTGGTCTTATTTTTGCCAATGAGAGTAATTGGAATATATCGCTGCATGAGCAAGTTAAAAAAATTAATGAAAACAAAGATATTTTTACCGAAGCATATAAACTGTTTTCCCTTATTTTGACAATTCCGTCGACAAGTGCTTCAGTGGAAAGAAGTTTTTCTTGCCTAAAACGTCTAAAAACTTATTTAAGAAATACAATATCTCAAGAAAGACTTAATTCTCTAGGCAATATTTCAATTCAAAGGGAATTTCTGAGGTGATTAGGGCAACTCATCCATTTTATGAGGATGTTATAAATAAATTTGCTGCTATGAAGGATAGGAGAATTGATTTAGTATACAAAATTTAGGTAACTCGTAAAAAAATATTCTACCCCCTCCACATATAAAAAAATTCTGGAAAAAAGATTATTGGGATATTTTCTTGCTTCATTTGCACTTCACTTACTTTTTCACCCGCTACCCGCCACTGACCACAATTAGATATTAATTAGGTTTTAAATCAGTCTAAGTATTAAATATTTTTCAGCCTGAATTTTTAAATACTTTACTAACCCGCCAGCTTGTTTCACCCTCTTGGATTCGTAATGAAATGTTACCAGTTGATTCCTACACAATACTTGATTTTTACGCAAAATTTGAGATAAATTGGATAAGCAGTTTTTTAGTAATAATTTTTTAACATTTCACTAGGCCGCCATTTTGTTTTGCCGTGTTGGATTTTTGCCAAAATGTTATCAGGTCATCTCCATATGATCCTTAATTTTTTATCAAAATTTAAAGCCAATCGGGTAACTAGTTTTTCAGCTATGCCGCGAACAGAGAGCCAGACAGACCGACGGAATTGAGAAAACATGATTTTTGGCATCTAAAGACCCTCGGGAATCTCGGAGGATAATTTTTTTACGATTACAATACTTCCCTTTTACGAGCGAAGTAAAAACACAATTTAAGGAAATTAAAAACGCTATTAAACAGAGGAAATCAATTTAAATTCCTATAATCCGAACTGTAAATAAAAATATATATGTTATAATAAAAATTATAAATATGAAAAAAAAAATTTAAAAAACAAGTAAACAACTTCCGTTTTTCAATAAAATAATAAAAATCTCAAACGCGCGTTGGGTTGTCACATTTAAAAGATAACAGGCTTTTCTCTAATATTTGCCTTACTGTCTTTTAAAAAAAGTGACCGTTTAATTTAATGACTTTTAGAAGTGGTATAGATGTTTATCATGATGGCTTTTCTAGTTTATTTAGCAATAAATATAAAACTATTTTATTTGTTGGCAGTCCAAGGCACATAAAAATCTAACATGCGTCAGTTTAGTAATAATCATTTGTCAGAAATTCGTTGGACTCGAGTAAATCCAATTAAAATAGACATATATGTTATATTTGTATTTATTGAAGTAGGTTAGTCTATTATTGTTGGTTTAGTTGTAATTTCCAATTCGCCAAAAACATATTTTCAAGCAACAAAGTCTTGTTGATTTATATGCCCAAGGCACGCTCATATAATAAGTAATTGATTTCCAAGGCCTACCATGAATTATCTTTTCAGCATTACATTTAGTCATTCTGTTTTACTAAAAAGTGTCCAGGAATGGATTTAATATTTTAACTTGCAATAATATGACAACTGTTAAGATTTAAAGGGTTTAATATATTTATTTATTACCAATGAGAATAAAAACGTAGCAATTTTAATTTGAGTAACAAATGAACTTCTAAATGACGTTTCAGAAGTAGGGCATAAAGTATTCTCGTAACATTTCCCCTTATACTTGTTTCCTTCTTTCCCTTCCGGCTGATTACTTCTACCTTTAAGAAATATCCCTTAACAGTATATCTCCTGTAGTCTACATTGAATTACGATGCAAACTTCACCCAACGTTCAGCTAAAGGATCTTGTAGCCGCACCTTTGCTCCTGGAGAAACGGAATACATATTTTTGGCACCTCTATTATACCTTTTAGTAATTTTTTTCATGTTGTTTCAATATTTTTTAATAGCATTTTATAGTAGATGTTTGCCATTGCGGGAGAGAATGTTTTGTGGTGAATGGGAAATATGTGTAAGAGAACGTCCGTCGACTCGAGGAGTGTTTTTCAATTCAAACAAACAGCATAGTCCTTTTTCTTATTCCATTGACCTCCTTAATCACATTTTGACAATTACTTCCAAAGAAATATGGAGCTGATGGAGAACTGCTCATATTCTTCGCAATCTAAGTGGTATATCAGTATCAGCAAACATTTGTCGTAAATGTTCCATAAGTTTACGGTTCTTTGGATATTTACTTACATAAAATAGGCCACCCTCACAGACGATCAGCACATATCAAAAATGTATTTTCATAACAGCTAAATAAGTCAAACATCGTCAAACGGACAAGTCTGTAAAGGTTCCAGTATCATCGTTTCCCTCACTATTGATGGTCTTACAAGTTGACATAGCTGATAAACTTCTATGAGGCGATGTAAGGCGAGATTCCGAGCGGGTTTTGGAATAACAATTTGTTTTCCCATTATCAACACTCAAAGCTTTAGTACCATTCGTATTATTCACAATTGTTGAATTGTAAGCGAGGTAATCTCCGATTTTGCATCTTTGATTCAGTGAAGTAGCTACAAACTTTCTTGACCTCTTTCCATTCAGCTAGTTTATGATAAGAAAGTATTCCAAATGACGGTAAATCAACATTTTGTTAAAGCCCATGTAATACCAAGTAATTCCACCATAGCCTACCTCGATTCAGTACCTGATCTGAAATCTGGATCCGTACAGAACCAAGTTTCAGTTGACATTATGTTTTAATAGAAATGCAAAACTTAGTCCATTTAAGCTTAGGGCATCATTATACAGCGCACCACAGGCAGTTTTTTCAGACTATCACAGTCCATATAAACTGATTTTTTTTAATAAAAAATATGCTTCATCTATGCTTTTTTTTACTTAAATATAATAGATTTAAGGTAAGCTTCCTAACGAATCCAAAAAAAAGGTAAAAAATCGAGATGTATTAAATGTGTATAAATTTATAAGAACTAACAAATTCTAACTTAATTAATGACAGTTTAAGTGACAACTGTCTTTATTTAGGAAGAACGTCCTACATGTAAGACATAAAGCTCTCTCACAAAAATAATCACGCAAAATAGTGCGATCATGTTAGCCATGATCGATAGTAGAACGATGCTTATTGCTTACAATGGAGTATTAGACAGGGGAGCATCGCTCATTAATTATCGTAGCTTGCATTAAGTATTGGCAATGCTTTAATGCTAATAATTTTGAATGAGTACAAGTTAAAATTTGGTAAAATCATGAGTACTAAATAAATGAAACAAACATCGTTAGGTATCAATCAAAAGTCAAGTGATCGTCCGAGGTCTGCAACAGCACCTGCGACTGTAAAAGTTTCACGTGCTGCCGTTGCGTTGTTCAACATTCAAGCAGATTAGTCCGTAAAAATGAACGAGATTTGAATTTGTGCAAGTCATCGGTACCCACGATTCTGAGGAGAGATTTAAAATTGTATCAATGCAAAATCTAATTAGTTTAAGAACTAGATACAAATCAGGAGAGATTTTAAATTTCATCAATGCAAAATCCAATTAGTTTAAGAACTCTACACAAATTCATAAAAGGATGTTGTTTCGCTGAAGTTATGGTACGAGTTTTTTTTAGTTACTCTATCAACAATATGTCAGGACCGTTTTCATTTCTTATGGGCCCCGTACAGTTCGATTGTTTTGCACGGTTTTGTACATGCAATCAAACACGTGAAACAAAGGTAACGTCTTGTCAAAACATTTAAGATCCCATATAAATTTACTGAATGAACTTCGCTTGGAATTAGAAAATTGGTATAATCATTTTCGAATGGACGAAGAGATTTATTTTGAACCGGTTAATCCTCTATTATTCTCTTTTTAATTCTAATTTATGATCTTAAACTGAAGTTCATACCTTTCGTATATTTTAGCACTTATCGTTGTATAATAAACAAATAAAAGTAAAAAATATTACTCTCAATATGCAAAATAGCCAGACACTTAGTATTTTTCAATTCAACTTATATCGATAGGTATGGTCATATCGATAACTAAAATTTTTGATAGGTGAGTTACTATCACTTATCTATATCGATAGATAAGATCTGATATAGCTCATCCCTAATGGTAATACGAAAAATAATGTGTCTTTTTTGTCTGAATAGACAAAAAGGAAGATAATATTATATTAGATAATACATCCAGCAATATAATAGCCGAATTGAAAGCGGTGCAGATAGGATACTAAAGAAACGCCGCGCCGCCGTTGTCAACGTAAGGCGAAGAGTAGATTCCGCTTCATGAATTTTAAGATTCCAGTTTGCCTCGTTGACCGCGATGCTTGGATGATTTTAGCCACTAATGCCTGATGAAAGAAAACATTACTGAATAGAGAATGGTTACAAAGGTCGGTAAGAATTCTTACGCTGTCTGCTTCTTTCAAAATTAAACAGTAAACAGACGCTAAGTCTCGGTCTCAGTGAAAGTCACTGAGAGCGGACTGTCTATTATTTAAAAACAGCCGGTACGTCCAGGACCGATTTTTTTAACGTGCAAAACTCTCATTTTTAATAAAAAAAATCTGAAATGGTCAAATGAAACTCAGTAAAATGTCAATTTCAATTTTTTTCTAAAACCGAAATGTACTTAGATGTTCATATCTCTTCAAATCTATCCCTCAATTTCATCTTTGGTGTATTTATGGCATACTTGACCTTTTTAATGAAACTGTTCTAAAAATGGAAGCCAATGCTTGCTTTAATAACGTGCAAATAAAAAAATGTCCTTTCTAATCAATAATTATTGAATACTATTAACACTGATGATTTAACTGATGAAACTGAATATTTTGAAAAATTTCCAAATGAAGCAAAAATATCGCTTATTCAAAAATGGACTAATATTTATCGGTGGATAACAAGTGGTTAGTTTAATTTAATTATTTCATAAAAAAGTAAGACAAAATAGATGGCCTAGCTAAAATGGTTACTTCTAGTAAATAAGAATGGTCAACTGGCAAAACATCTTACGATCCCTTTATTTCTAAAAATAAAATTACAGATCAACCCACTTTACCTCAACACATTCACAAGTGAGAGCTATGCGTTATTGAGCAGTGACCGAGATATGGGCTTAACCATTAAAATTAGTGATACCACCTGAACCAGATAAGGAGTCGGTATTCGGTGGATACGATCTAATATTCAGACATCCCGTTTGGCCGGATTTTGACCAAGAGATGCCGGATGCCAAACTGCTTGTAAATAAACAAAAATTATAAAATAAAAACACATATTTTTTGCCTTTGATTTTGACAAACATGCAAAACATCACGTTTCTTCTATTAACTAAATGAACTCTTAACTTTTATATCCATCAGAGAGTATTTTTCGAAGTCCTGAAGTGGTTGAACGGTCAGAACGGTCGCCAGATTGATTTCTTTGTTTTTGGTTACTTAAAAAACCCAGTGTTTCTTGCAACACCCATTAATTTCCAAAAAGTACGACACGCAATTAAAATACTTTAACAATGAAAAGATATCTTTGACTATTAAAGGTTTCTAAAATAAGGTAAAACATGATATAGGGTTGCACTTAAAATTCAAAAGCTCAACCCCCCTCTAGTAAACGGCCAAAAAAGCTGCATTCGTGATACACGTGCAACTTCCAGTATATATATATATATATATATATATATATATATATATATATATATATATATATATATATATATATATATTATAAATAGCCTGATTAAAATATACACATACGTCCGGTAAAATGTAAAATAAACACAGCACTCACTGGTTTTTAGTTTCCTTATTCCGCTCATATTTAATTTAAATTCATTTGACAATTGAAGATAGCAATTTCAACCATTGAGTCTTAAAAGTTTGTTTGGAAAAAATACAGTAACTATCACTTAAACTGAGAGTCAAAGGGTCAAAGTACAATACATATATATCATATTTTGAATATTGAATAAACATTTTTTTCTTACATATAAATGTTAAATACTTAATATGTGGTACTTTTGGTACTTCGTATCTCCGACGATTCGATAAGCCTTCGCGTACGCTCAGGAATAGCAATCATACTTGAAACTGGTAAGGTGCACCGAAACCCTTGTAGTATGAATACCTGTTAACAAACACCTACACTGCAACTTTACTATTGTAAGATTTTATCACCTTAGAATGATATTATTCTGCATGTTTAGTAGGTAGCAATATTTTTACATTCACCTTCGTATATCATAAATCGTAAAGCGTCATCTGATAAGACTTCAATATTTCCAATACAACTTCGTAAAAAAAAGCAATTTTAAAAATTGAAAATTTTATATTTATACAGGTAGGAAAATTTTCTTTAGTTTTGAGGTCTCAAAACTTTTTTTTGGAAAAATAATCAAGTTTGTGTTTGTTTTTTGAAATTGTATAGTAAATACAGGTAACAAAGGTAATTTGTTTTGAAATATTTGATAGGTAATATTTTTACGAAAGTGTAAATTATATTATAACTCGGATAAGATTTTAAACGATTGTAGATACAATTTTGTACAATACACCTGGGATACATCATTATTAACATACAGTATTAATAACGCTTTTATCCCACTTGTATCGTAAATTTTTATAATATTGACAGGATAGGTGTGAAATTAGTATATAAAGTCCTGCGCCTTCCCCTAAAATATATGTATTATTTTAGCGTATATAAAGTAAAAGCGAAAGTTAGGACGAAAAATATCTCGCTGATTTTAAGCACAAATCTTGTGGAATTAATTCTAAAAAATATAGCTAATATAGCCGTAGTCAGTTGGAAAAATTCAGTCAAACACGTTATTAAAATCGATGATTCTTATATGTCTTTGGTTTATAACATTTAGCCAATTATTATATTTAATTTATATTACAATAGCGTCAGTTTTAGTGGATTTATACTAATATATTATTGCCTGTTGTATTTTTATTCTAAAATAGTATTGGAATAATTAAACGTGTATGATGCACTAATCCCAGCCCGACCCGGGAGAATGCATTGGAATTTTTATTGATTATTAATCGAGAAGGGTCTACACACCGGTTTAGGACAAAATAGCGTAATACCACCGAACAATAACAATACTTATCCTAGGAGTCAACGAAATATCTTAGAGAGGACTTGAAATGTCTCGATACTAAAGAACTATGTCAGTAAATGTTTTTTTACTGTAGAGCTACATATTTTTTAAATTTGTTTCTGAAGTAAATTAAGATAAAAGCATAAGAGGTAGACAATGAATATTACAGTATTATAATAATTATTACTACGTCCGTGTGTTAAGAAGGTCTTAACCCACGCATTTTGCGTGAGTTAAAAGCTTCATTACCGCAGATGATTAGATTTTTATAAATTATTTTATCAAAAACTATAAAACCTGAAAAATTATTTATTATAAATATTAATAGTACAATCTTTGCAATCTTTCAAATAAATTCCAATTATTTAAACTGGTCGTCTGATGGCATTGTTTCTTTTTTTTTCGGGTCTCGTCCAACGTTTCTCGCGTTGCACCCAGAACTTTATATGCTATTTTTCTTTCATTTTCTGCAAAATTTTCAATGTAGCTTTCCGCAACTGTATTAGATCGCCAGCCACCATCACGGTTTACTGTTAGAATGTCAGCACCTGAATCTGCCAATAGGGGTGTAGATGATCCTCGGAAGCAATGCCCCGTATATTCTTCTAGATGTTCAAGTTTGAGATACAAAGCAATTTATTTTGTCAAGAATCCAAAAGAATTACACACACTATTTCGAAATTGAATGAAAAACCTACCATGCTCAGTGCTACATGGGCGAAGATTAATGTATTTTCGAACTAGTTGAACCATATCTATCTCTTAAAAATTTCCAGATGTTACATTGAATGTCCTAGCTATTTTCGTTCTCGTTGTCGGTAACAAGTAAGCAAGCCCAATAATCAATACTACTTTCATAAATAAGCATTTTTTGTTATCTGCTTCTAGAAAGAATGTTGTAATAATGGTTTTAGTTAATACTCTTGACTTTTTTGTTGATATCCCTCAGATTTTCTTTTCAGGAGGGCGACTTTCTTGCTGATACAATATTGAGTTTAATAGATATCATTATCACAGAATAAATTGCCCATAGAGATGAAGGCCTATAGTTAGTAGATAACTCCCTGAAGTATACAATTTGCCCATTCCCTGTATTGTAAGGAACCTATTTTGACACTGCTTTGACAGACATAAGTGAAAGTTACTCAACAAGGTATTGGTTGCCCTTAACGACAGGATGTAAGTCAACTTACATCCCTAGGGCAATAATAATCTAAAATTTTTATAAGTAGCTTTATTTTTGATTTCATCAACATATTACAAAAATCCGGTGATATTAATTAAAATGAATATTAATGGTACAATTATTCACATTATTAACAAAATTTGGAAACACGTTTTCTCATTACTTCTCGATGTATATTACATTTTTTGACTCCACAGATCCTTCATTTCTAACCAATGTTACTGTCACTGTTGGAGCACTGCAAGAGACTTCTGGCTGGGTCTTATTGTGTAAAATTTTATTCGCTACTTCTTTTTTATTATTGAGGCTCTCAGCTACGTAACTTTCCGCAATAGTAGCGGATTTCCATCCACTACGTCACTTGATAGCTAATACATCAACTCCAGTGTTTGCTAATAAAGTTGCCTACGTTCTTCTAAAAGAGTGTCCAGTATACATTTTGAAGTTCTCAAACTCTAGAAATTACGCAATTTTACTTGGAATTGACGAAAACGTATTTTTCCCGACAGGCTGGTTTAAGCACTTTCCATTTTGATATCACATAAAGAAGCGCGGATTAATAGTCGTCATGTGGGATCTTGTATTAATGTACTTTTGAATTATCTTGAAATGACAAACCTGACTGTCGTCATTTTTTGTCACTGTAGATGTACGTGACATTCCATTTTTGGAGTCAGGAGTGGTCACTATTATGACTTCTTGACTTATTTTAGCATTGTCCATTTTCATTTCACAGATTTCATTAGAACGGCACGCTCCAGCAACTCCCATTACCATTACGACCTTCATCAATAAGTATATATCATCGGGGGCTTCAAGCATGAACTTGTTCACATCTTCCCTGTTAAACACAATCGATTTTTTGGGTCTATAACCATTATTTTTTTTTCCAAAAATGCTCGAAGTTTTGGATACTTAAGGCCGTTTTACATGCTGCAATTCTTCTTTGTAATATGCAATAGTCTTGAACAAAGGAATGCGCAGTTTGACAAAAGGTACAAATGTCTTGCCACTGCGCATGCTTTTGTTCAAGACTATTGCAACTTGCAAGAAAGAATTGCAGCATGTAAAACGGCCTTTAGAAATATCTATATTTTCCTCTATAAAAAGGGTGGACTTCAACATCGCATAATCATACCATAAGCTTGATGGGGACTTCAATATAGCACTTTTTTCGTGGAAATACGCCAAAAACAAGGTTTCGGAGACTGCAGTAGCCGTCTTGCTTTGGCACAAATTCTTAAAGGATTTATATGCTGCTTCATACCTTTTTTTCGATTTTCTGGTAGTAGAGATAAACAAGCAATATTCGCTGATTCTTCTATGTCTGAAACATCCATTTTGTACACACAGAATCAAACAATTCGAATTCTTCAAATTTTTCGCTGAGTTGTCAACTTGACGTTGTTGATAAAATAAAAACTGGTTATGTTGCTCTGGCAACGGATCACGGCTGCCTTTAAAATTTAATGAGAATGCTATCGAATGTAATGATAATGAAAATCCAAAAATATATCCAGCATTTTCTTGTAAACATACAATACAGGGAGGGGGAAAATGTTATATACTATATGAGATGTAAGTAACATTTACCAGTCGAGGACGAGTTTGTGCCCGAGCGATAGCGAGGGCTGGCAAAAAAGTTCGAGACTGGTAGTATAAATAAAAATAAATTTCATTTCCATAGTTGAACACATTCTTCTCTGTGCACTATTTTTGGAACCTATTGAAAATATATTCATATTTTGGCCAGGACTTTTCGGGAAGCAACCCGTCAATGGCCCTGGATGCTTTCTGCTCAATATCCTAAGGAATTCTTCTTTCAGAATCACTCATTTTGACTAAAGAAATTAAAATTGTCAATAAGATGTTACTTAAATTGACATTGCCCGGGGTAACGCAAAGTGGCAGGGTTAAAGTGCAAACAGATAACAGCTAATAGAAAGGTGTTTTATGCTTGCTTTAAACTTTAATTTTGTTTAATAAAAATATGTGCGTATTTCAACAGTCGTGCGTCAGACGTAGATAAAATGTTGTACAATACATGTGAGTTAACATCATTAAGATACTTGTGTTGTTACAAAACTCGTGGTACGCACTCGTTTTACATTCTCAAAGAAAAATGATGCCGTTAACTCACTTGTATCCATGGTAGGAAGAAAACAAGGTGTGCCTACGAGCAAGTTTTGATGACGGATATTGTGAGTGAGGCGAACCCATGTTTTTATTGCGTAAAGGCCTTAAAAGATTACAGTACACCTTTGCTAAAATTTGAAGAATAGAAAATTATGTAGTTCGTTAGCATACCAAACTGTTTATTTCAAATAATTCTTAAAAAACTAAATGATATACACACACACAAATAGTCATTAAAATGATGTAAAAGAACTCAAGCAGTATGTAGAAATATTTTTATTTGGACTAGTTCAACTATACATTTTAAACTCAAATATTTTAAAAAATATGTTTGGTTTCAAATGTTATAGTAGTAAAATATCCTATGTGTAGCTGAATATGTTACTTAATATTCATAAGTATTTGAGTAATTACTTTGCAAATACTGAAACCAGACCCCTAAGGCCTTACATAATACAATTGATAGTAAATAAAATACGTTTTTTGCTATTATGTAGATTATAATCTTATTTAAGCATCTCTATTATATATGTTTCGATAGTTTTTATATGTACTTAACTAGATATTTTTGTTTTAGTTGATACATATATATTCTGACTAATGAATGCACTACGGATAACAAACAACATACATTTCATGATGGAAATTACCAAAAGAAAGAAAATAGAATTGAAAATGTTTAACAGTTACCTACCCTCGAGCGTAGGCGTACCCCTCATTCAGAAAGAACTTCTAGGCAGAAATAAATAAAACAAAAAACTTCCAATTACCATAATAAGTATATTTTATAGTCCTACTTTAAGTCTTCTGTGTGAATTTGTAAACTAGGAAGTGTTCAGCTACTGTATAGAAGAACTTGATGAAATTTTAACACTGACTGCACAAACCTAATTATGTTTAAAGAAGATATACCTAATGTGATATATGCTTGTAACTACATATTAAAACTAAATTAGGTTACTGGCATTGTCATAGTAGAAATAAACCAATATTATGTCGCTGCCAATTGTGTTTTAAGTGGTATTAAATACTGTATTCAATTTACATAAACATTAATTGCATGATACACATAATATAGGAGTTTTCCAGAATCAGCTTTTTTCTTATTGTTTCTACTATTTGTAGCCTACCTCAAGGCCTCCAAGAAAATGTAAGTAAAAATAGGTAATGAAAATGTTTAAAAATATACTTTCCATAAGCATTTAGTTGAATTTTATCCAGTTCTAAATAAAATTCTGTAGAAAACATTTACACAGTAGAATATACTTATTTAACTTAATAAGTAAAATGGTAATTTTTTAAGTAAAAGTGTACATTTTTTAATTAATATTGAAGCGACAAAATATCATTATTGGACACACTGGATCCCTCATGTGTAAGAAGTTTTTTTTTAATTCTGATATTTTTCAAACCACCCAAAAGCTTGTTTACTTTTGCTGTGTTAAAGTTAGATGTTATAGATACATAGCCAAATTGAGATAAGAGTAGATGCTGTTTGTAAAAACACTGCTACGGTGTATGTGTGTTGTATTTTAGTGATAAAGGATATCTTATTATAATGATTAGTTTTCCTAACCTTTTAGATTTAAGACTAAAACATTTTTTATTAGACATACCTAAATTTATTAATTAGAGTATTATTTTTACCAGATTTTTAGGAACTATAACAATTACCTCATTAAAGTAAATATTAAAAATAAGTAAAAATAGGTAGGTTAAATTTATTTTACTTTTAAAAAATATCAACAAAAGATTGCATACAGCAATGTTTTTTTGTTACACATCACATTTCTAATTTCTGTCACGATCTGAGGATGGAAAACCTGACACTTGAATAAGAAATCTACACCCAGTACTTATCAGTTTCACTAATGGAATTTGTCGTCAGGTTTAAGCATTTTCTGGAATTAATCTAAACCAATGACTAAAAGAAAACTAACTTTTGATTTCGGATGTAAAAAAAAATAATTATATGCATTTTTTATGAAATTTTCATGAACAAAATGGAAACAATTCAGATAAATTGCAAAACATATACTAGATGCCTACACACACGCTAAAAAGAGGACATCTGGTTACAGTAGGTATGTGAGAATATCAAGTATTTGAACACCTTAGAAAAATATATGTTTACTACATACAATTTTTACACATTTCAGCTGAATCTTTATCTGATTTAGTCTACTCATATTTTCTGTTATCAGGTAAACCTGCCAAAATCCGATCCTCAGTCTCATCTGTAATATTTCTTTTATTTTTTCAATTATTGGTTTTTAAACAAGTCTGGAGCAGGTTCTGTAGCATCATAAATTTTTCTTTTTATTTTCAAAATGCTTAGCTCAGCATATAACCGCTAAAAATCACTTGATTTAGAAATGTTTCACCAAGTATTTACCGTTATTTAAGTTAATTTTGTCATATTTGTGGCAAGCATAAAACCTCTGTACTGTAGAAATCAGGGTTTGTAGGAAATCTCTGAGACCTTATATTACATTTGTCCTTCGTTTTATTGTGGCTGAAGCAACCAGTAACCTCACAAGACATATTGTTCTTGATTCTTAATACCAAAATAACAATAAAATTCTTTTCTTTCCGATGTAAAATTTATTTTGCACAAAAAAAATAACTGTTTTGTTGTCAAACTAGTAATCTAACCTACAATTTTTATTGACGTTTATTTCCAGGGCATACTACTATTTTTTTCGAAAGCTACCTCACGTCTGACGTAGATGCGCTGGCTGGCGAGCACACTTTGTTTTCTTTCCACCATGCTTGTATCGTAAATATCTGTTTTGCACCTTTCAACATAGAATGGTTCTAAATTAATCCCTGTCATTAGTTTGAATGTATGTAAAATTGTATAAATGCTTTTTAAAAATTCTAAGGGAAGATAATAAAAAAAATTATTGTCATAAAAAACCAGTAACCAGAGTCGTAATCAGGTGCAAATGAAGAAGACTCAGAAAGCCTATACATACCGCGGAGTCAACTTCCTTCTATCTGTAATTATTTACGTTAAACCTCATCAAAATTATACCTCCTTAATAATGTCTAAGAAAACCAAATTTTAGCGGAATAACCCTGTATATTTGCGAAGTAAAACGTAATCTAATTAGATGCATCTAATATGTAGCGAGTCGGTGCAAAATTAATACATAATTTTACATCAAATGTTTTATTTCCAGGTCTGGATACGAAACTTTTCCTTTATTTTATGGCACGAGAGAAGGGTAATGAAAATAAACCATATGATATATGGACGACGCCAGACCCAACCGCAAGTGATAAAATCTTCTTTATACCGAGCTTTACACTTAGATGAGTTTGTAAATACCGTAATAAAACGATGCTTGTGTACAAAAGCATAAAGACTTGATATTTGCACGGAGCACGTATCAGATAGCATCACACATAAACGCCGCGGCACTACGAAAACGAGGTCGGGATTATTCTGCCGGTTTGCTCCGTGAATTTTGATGGTTGTTTGCTTCTCTCTTTACCAAATGACCATTGGTCACTAAAACCCTTACCGCACGATAGGTTAATACGGAAACATGCAGAAAGAAAGCAGCTTTGAAATTCACACAAACCATAAATGAAATCCAACATTAATATTCAGAATAATATATCTAACTATAAAATAAAATGGACTCGATTAAGAAATAAAATGACTTACAGTATGATCTTAAATAAGCAGTAACACATTTTTATTAAATTTTTATGTAAATATAATAATACATTAAAAATCATAGGTCTTGAAATTCACACAAACCATAAATGTAATCCAACATTAATATTCAGAATAATATATCCGCGTTAAAATGACAATTATCTTCAATAAGCAGTAACGTTTAATGTAAATATAATAATACATTAAAAAATCATAGGTCTGCATTTCCACGAGACATCTTCAGATATATTCACTGCACAAAATCAAAACGCTGTTTTCGTGTTACCTATTGTTAAATATTTCTTTAGCTTAAAAAAATGTGTAATATTTGTTTAAGTGTGATTTAAATAAATAAATAATTTCCGTACCCCTATGTACGCTACTGGCAAAATGACACAAACAATTGTTAGCTTAAATTGATTGAATTTAGCTAGAAAAGTATACAATCCTACTTGGAACCATTTACTTTTTATTGTTTTCATACAAGAAAGAAATAACATGCAATAAAGTGCCTTTTTTTTTCTCAAAAACGAAGCAAAATACGGAAAAACTAGAAAGATAGAAAAGTTGTATTTTCAGTTGCTGAATGCAAAAAAAATATAAAAAATTAAAAAAGTGAGTAGTGCACATTTTTTTGTCAAAAATATGGGTTAAAGTGTCTCCCGGGACGACAGTGGACTTAATTTTAATTAATTAGTTAGGGTAAAAGTAGCCTCTTACTAATATAAATAACTGCCAAATTTCAAGAAATTCAGCTAAAGGATTAGTAAGGTTTTTGCAAAAAAACGATTTTTTTTTAAGTTTAACACCCTGTACTTGAAAACGAAGCATATCCGGACATGGGTTCTTATAAACATTTTGTCTTAAAATCACTCAAAGAATCCCCCTTTGAAATTTGGCCACGTATTTAAATTACACCCTGTATACCATGTAGATCTATTAGTGGCCTTTTAATATCACTATTTTTATTATACTTCTCAAATGTTTAGAATACAATTATTTTTTTCAATAATTCATTAATCTGACATAAAACTGTAAAGCTAACGTAGATTGGCAGCTATCTATTTAGTATAGAGATATTACAAACAATAGAAAGATTATTAACAAATCCTGGCTACACCACTGCCTAAATCTTCTTATGAATACTGTATGCAAAACATTAAGCACAAAATAGAAAAACCCTGGCCAACAGCAGGATCCGATAACCAATATTCGATGGTTTGCGGACAAATACCGTATGTATAAAGAGCGATCCAGATTATTCTGCCAGTTTAGCTACTGAATTTTGATAATGTACGATTTACAACAGTTGGCTGGTTGCTGTGGTCAAGGATTACACGCCTAGAATAAATAGAACAATACTGGACGCTTTATTGTTGAACAAACTTTGGGGAAATTGATTTTTTGTCTACAATATATTTATCTTTATTCAATCATGTTAAACAAAATTATTACGTATATGTACTTATTGACCCCGTATTCAATTTAGACTAGTAGATAAAAAAATGTGATTGAATATTTTATAGCTAAATAATTTTTTCTAGTTCAGCAAGTGCAATTTAACCAGTTGATGATGACAATTCGATGATAAGCATCAAAATGCTAATAAAGATAATACCTAAACGTTATATTAATATTAAATCAAAACGAACTGCTACTTATCTGAAATTATAACTGAGATAAATCTTGATTTGGATCTAATTATATAACTAAATTCATGGTAAGCAACGGACAGACGTAACTGCTGGGTAAAGGTCTAAACTTATCGTCAATGGTTACAACCAGACACGAAAAACAAGAACAACAACCACTGATGATAAAAATGACAAATAAGATAAACATGCCGAGCAATTAGAAATAAAAAAATTGAAGTAAGTATCAAAATCCTTGCAGTAGATAAAGTTAAACCATCAGTAATCATGATAGTACAAAACTTATGAGCAGAAATCGCTGGAGTTTTAGGTTTTCATAAAAAAGTAAACGCAGCATCTACAAAATACTGGAGACAGATATAACCACCCTAATTTTAATGTATACTATAGACAATAAAATCTTCGGTTGTGAATTGGTTAGTTTAACATAAGCTATTTTTTCAGAGCAAATTACTTTGATATGATTAGGGACAATATATATTTTAAACAAAATTTTCAACGCTAATCATTAATTATTCATTGTTATCTAAAACTAACATTTAATTAGTTCTCATTTATTTCTACCATAACTATATTTATCCTCATGTTCTCCAAATTAATTGTTTATAGCGTATATCGTTATGTCATTCGCTAGAAATTCAGATTGAATATTATTCATAATTTGGCGATGTGTCAAATTAAATGATAAATAAATAGAAACGAGACCAACCCTAAAATTCAAATCAAATCCTGAAAGTGTTTTTTGACACATATAAATCATATTTTAAAATTTTGTTCGGTCACTACTAATTATTGAAAATATTTCATTACAAATTGAGGTCAAAAAGAAGTAAAATGAGACAAGATTATTTATTAATCATAACTTCTGTTCTAACAATTTTTTTTTGCTGAAATCGTGTTATAGATTTTTGTTTTCAAACTTCATAAAATATCAATGTCTTCTTTTGTGGAGGAATTCTAATAAATTATAGTTTAAAAAACTGAAAAACACGCTGTAACAGTAAACTGAACTAAAAAAAACCTTTGGACGAGAATAAAGTGATTAACAAGAAAATTAATGTCATTGTAAAAACAGCGTGGGTCTGATATCAGATATTATAAATATTTTATCGATATAATTTCTGAAAGTAAAGTCAGTATGAATATATGGCCTAAAGGCACCCTACCCTTTTTTACAAAAGTTTTTTTTTTCTTTTTAGTTCAATTTAATATCAAAGCGTGTTTTTTAGTTTTTTAAACTATATTTTTTTTTCTTTTTAGTTCCGTTTACTATTAGAGCGTGTTTTTTAGTTTTGTCAAACTATAATTAAAATTTTTCCTTCTTCGCTATCTCCCCGTGCCGAAAATGGGTAATTTGCGCGCCTGCTGCCTTCCTTGGTATCCATTTCCCAGTGTCCCTCTCCGAGATGAAATTTTTTTTATCCTGACGATCCTGTTCAGGATAATGGGACAAACCTATCAAATCATAGCATGGTCATCGATTGTAATCTGGCGTTATAAAGTGGGTGAAAATCAAATGAAACTAATCAAAGCGTTTTAAAACAAGTAAATTTAATCGAGTATTATTTTAATTAACAGGTATCAGGGAAATTTGGTTTTTCTGACTTTAATTTAGTTATTATGTTTTGTATCATACATAGAATGTAACTGGTTAGTTATGTTCCTGTCCTTACTTGAAAAAGTCAACATAAAATCTCTTATACTTTGATGAAATTTAATCTGAATGAATAATAACGGAATCGAAAAATTTGGATTAATGAATAATCGTTTAACGAAATATAAGTTACTTTACTAGATATAATATATGTACATATATATATATATATATATATATATATATATATATATATATATATATATATATATATATATATATATATATATATATATATATATATATATATATATATATATATATATATATATATATATATATATATATATATATATATATATATATATATATATATATATATATATATATATATATATATATATATATATATATATATATATATATATATATATATATATATATATATATATATATATATATATATATATATATATATATATATATATATATATATATATATATATATATATATATATATATATATATATATATATATATATATATATATATATATATATATATATATATATATATATATATATATATATATATATATATATATATATATATATATATATATATATATATATATATATATATATATATATATATATATATATATATATATATATATATATATATATATATATATATACATATATACATATATATATGCACATATATACCTAAATAAATTGTATATATATATAAATATATATGTATACAGTACAGTCACATATCTCTCTTAAAAAAATAGTGTGAAAAAGACCAAAACTATGGTCGAAACGTCACCTTAGAAACGAAATATATGTTTAAAAATATGTACTAATTTTGTTGTTAATGTATTGACCTCAAACCAAGAAAAATTTAAATATATATATATATATATATATATATATATAGTGCTCTTCTCCTCAATCTAACATGTTTACTAAAAACGTATTACCTAAAAAGCAATTGAATGGCATCGTGTAAAACGATATCGTTGACACCCGGTATATATATATATATATATATATATATATATATATATATATATATATATATATATATATATATATATATATATATATATATATATATATATATATATATATATATATATATATATATATATATATATATATATATACACATATATACAAAAAATTTAGGTACATTTTTTCAAAAGTAATAAATTTTTATGTGTTATATGTACTTATATATACATTTTGCATTAACAAATTATGTACATGGTTTATATTTTGTTAGGTAGAGTTTTCGCTAGAGAAGATAAAAAAAACATTAAATACAAAAGTAGGATTTTTTATTAGGTTTGAAAAGTATTAGAAATGTTTAAAAAAGAAGTATATCCATTGATAATTTAGCATAATTAATTAATTAATTAGCTTAAGTCAGAAACACTTGGCCCAAAAAAAAATCCTTTTTCTACTATATACTGGTTCTTGCCGCATCTTCTCCTACTTTGGATTAAAATATAAATGTTTATCTCTATGTTAATACGTAATTATTTACGAATATTTAAAAAATAAGGAACAACTACAAATTTATTCTCCCCTAGAGTCCTATAGGTCTTGAAATAGAAAACTAGTAAGCGTTTAAGAGAATTAAAATTTATCTTTTTAATGGATACATATTTTTAAGTTTTTTGATTAACTTTATAAAAAAATATTTAGGAGTTTAAAATTATTAAAAATATGTAATTTTCATATTTTGTAAATAATTACTCAGACTGCACAAAATGTAAAATTTTCCAAATATTGTTCTCACAAAAATTTTCGAAACACTGTTACCTAACTCTACTTTTGCCAAGTTTAAGAAAAAATTTAAAAACAAATGTTCTTACATTTTTTCCCACATCTTTCGGTTTTGACATGACATGTCAAAATAGAATGTTTAGTTAGATTTGCTGCATCTGTTGTTTTTCTGATATATTAATTATACTTTTTTAAATTTTGTAAAAAGTTTCAACGAATCGTTTGAAAAAATAATTTGCCTCGGACCTACAAAATATAAATATTTCATATTCCAGCTTGATAAGTGTTGTTCCATGTAATAGTCCATAACATAAAATGTCAAGCTATGAAATTATTATCCTCCGCATCATATGGTAATTACAGCCGTTGTTAATATCGCGTTTCAATATAAGCAAAACGTTTTATATTTGGGTGGTCTTAAACACGTCGGACTTGCCCAACGGCCTCGAAAAAATATTAATATTTTACTACATAACCACGTTTGACAGAATAAGTTAAATAACCGAATGCAAACTTCTAAGAAATTTATGCGTACAATTTGAATATAAACGGTTATGTAAATTGGCGCATCGGTACTTTAACTTTTCATGTCACTGTCACGCAGTGGCGGCTATTCAGGTGAAGTAGGTGAAGTGCTACTTGACCAGGAAAAACAAACAAGCAAATACCTAACTATATTTATTATTAATCTCTTAAAATTTAAGTTTTTACATTCATTTATTCCCCTCATTGGCAAAAAATAAACTGTACATCTCGAATAAATATTTTACTTAACCGTTGGCGGCATGTCTTTTTAAAACTTTCAATCGAACTTTATTATAACACCTATAATAGTGGCGCAAACCGCTTCAACTTTGCTGGAGGTGCTATGTTTAGTTTACGATTTTCCTACTACGTTGCCATGACAACGCGTTCGCGATGACGTCAAGCACATGGAAGAATAATGTTAACCAGCGCCATACAACGCTCTCGGTGAATTGTTAACGCAGTACACTACACCCACGTGTCGTTTAGTTTGGGGTTGTTGTTTATTTTTATTTTCGCGGATTTCACTGCAACCGGTTAGTTCCTTTGCAGTTATTTGGTGTCTGGTTTATTAATTTACATTATTGATGAATCCGACCACGAATGTGGTTTGCATTTTGTTGGAAACTCCATTTAATGGATGGAAGGAACAAGATCGGAGTTTTAATCGTCATCCTGGTTTTCGGAGTACGAATGGTTATGTAGTAGTCAAATATTACAAAAATTGCTTTGCTGACCTTGTTTACTAGTTTCCAATAAATATTTAGTGTGGAATAAGGAAGGATTTGCAGGTATGTTAAATATATGAAGGTCTTTACATAAACTGAAGACATGATGAGAGCAGCGAGTCAATAAATAGAGGGAATTTTAAAAGCTTTTAGGCTTATTAATATCGAGAAGTTCCCAAAAACTAAAAGATCATCACAAAAAAATTAAAAATATTTTGACTGGTGAATCGAAAACTATTCAAAACGAAATAATTAATTATTAATTGAATTTAATTGAATGCATTTCTGATTATTTAAATGATCATGTAAAAAATGAAATATTGAACACAGTTTTTTTCTGTGCAAGTGGATGACACCACTGATATTACGCAAACCTCCCAGTGCTCTATAATTTTAAAATACGTTAAATCAGAAGGTTCAGTAGTCGAGAGATTCTTAATGTATAATGTCAGCTCCGATAGAACGTCGGAGAATGTATATTCTCTATTCAAATTTTGGTGGTATTCCCTCATTTTTTCATCACTCGGCCAAACGAACATATGCTCTTACATCTACATCTACGAGGCGTATACCAACAATTACAGAAACTCGTTGGTCTTTAAATTCGAAGTTAGCAAATGTGATTGTTTAAGTTGCGTTCTTCAAAAAAATCGTTTGACATTCATTTTTGCATATTCAATATAAAACACTGTCGTGAGGCGCTCTGTAAAAAAAGAAATAAACATTTTTTTAATACCATGTTTGATAAAGCAAATTCTATTACAGAAATAAGTCATTATAAACATGAGCTTGCTAAGCTTTCACCTGAAGAAATTAGGGCTAAGTATAAAACCCTTTTTTATGAAATATTGGACCATATTTTAATGGAAATGACGCTAAGCTTTCAAGACTCTGAAAAACTTACATTTTTATGTTTGGCAGATTCTGCTAAATTTCCCGAATATAGTTTAAATTTTTCGACTGGCCGGTTCAAAATTTGTTACAGTTATATGGGGAAATATTTTCAAAAAGTCAACGACTTAAAAATGAGCTTGGTCTTATTTTTGCCAATGAACAGTAATTGGAATATATCGCTGCAAGAGCAAGTGAAACAAATTAATGAAAATAAAAATATTTTAACCAAAGCATATAAATTGTTTTCCCTTATTTTGACAATACTGTCGACAAGTGCTTCAGTGGAAAGAAGTTTTTCTTGCCTCAAACGTGTAAAAACTTATTTAAGAAATACAATGTCTCAAAAAAGACTTACTTCTCTAGGCAATATTTCAATTCAAAAGGAATGTCTGGAGGAGATTAGGGCAACTCATCCATTTGATGAGGATGTTACAAATAAATTTGCTGCTATGAAGCATAGGAGAATTGATTTAGTATACAAAATTTAGATATTAATTAATTATTGCGATATTTTCTTGCTTCATCTTCATTTCACTTACTTTTTCACCAGCAAGCCGTATCATGGACCAATTATTGTATGTAAAATAACGAAAGCAAAATTTAAATAAAGTGGGTATTTTGTTATCGCAGAAACTTCTCCCCCCCCACCCTATGAATACTTCTTTAATCAGGGAAAGTTTCAATCATATTAATTTAGAAAAGTGAGCATGTTTCAATTTATTATCTTTCACTTGTCATTGTGAAAGTAGAGCTTCATTAGAGATCTTCCAATGAATTCGTTAAAATTGATCTGTAAACGACCACTTTCGGAACTTTCTACGAAATGAATCCTCCCCTTTATCATAGAAATGAAATTTTTGATAAGCCACAACTATCTATTACATGCATACATGTATATATCGAGATGTATATATACATGCAAAAAATTAGCTTCGTTAAAAGATTCAATAAAGTTAAATTTTTAAGATATCTTAATAGTATTTTCAACTTTTCTAAATTTATTTTGTCAGTTTAAAAAGATGTTTTAACTTAGGAAATTCAACATAAAATATAAGACTGGGAACGTTTATTTTCATTTATAAACTTGTGTTATATCAGACTGGAGAATATAAGAATATATTCTTATAGATTTATTGACTGTTTTATTCATACAAACTACTGGTTATAGTCATGCATGGTTTCCAACAGTTATTTATCATGATGCCCTTTATCCTTTTCCGCCCAGACAATCGTGATTATGTGTCAATATAATATTGATGATACACCTAGAAACATATCCGCTTTAAATAGGTTTTTTTTTCTTTTTAGACTAAAATATAAAATCGAAGATACACCTATACAAGGATAGATCACTATTACCTGTTTCGAAAATATTTTTCAGCCTCGCTATTGTATACTCCCAATTAAACCAATCTTTAATAAATGTGTTATTTACAGTAAAGGACGCAGCAAGCACTAATAAGTCAAAGTTTTTGAAATTATGTCATTTAGCAAGAAATAATTTTAGTTAACTAGAATTAGCAAAAATTAAAAAAAATAAGCTACCTTAAAAATTTGAATTATGCCGACTTGTCAAGTACTGTTTACTTACTACCCACTAAGGACATGCATGTATTTGATATTTGTTGCTGACCTTTAGAATGTATACTTTTTAAAGACAAAATATGATCTACTATTTCAAGAAATACTCTGACCCGCAAAAAACTGATAAGTCAAATATTAAGGTATATTTCCAAGATTTTTGTGGTTTAATAATTAAATTTTAAACATTTAAATGGTTTAAGACAGTAATTATACATGCAAAATTTTATTCGTTTGGTTCCATTGTTTGCATATACAGGGGACAATAAAAGTGTGATTTTATCCTTAATTTAAAAAATAGTCAAGCATATTGCATAGTTTAGACATGTTTGAGATATATATTTATTTTCGATTCATTGTTTTATCTTCTTTTTTTAAAGGAGATACGTTTGCTAACGTAAACATATATAGTCTTAATAAATCTACTGGCATTGAAAATAGACTGTCAGCCAGCTACTTATGATTTGGTTAGAAAGTTTTATTTAATAATAAGCAAATATAAATAAATTACAAACACATTTGTTGTTCTTGTTCATGTCTTTCCCCAAATCATCTCCACACTTCCTGTCTGCCATCAGATGATTTTAAACAGGATCATGACTCGTCAGAAAATCAAAAATTTGGAGCATTACTCCTCGTTCCACTGTGCTCACTCATTGGCACTATGAAATCGATTTCTGGTTGCCTGGAGAACAATAAACCTGTCATCAATATTTGTTGCGCATCTGGGACGACCCGATCCAACCAAATCCAATAGACTTTTGACTCGCTCTTCTGGTTGTCGCTTCTGGAATACTTAATCTGCTGGGAGCATAGCTAACACTATTGCATTCGTCTATTATATTCATATAAAGTCAATTTTAGCTACATTTGTTGCAGTAATTTGTATTGCCATTATCCCTATTGAATGAATGATTTTATTGGGACATAATATACGAGCCCTGTCTCAGTGAAGTTGACCCAACCCCCAAAAACATGATGTTTGTGAATTTATTTCAGGGAAAAGTAAAATTTTATTTGAAATATATTATAAGATAACAAGGCCAACATGGCTATTTTTAAAGAGTTTTTATTTCGAAATTGTCTTCTTTGTAAAATGATTTGTGTTTGGGAAAATATATGATAGGGGCAACTTAAGTTGAATGGTCGGTTTATTCGCTTCAATAAAATCTAGGTGGACTAATGTTAAAATTTGTTAATGGTAAGAAGCCGATTTTGATGTTTTAATTAGCTTTCGTACATTGGTATTGTTGTTAACAACTAAAAATGGCTCCTGGTAAAACTGTTTCTGACGAAATGAGAAAAGTGATCATTCACTTGAATTTTAACAGCCAAAATGCCTCCCAAATCGGGGATAGTGTTAATAAATCGAGATATACATTTCAAAATATTATAAACTGTACAAAACCACTGGATCTGTGGCTCAAAAACCGAGAACTGGAAGTCATCTGCATTATTCTAATACCAACTTAAGAGCTTTAAAAAGGATTATCAAGCAAACCTGGCGTGCAAATTATAACGAATTGAAAATATTATGGAATCAGGCAACGGGGAAAATTTTTCCAAAAGTTCAAGAGCAACTTAGCACAGAGCTGCCAAAAAATTGTGATTTAAAACTTATACAGTAAGCTTAAATTATTTTTGTTTTTGTTCGTTTTTAATTCAATATTTTATAGGCAAAAGAAAAGTCTTACTCACAAAGATTCAGAAAAAAAATAGACTAGCGTGGGCAGAGGAACACAAATTACGATCTACGAACCAATAAAACTCCATTATTTGGAGTGATAAAGACAGTTTTGAAGTATGCGTTGGTGATAGTAGGAGTTGTGTCATAAGAACTAAAGAAGAAGTGTTTCAGAGTGTCTTAAAAATAAACTTAAGTTTCCGGCCTTGTTATGACTTGGGGATCCATGTCAGCTAGTCGAGAGGGAAACTTACACTTTGTGGAAAGTGTTATGAAAGCTAATAAGTACATCACTGCACTTTAAAATAACTTAACACCCCAAATTGAACAAATGCATTTAAATAATATCAAATGTATCTTCCAACAAGACGGTGCCGCGTATCATACGGCTAAAAAAGTAGAAAACAATATTTTGCTTTTAAAATGGACATCCCGTAGCCCAGATCTGTCTCCGATTAAAACTTTGTAGCCTATCATGATGAGAAAGAAGGCTTCGGTCAAATCCCGCAAGAACCGTTCCAGATTTACAGTTTTTTGAATTTGTAAGATATTTTTTTCTCTGTTACAAAAAATGTAGTTTTTTAGGCTCAAATTGAATAAACATATCATATATTATCAGAAACGTATTTTAGTTTTTAATACGTTTTTCGTTAATATAGCAAATTTGTTTAAAAACCATAGTTTTGATAGTTGGGCCAACTTCACTGAGGCAGGGCTCGCATGATATTTATTTGGCATTTCAAGTACACTAACAAAACACAAATGTCTGATTAATTTAATTTCCAAAGCTACTAGATTTATTTGAAGACCTGTAAGACATTATGGATAATGTGGTAAAAATGCAGTGTTTTACGTTAACAAATGTATCTCCTTTAAAAACAAGATAAAGCAATAAATCAAAAAACAAAATATTATATTAACTATGAGATATGGATTACTAGCTGTCTGCAGAAGGTATGGTATTCTACAAGAGGTTTTAAAGTCTAAAAGAACAGAAACAAATGGTAAAAGCATAATGGTCAACGAAATAGGTTAAACCGTTTAAATTAATAGAGTTTCAAAAAGTTTTTAAACTTTTATTTTTAATTTTATTAAATTTTTATTTTAGATAGAATTTTTGCGTGTCCTGCCCTATTTCTTATTTATATTAACGGAGCTTAAAAAAGTTCAAAATTTAGGATTTTTTAAATTGATTAGTTTTTATTTGAATAAAGTTTCCAGTACGAAAACTATTCAACTATATATTGTTTTTAATATATTATGTATCTACCATCACAACTTCATTATTAAATATCGCTAAGAGAACTTTCGATACAGGAAATGAAAGCAGCATGTCAAATTTTCACTTTTTTCCGCACATTTTCTATTACTGTGCATTCCCCTTACAAGTTAATACCGAGCTATTTTCGATAATAAACTACCCGGTAAATCGCGGATTTCCCTAAGGATTTTGTCTCAATTTATCGACCGCAGTAACTAAGAAAACAGTACTCTTGACATGAATCCCCATTAGCAAAAAAGAATACACTGTCTAGGCTTTTCACACAAGAATTACTTACTGCAAAACAATAAAAGAATATTCAGCATTTGCAGCCCCCTACAAAACAAAATGTATGTCTTTTTAGTCGCTAAGGATTAAAAACAGGCGTTAAAATAAAGCAAAGATAACAAAAACTTGAAAAATAACATTATTTAAGCAGTGAATTAAATTATGAAAATCTATTAACTTATTAACTACATTAAATTTTAGAACTTAATCATTTCTCAATCTTTCTGCAACAATTAATTTCAACTAATGGTTCGCTTATCTATCCATATAAAAATATATTTTGCATTATTAGTGATAAATTACGTAAAGATATACTCAAGGATATTTTTCACTCATGGTATCGACAAGTTGTTAAGCCTCAACGACATTTTAAGCATGTAATCAAGAAGTACGTGCGTACGAATAAATCCAAAAACAAAACATTAAATAACAGCTTTATTGAATGGGTTATTGACAGCGGATATCCCTCTTTCGCCACAATTACCCATGCTTGTTAGTTTCCGATACGATCTGAAAATATGTGGGTATGATCCTTTTAATGATATACTATCACTTTCCGCGCGATCGAACACAGATTTATAAATAATTTAGGGTAGCAAAACCGCCACACTGTTCCGAAGTATGATAAATGACATATCGTTAGATGTGTCCCCTATAATCAGGGAGAATGACGCACTTAAAGCTGTGTTTCACGAGATCTTTATGTACTATCAACCATCCTGTGGCTTTGTAATCATTTTCAAGATTTATTTCTAATGCTACTTCAGTCATTGATTGCTCAGCTACAACTGCATAGAGAAAATAAGATACGGGTAACCCAGTACGCGTGTGAACTCAGTGATTAAACGCGAATGCACGCAATGAACAATTGTCGAGGAACAAGTTGAGGTAGAGGAGCAATATAATAAACTCACCGATACCGATCCACGAATGAGATTAAGACGATCTTTCCAAACAAGCCGATTCATATTGTCGGTCTTTTTTTATAGAGTGAGTAATCTTGGTTCTTACGTTAAGCTGAAGAAGGTGGACCGGCACAGAATGGATTCCCTAGTATACTACTATCATAGCATATGTGTATATCTGATATACCTATCACCAGGAATTACAACACAATTTATGTTTTATGTTGGACAAAATGACGTACTTCTTACGATATTTTGATTTTTTAGGCAAATCAAGTTTATAACACTCACGAGATACAGACCAGACGAGTCTTTTGATGTGTTACTCATGAAAATCGGTATAGGCGTTTAGCCTGTAAGTAATAAACAATGGATACGTACATACATACTTACACACATACCTACTTCAATACTTAAAAACCTACTTATATACATGACTGTTAAACCCATTACGATTCTTTGCAAGTGCAGATTGTTATATCCGGTACGCTCTTTCCTAGTTGTAGTTGTTTTTTATAGACTTCCAAAACAAAAAAAGTAAATTAAGTTTAAGCACGTGATCAACAGAGCGTGCAGGGCCTTAGTTCATTTATTCGGAGAGTAGGGCGTGGGGAAAAACGAGAATAAAAAAAATGAATGAAAGTGAGCGCACCAGTTTAACGACCTAAACTGGAAGGCCCTTGTCTCCGGTACTTTCAATTAGCTAAATCAAGCAGTTAAAAAAAAGAGAGTGCTGTGAGCTAATCAGAAAAGCAAGAATGTAAAAAAAACAAAGATCTACAGACTAAATGGTTATTTGGATTAGCAAGAAAATTAATTTTTTTGAAAATCCAATTCAGAAAATTAAATTAAAATAAAATTTGAGCACAACTATTGGGACGATCGATGCAGGTCCCAAACTGGATCCAATCATCCATCCAATCCATCATCGGTCAACCGGGCAGGCACCGATATGCAAGCAGACACGAAAGTGTTAACTAAATTCCAAAAAAGTTATTTTGTTAGCTTGGGCCAAAAAAGCTTAGCGAGAAGAAACTCTCAAAGTCATTCAAATTACAACATTCAAGCAACGTGCCAGAGTAGAATGGCCAAAACACCGACACAGCAATTCCTCTATTTTAGAGAAATCCCTGGGCCTGTGTTCACAAAATAATATAAAATACAATACTAACTCCCCAAGTTCTAGCTGTAACCCGGTTGAAAGTCACAGGTGACCAAAAAGTACCTTTGTCAAAAAACTAGACCTTCGGCAGTTCCGAAAGTCCAGAAAGCATTCTCCTTGGCTGAAACCTCCCAGCTGATGGAAACCTTTTCATGTCAAATAGGACAACCCAAGGATAGGGAGGTAACCTAGAAACGAATAATTAATCACCCGAGCCCTTCATTAGTTGGGACAATTCAACCTGAAAATAAAGTCATACGTTTGGATACAATGGGAATCGCTACAAAACAATACGCCCAGAGAATGACGAATGTCCACGAAACCGACCGAAGATGACAGCTTAGAGGCATTGACACGCCCACACATAACCCAAAACTACAAATGTCAACTACATATTAAGGCAAAGCTAAAAAGTAAATGGTTAATTATCTCTCTAAAGCTTTGCCGAAAATATGATGAAACCTCTTATTTGAGACCAGCATTATTGTGGGAGCAAGATATAATAAATTAATAAAGAATACTAAAGGGTGATGGAACACTTGACATCGATATTTTCCCATCTCTAAGTATATAAAAAAAACACATATTTTGTCGCAATCATGAAGACGTATTAATGACAAAAGTCTTCTAAGTAACTAAAGAGAACATGAAAATAAACATGTTAAGACAATATATAGTGCAAAGCAGCCCTAAAGCAAAATTTCCATAGACACCTTAGTTTCGAATATACGAACCAGAACATGGTTCTGATTTTTATAGACTTTTCAAAAATATACTTTGCTTCATAATAATTTTTAAAAATCGATATTAAATCTATTTTTCATATTTAAAGATATGATGTTGTCAAAATAAATTGCCTTGCTGTGTGGGTTTCGAATATACGAACCAGAACATGGTTCTGATTTTTATAGACTTTTCAAAAATATACTTTGCTTCATAATTATTTTTAAAAATCGATATTAAATCTATTTTTCATATTTAAAGATATGATGTTGTCGAAATAAATTGCCTTGCTGTGTACAAAAAATAGCGCAGTGTTGTAGAAACCACGTCTTTCAATATTTATTGATAACAGAGACAGGACACCATTTACAAACATACAACAGAGCGGACAAGGAATACTGATTAGCAAAAGGAGTTTGCTTATATAGCTAATAACCAAAGGTAAGAATGATAAATAGTGGAATCAGTAGAGTTTTTTTATATTTCGAATGTATAGAGTAATAAAATGGGGAATTCCATCCATAGGCGTACGTAAACTTTGTTTATAGAAATAATAACAAGGATTCGTTTAAATCCCTGTCCTTTTGCCCTGTCATTTTGCATAGCTTATTAGATTTTAGTACTCTATAGATTACATTTATTACCCAATGCATACATAATAGCTTAGTACTTAAGAGAGAACTGCACGCAAAAAGTGAAAAACTAGCGACAAGGTTTAGTCAAGTTCAAAGTAAGATGAAAAGCTACCTACGTATTAGAACAAACTTCCTGCACTTTCAATCTCAAAAAAATGTGTATATGTATAGGCAATTTAAATTACATTTCGTTTAAAAATGGGTTCAAAAGGGTTCACGCGCTGCAGAAATACAAAGACATAAGTATGATTTACCATTTCAAATTTTGCAGTTACGTAGAAAAAGGATCAATGCAAGGCGGTAAACAGCCATTTTGTAGAAAACAAAATTATATGCGACGGCATTTGCGTCAAAAAGTGGTCGAAAAATGGTCGAAAATTCTATTTTATAATTCTAGATTAGATCTATCTTTTTTTTTATTTTGATGAGACGTGGATCAATGAAGGTTATATAGTCCAAAAAATGTGGCAAGACAACACAAGATTTCGTAGTGGTTATGTATAACGCAAGCTATCATTCAAGGCGCATAGAGAAGACACGAACTTCATCTTGGAGAAAAAAGACGTTACTGATGGCATTGATACTAATCTAACTGAATATCCAATTTCCCATAGTTTAGCTAACTGGCTTAACTAACGACTGGCTCCCAAAGTTTTTGAGTTTGAACCAAATTTGATAAAGAAAAAATTACTAGCTATAGCAAATTTACACATAATATAATATAAAATAATAATTATTTTATCTATATACCAGGTGACACAGAACATAGGATACACGCTCTAATTTTTTTACCTTTTTAGATATCGCTTTGAAACTTAGGTACATTTAATAAATTCTTAAGATGTATATTTTGACAGATAATTGCATTATACACGACTTCCGGTTTAACCGGAAGTTACCTAAACCTTAATATATTAAATGGAACCCTGTATATTTTTTTCATAGTCGTATTCTGTGTAAAATTCTCTTTCCAATGATTTATCGCAAGTTATATTTTTCTTCTAAAATGGCGGCACTAAGACAGGTTTTCTGAAAAACGTTAAATTCACCATATAACATATAAAACAACAGACAGTGTCAAACTTCTCAGGTGACCTGATTAAAATGAAACTTTTTCGGTTAGAAAAAGCATGAAACATTATTTTGTAAACTATGTTAGGTTTATTTACCCATTGTTTTAAGTTGACAGTTACTAAGTCTTCTATTAAGTCTCAACATGTGTCAGATTTGTTTATAACATTTAAACTTAAATGACCAGACTTAGGTTCTCCATTTTCTACCCATACCTGTATAAGCAGTGTTAGCGTTTCTATCACTCGAATGTCTATATTCCACTTTATAGAAATTGGTAAACTGGCATATTTTTATAAAAATGTGACTGTTGATTGATATAAGCATTTTAAAATAATTTTCGCTTATATTAATTTTAAATTTAATTGTTTCTAGATACTTGCTTACGATCGTTCAACGTAAATACTGCTTAAATTGCATACATTAAAAAAAGTAGTAGGCTATGAAAAACAAAATAGCATATACAGCCATCATTATTTGGTTATTGGCAGTTGTAGTATGCGATTTAACCTGCATTTACGTTGAACGATCGTAAGCAACCATCTAGAAACAATTAATCTTAAAATTAATATGAGGGAAAATGATTTTAAAATGCTTATATTAATCAACTGTCCCGTTTTTATAAAAATAAAATGGCCAGTATACCTATTTCTATAAACTGGTATATTGAGATTAGAGCATTAGAATTGCTAACACAGCTTATGGTATGCACACGTATGGGTATAAAATGGCCAACCTAGGCCTGGTCATTTAAGTTTTAATGTTATAAACAAATCTAACACATATTAAGACTAAATAGAAGACTTAGTTATTATCTACTAAAAATGATGGGTAAATAAATCTAACATAGTTTAACTAATAAAAATGGTAAATTTTGATTTAGTAGTTTACCCGATAAAAAATTATGTAACTCGGAGGAAAAATCGAAATATTGTTGTAATTTAATGACAAAAGGATAACTTGTAGCACATTGGTGGGTCACCCTGTAGTCCTTTTGCATTCTCTATACATTTCTGAAACAGACTTATAGAGCCACTAAAAATTATACTAAAATTTATCGTGACTGGCTTGGATTAGCAGTACTGTAGTTCGACCAATCACGGATAGGTAGCGCTGATAATATTGAAGAAATTTAAAGATAAATTGTCATTTCATATAAAATTACATATTATTATTATACTATTATTATAACAGAATGGAATTGTAAGAGACAAAATATAATTAAATATTCAGGTTTTAAAAAGGACCAATAAAATCCATCAACAATTTTTTTATGTGTTTTAAATTCACACCATGTACTTTAATTAACTACTTGTTTTAAGCTAATAGTAAAACAGAGCCCTCGTTTAACTATAGAAAAAACGGGTAAAAAGAATAGGTAGGTCGGCCATCGGCGTTTTTGAGAGAACGGTGGCTTAATTTTAAAATTACAGAGAACGTTGGATAAAACATGAGATAAAAAGAAGACTTAATTAACATCCTGAATATTTATGTCCAAATTTGATTTATAGTTCAATCGAGAGTTCATTATTAAAATTAATCTTAAATGTAAACCTTTCCCAGTGGAGGAATTATGTATACAAGATTTTTTTTTGTAAATATAGAATGTTACAGGTTAAATTAATTATTAATTAAAGATTGATTTAGAAAAGGGTTTATTGTATTTTAATAACAGACAAAAAAAGCGAATATACTAACATTACGGTAGACAAATATTGTGCCTTTCAAATATAACTGAAAAGCGGATAGAGATGAGTATTAATTGTATTTAGGTTTAAATAGTATAATTATTTTTAATTACTACATTGCATTAATGCAATGTTTACTATGCAAAATTTGCAACACACAGTTCGTTAATTAGACTAATATAATTTAAACTCTAATTATCCGTATTATGAAATTGAGCAAATCAGGTATGTCTGTGGGCTACGGTAATAAGTTAGAAAAATATGGGAAACATTTACTTGTCGGACTTTTATTGTCTTTATTGTTAATTTATTTACAAGCTTTCGTGTAGTTAGTATCCCTAATCGTTATAAAGCGTAAACTAAAAGCTATTCTTAAGACTACGTACTTATTTACTTGTCGTTTGCAGTGATGCGCGCAGTCACGGAAGGTCAGCATGGCGCAGTAATAAGCGACAAATATTATTTATTTCAATATTTGGCTTAGACATAGACATAGACATAGATAGGGAGCACGACAAGGGCAGCACTTAGGCTCACTGGGGCCCATTGTGCTATCCCCCCAAGTAGGCTTGTCAGGCCAAGAGCACAGTCCTTTTTAAAAAGGAAAGGACCCTTTCAGGTCGCGCACATCCCACAAGCTCGGGTTCCACATAGGTGTCACCCAAGCAAAGCAATCTGGCGTTGACTAAAGCGTCACATCGACAGACTAGATGCTCGGTAGTTTCATCTACCTCAGCACAAAATCTGCAGTATGGATCGTTGTCGAGCCCAATCTTAATCAATACTCGGCTTGCTAAAGAGGTTGTTATTTAATTCAATAAATGCTGCTTCTTGGAATTTTTGTTTTCCCCATTGTTGTTCTTTGTGTATAATTTTAGCCTCGGCCACTGTATTTTATTGTATTCAGACCAAGCATGCTCAGCAATAACCGATCTTGATATCCCTATACTCTCAGCATGTATTTTCGGTACTCAGAAATTCTTACATCAAGAGGTCTCTTTATTTCATTTATATAGATAGGATTTCGTAAACACAGTTCTTTCGATTACTGATTGCATTTGGTTTGGTTTTAGTCAACAAGGGGTACTACCATATTTAAAAGGTGTTTCTCTTAAATTGCCAAATCTTCCTATCATTTTTGAAATTCCTATCAGATATGGAATTGTCATAAGAGCGTTTCTTGACTGGTTTGATTCGGCGTACATTGTTGTATCCTTGACATGTGAACATTTTGTAAATAATCAACTTTTTAGTATAACAACTCTGCATGAGATCTTTTTTAATGCCACTGCTCTATTATATAGATTTTTTATGATTTTATTATTTTTATTGCTTCGTTCCTGCAGAATAGTTAGATTTATTATTGAAGAACTGTCCCGAGTAAGTAGATTGTATGTAAACAGAGATCTCAATAAAGTTATGATTTCCTTTAACGAGAACATAAAAAAAGATAAACATAAATCTTGCTCCATCTCCATAAGGAACCTTATAGTTAGGCGTATATTATCAGAATGACCTAGAAATTCCTTAAAATATTTGTCATCTTTGTTCAAAACGGTAGAAGGGTGGTCGACATATCGCAGCCAAAGACAGCGTTTTGTGTTTAACATTTCGGTTTGAGTAAGTCTCAAACCATTCCCTAAATATATTGGTTACCACCACTGAGAGAGATGAAACTATATGTAGGCTATCTTTATCTCCTGTACAGTGAGAGACGAAAATCTAATCTCGGTAGCTTTCCGCCTAAAGTCAACAGTTCCAGGAGATAGAAGACGAATGATCCTTAAACATGCTAGCAGATCTCTGAATGGTGGCCAAATACCATGTTTGTAATCGTGTAAAATCCCTAGATTTTTTACAGATCTTCATGTTTTAGGGTCCCTAGATACCAGAAAAACATGTTTTCTCAATTCCTTTGGTCTGTCTGTCGGTTTTTCTGCCTTTCTCTGTGCATTCGCAAGACAGCTAAAAAACTACTTACCCGATTTACTTTAAATGTGATTCTTAGGAGGTTGATTTGGTAATATAAAATATTTAAACAATATGCTTAAAAAGAACTACTTACTAGATTGATTCCAAATTTTGTGCAAGAATTAAGTCTGACATAAAGATAAGCTGGTAGAATTGCGGTACGAATTCAAGATGACGGAACAAAATATCGGCCAATTATTGTTTAATATAACAACGAAAAAAACCTTCTCATTCAATTTACTTCAAATTTTGCACCAAAATTAAATCTGGTATAGAGGTAAGCTAGTAAAATTTAGGTACGAATTCAACCTGACGAAACAAAATGGCAGTCTAATGATTTTTTTTTTAATCAGGTAGAAAACTACTTATTCAATTCATTTTAAATTAGGCTCAAAAATCAAGTGTAGCCTAGGTAGAAACCGGTAAAATATTGGTACGAATTCAAAATGGTGTCAACAAAAATGTTTGAAAAGACAGTATATATGTTCTACTAAATGATTAAATTCGAGTCGCAGTTCGCCATTCCTAATAAAGAGTAAGATTTGTAACGAGGGACGTTAGATTTGTAAGTAGGAAAGATAGATAGTACGAAAAATTCCATCCAATGTTAAATAAATTAACCCCTAAATGGATCCCAACGTTGTATTGTATTCCATATAGTCGGGATCCATCGAGAGTTTTCCGCGTAGCATTACACTCGGTGCCGACGCTGTTGTCCTCGGACAACGCCCAGAGTTGCCAATCCGATATATAATGTATCCGATCGGCTGGTTAAATTCGTTTATAGAAATAAATTTTAAACAATCAAAACCAATAATACTATACTTATAATCTAATCTTTTGTATTTAAAACTGTTTTTGAATTTAATACTCCCGTAACTCCTCTTTTTGAATGAACCTTTTGTTTTAATATATAATGGCAAATTTTTAAATTGAATAATACCTTTATAAAAAATTTGTATGTAATATTTTCAAAAACAAAATTTAGATAAGGATCATTCCTTTGTCTTGTTTGATAATTATGGATTTCACAGTTTTGAAAAATAAATTCTTAAATTTTGTGGTAATAAATTATTTTTAAACAAAAATTATATCTAAAAAAATAAATTACGTACATAATAAGATAAGCATAATTTTTGTAATATATTATATTTTTAAACTAGTAGGCATTTCTGGCAACACCAAACCACATTTGTTATGAGCGTTCTAATTAAACTACGACAGGAGCAGTTAATATAGTTAAATTATTTGTATCTGATAAACTGTCTATTCGAAGTATCATCGATCTTTGCTAATACACTTCGCACTACTACTTGAGATTATTTTAGGTAAACCAAAACATTTTTACTCACAGTTTTTCCCTTTAGGCTTTCCAGCTGTTAATGAAATTCTATCAGTAAACCCGTAAATTCAGTGTAGTATAAATTTTATCCTTTTTAATAGGTAAGCAAGAGAAAATTGTTTAAAGCAACATTTAGTTAAATTTACGGAATTAAAACAAATTGTCACTATAATTAGATTAAAAACCCACTTCAAACATTTTCAATATTCCTTCAGAGATATAAATAAACTCTCTATTGTATTTATGGAAATAGATGAAAATAAAGTTGGGGCATTATCTTTATAAAAGAAGGGTTAAATATTCAAATGGTGCCTAGTTTAATTAAATGAAATTAAATTTCCAAAGAATTCTGGGGTGAGTCAGGACCAAATTTGTATTTCAGAAATATATAGACAGGGACGTACTTAATGTGATTACGGTTAATAGGGAAAGATATAAGATTTTAGAAGAAAAATAAAAATCTATTGGAATTCCCTCACTCCTTGTTAAGTCTAATTTAATTTTTATAAACTATCGGTATTTGGTAGTCATAACGCAGATACTAATTTTGTGGTTTGTTCTTAAAATCTCCACTAAATATAGTTATTGCATTTACCACTCTCACTCTAGTAATTTCTACAAGAAGCTCTTCTCGCCTTTTTTCATTTCATCGCAACCTACATGATCTATGTTTTCTGGTACTATTTAGCATTATAATTCCGTAATTGGGAGATTACGGAATTTCTACTCTTCCTTCGCTTGGAATCCTGTTTGTTTCAGTTTCATCGATACTTCCAAAATTTGCTTGATATCCACAGAAACCTTTAAATTATATTCTATTCAGACTTGAAAACCTCTCAACCAATGATGAGACCATTGACCTCGGTTTTCGAAACACTACAACAATATCAAAGTAGAGAAAGTCCACTCTCCTAACAAGTTCCTTAAGAATTTCACTACAGAAAGTCAACACGGTTGGTACCCACTTTAAAAGGTAAAACAGGTAAAACATAGTAAAGATTTGTTTCCTATTAATGCAATTCCTATCCAAAAATAAATTTATTACGCGATAAAAAATGTTGGGTGAGATTTTGTTAGATTGCGATATCTTTTTGGTAAGGATAATATTTTTGAAAAAATAAATTTTTTCCTAGGGAATAAAATAATAAGTAAAATTACTAAATCTATTTAAATTGCGATAAATAAAATTCCCGAAGAAAAACAAAATAATTTAAGTTAGTAAGTTGATTTACTATATAAACATTGTTAGTAGAAGTTGACAGTACATCTAAATCGAAGCTCTAACGAATGAAGAAGGTGCTGAGAGTTTTGTTGATGATTTGCGGAAATGCTTTGTAATATATCCACTGTCGTGTTGATCCTCTTAACGAGACTATTAAAAAAGTAGTTTTTTCTTCGGAGTCCAAGCCTCAAATTGACGCACATTTATGGTCCGGAAAGTTGACCCATCAAATGATGAGGGTATGATTTTATCGCCAGAAACAGCTATTTGACCAGGAAAAAATTTGCTTTTTCAGTTTAGTTATTTCTTTTTCAAAATTTTTTACCTTCACACAAAATTGTTTTACTTCAATTTCAAGAAAATTTCTCACTTTATCCATGTTTTCTTCAATTTCTCCTTTCACGTCGTTTATATCTTCTTTGATATTATCTATGACTATTTGCAAGCCGCATTGTTCTTTTTCAATGGCATTCTGAATCCAATCTTTTGATCATTTAGAATTTTCTCAAGCTGTTGCTCTTCTTCCTGTGTTTATTTTTGCCTTTTGGTTACATCTTCCTTTTTTTCTTTTACTCTTTCTGCCCCTAAATCTTGCATATGCTTTAACACTAATTTAATCTTCGGATTCACTTCTTCATAAGGATATCCTCCTCTATTTTTAGTTTGTTAAGTTATTTTGTAACCTTCTTTCCTCCTTTTTTTAGAACCTTGTTGTTTAGAATTATTGTTTTTATTTAATTATATAAATATTCTTCTCCTATAAAGTTTTATAAATCTTGCTTAGTTAAGAAAAACTGTCTTGAATTGCTTCTTCTGAGATGTTATTGAGGTCCAAAACATGATAGTGAAAACTCACAAATCTTGTTTGGTTTAGAAATGAAACTCTCTAGAAGCCTCCTAAAATGTCTCTTCTGAGGTGTTTTTGAGATCCGAATCTCATTGGAATTGCCAAATCACACACAACTTTCTAGAAATTTCTTGTAAATGTTTCTGGTAGATCTTTTTGGGGAACTAAATATGACAGCAAAGTTAAAACTTAAGGATTTTGTTTAGTTTCCAAACAGAATGTTATAGAATTAATTTGAAATGGATCTTGAAGTAATTATTAAGCCCATAATAAATGCGGCCTTGACTCCGACCCAGCCACAATAGAATATCGAATAGAACCTATGCGGGCCGGTAGCTTCTCTGCAGCCAAGTCCTTTATGCTTGATTTCCTGTGAATCGAACCAGAGGTTATTGCTTCCCACCGGCTGTTTGCAATTTTTGCATTTCAGTCGCGTTCTTTAAATGGTGGCGGAAGCTATCGTTGGAGTAGGTTCTTTATTTGAAATGTTTGGAGAATTTAGTAAGAAGAGTGTGTGTGAATGTGTGGTGTGTGTTTTAATAATAAAGGGATTTTCAACATTAAACTTCGCTGATAAGCTTCAAATAATTTCTAGAGGAAGGGCAAAACCGCCTATGAAAAATGTAACCACAAAGATGCTGTATTAGACATTTTTATCCGGAAAAACAATACGAACAATTTAAATGGCTAACAGGGTGTGAAAATATAAGTAAATTATTTTGTTGGCCATGTTTACTTTTTGAAAATGAAAAAGGTCTCTGGAATAAAACTGGTTTTTCCGATTTAAACAATTTCAATTGTTTCAAACACTTGGAAATTAGTCACCGCCAACACAATGAACTAGTCGATAAAAATAGGCAAATATTAAGAAGACTTATCGGACAGCACGAATTGGGATTTAAAGGTCATGAGAAAACAAGAGTTTCTTCAAATAGAGGAAATTTTTAAGATTTACTTAGTTTAATGGCTACATATGATTGCTTAAAAAATCATTTAGAGCAGTCTAGCGTTTTTCGCGGAATGTCGAATTGCAACCATTATTCTAAAAAGAATTAAGCAGGAGTTTGGCCAGGCGCGGTTCATTGCTGTTGTTCTGGACGAAACAGCTGATATCACTAATTTTAGCCAATTATCTATAGTAATACGCTACGCTAAAACAGACGGAAGTATTCAAGAGCGATTTTTAGGTTTTAAGAATGTGTCCGAAAATCGTACAGTACAGTACAGTACGTAGTTTATAACATTACTATAGAAATTAATGGAGAGAAAAAATTAGTTGCTCAAAGCTATGATGGAGCTGCAGTGATGGCAGGACAATTAGGGGGTCTGTAAGCTAAAGTTCGAGAAACTTTCCCAAGTGCTGTGTTTGTCCATTGTTTTGTTCATAAATTAAATTTAGTTTTATCTCAGTTCATCAATCACGTTGAAGAGTGTAAAGTATTTTTCGTTACTTTAAGTAGCATGGCTTCTTTTTTTTCCAAGTCAACAAAACGTACACAAGCTTTGGACTAAATTTTCCACAAACGATTGCCCAAAGTAGCTCCTACTAGGTGGAACTATAATGGAAGACTTGTGTTAACAATATCTGAAAATCGTGAATCAGTGATTGAATTATTTGAGAATATAATAGAAAATAATGAAACGTGGGACTCAGAAGCAATAAATAGTTCGAGGGGGTTTTTGGACTGTTTGAAACGAGATTTTAATTTTAATTATTTGTTTAACATATTTTCAGAAATATTTCCATTCTCGGATAATATTTTTAATATATTACAAACTAAAAGAAATGATATTGCTTTTTGCCTATAAAAAGTGGATGATTTTAAGTCCATGTTAAGCCAAAAAAGAGATGACTGACCTATTTTGAGAGAAAACGATGACATTAAATGTAGAGCCACAAGCCAAGCGTCTTCGAACAGACCAAGTGAAAGATATTCAAACATCATACAGACGCCTCTTTTATGAAATAATCGATCAAATTCAGCAACAAATAAACTATAGATTTAACGGTTTAAATGATTTTATTAAAAAAGGGGACTAGAGCTCTGCAATTTTGATACATTTAAAGGAAAAACTTTTCCAGAAGATGCGTTTAAATCTCTTCTTCTTCATTATGGCCAGTTCGACCGAGTGTTACTGCGATCTGAACTAAAAGTGATTTACGAAACTGATGACATTAGTGCAAAAAATAACGCTAAGGAACTAATGCAATTTTTAAAAGAGAAGCAGTTGGAAGATGCCTACACCGAAGTGTGGAAATTGTGTGAATTAGTATTGACAATATCTGCCACAAGTTCATCAGTAGGACGCAATTTTTCAACACTTAAACGTATAAAAAATTTCGTGAGAAATTCAACGGGGCAGGAGAGACTTTCACATACATCGCTGTTGTACATTGAAAATAAACTTCTCCAAAATATGTCGGAACATCGACGTTTTTATGATGACGTCATTGACGAATTTGCAAAAAGTGATCCAAGAATCGGATTACATTACAAATAGGTAAGTTTCTAAAAATTGCTTCCCTTTCTTAAAATTTCACCGCACGCCCCTGCACAGAAACCTTTAAATAACATTCCATTAAAACTTAAATCTCTAACAGGGTAGGCACAAAATATATAAATTCGTAAAAACCACGTACGTATTTTATAACATTCGATTACGTTTAAATGGAATGTTTTTTTTTATTATAGTAGTATTTTGTGATCAAAAATACTGTTAAAACCGACTATGACAGATATACAAACTGGGTGAAAAGAGGAAAACACATATACTATATGTATCATTCTCTGTAATTAAAAACTTACAAATTCTAAAAATATATTTCATTTCAACTTGTCTTATTTCAGTGTTAGTGACTGCAAGCGTGGCCCATTTTATCTATTTTAATTTTTAGTCCCCTTTTTAATTTCATTCCAGCACAATTTTCTATGATGCCGCTCAAAACTTCTTTCTGCCATATCATATTTCTTGTACCTCTCTATAATCTAAGATACACACATAAAAGTTTAAATTTGTACTTCCCTCGTGAGAAGGAAGTATTGTACTCGTAAAAAAATCACCCACAGAGATTTTTGCGTTTTAGCATCCCTAAATCCCGAAAAATATATTCTAATTCCATCGGTCTGTGGGTCTGTCGTTTAGTCGTTCTATCTATGCGCGGCAAAGTTCAAAAAGTACCTTTATTCAAACAAATTTTGGTCAATAATCACGTTAAGTAGTAACAGAACATAGATATATACACATCACTCATATACATGACTGCAAACACATTATCCTCCTATATACAGGGTTCCCCATAATAGACTACCCATTTTAATAGCTCAATCAAGTTCTTAAATTTAATAAAACAAACATTTTATTACACATAATTACAATATACTCTTTGGGCTTTACTGTAACATACGACTTATCCCAACTTTTAAAAATTACGTCTTTTAAGTGACCGCCATCAACTTCAATGCCCTTTTGAAGATTGGGCAAGAAATGATTCATGACACGATGAAGCAAAATCCGACCTATTCGCCGGACCTCTTCAGCAATTCAGACTTTGAGTTCTTGGATGTTTTCTGGATGACTTCCTTCGCCTTTAAATAGCCCCATAGGAAAAAGTCTGGTGCAGTTAAGTCTGTAGACTTAGAAGGCCAATTTAAATCCCCAATATTGACCAAATGATCCTACCGCATACCAAACAATAACTTTTTGGATAATGGAAATATTGTTGTAATGTATGTTTGTTAACAATGCCGTTCAAATAAAAATTTGCCTCGTCCTCATTAAAAGATTGTGGACGTCGCGTCGCCTCGATCTAAACTAAAAAATTCTTGGCAAAAGCTAATCTGGCTTGTTTATCTTGCTAACTAAGATGTTGAGCAATTTGGTATTTGTACGTATGAAATTTTAAGTCCTTGTGAAGAATTCGATATAGGCCCCCTGTTGATATTCCCAAAATAAGGGGATTGTCTATTAACAGACCTTGTGAGATTTCTCGTGAACGCAGTTCTGACTCGTTCAATAGTTTCAGGAGTCCGAATTGTTCTTCGACATCCAGGTTTCTTCAAATTTTGCACAGAACCATTTTCACGCCAGTGGTAAATCCATGGCATAACAGTCTCACGGTTGGCAGCATCAGCCCTATTGTTTTTCTAAATTGACGACGGAATGCATGCCTTACTTCTTCTATTGAGTTACTTCTTATATAAATTTCTTCTATTGATAAAAAGAATAATCCATGAGGATTAAAACTAAACGTCAAATTATGTGTCAAAAGTTAATGGCAATTAATTAATTTATTAGAAAAATGACGTTTATACGAAAATCAATTTTCTCCTAGTTTTGTGACAAGCGCCTACTCGATTAATAACATATTGATTAAAATCCCAAAGGCCATAGAAGATAATGATATAAAGAAAAACGTACTGACTCATCTCATATAGAATGTATTTCTTTATCAATATCAAAATAGGTAGTATACCTATTTTTATAAAATAATACATCTACAACCGACTCTGCTAAACGTACCAGCATAGATAAAACCAATTAGTTTTAACAATCGGAAAAGCGAGTAAAAACAAAACGAATTTAAACAAAACTTTATTTAATATGGATGATTGCGACTCTACTTTTTGTAATGTAAATTTAATTTGCAGCAGAATTGATTCAGAGTAAAAGCAGCTTTATTTGATGTAATATGGGAATAAAAATGTATTTGGTTTTTTGCGAAGCTAAATATACCCTCCCAATTTTATATAACAGTATTTACGCAATTAGGAATATTTTAAAACAGGACCGTACACGAGAATAGTTTTTAAGAAAGTCTTAACTTTCAAAATTTTGAAACAGACGGAATAAGCTATATTTGGAATATATCTGAACGACTGATTAACTTTCTAATAAGATTTCTTAAAAAGGAAGCTGAGATAGTTTATATGTTCCTCAAAATACGTAATGACTTTTTTAACATAATTAGATTTTTATTTTTAATGGAAAATTAAAATACTGAGGCACTTTACCGCACAATTTAATGGTAGTTTAGTACTCTTTGAGCAAAAAAGCAATATAGAAGTAATACTGTGGTGGAAATTAAAGGGCTTTTCCAGAGGTAACAATAAGGTGAGACAGGTAATATAGGAGGATTATCCAGTAGAAGCTGTTTTTATCAATTTACGAATTAAATGCAGCAGCTCGTCTGAACACCTTAAAGTCATATTTGAGAGAACCAAACCAAAAATCTTGGGTCATGTAATGAGTATTAATAAATTACTTAAGTCCAGCAGGTTATCATATAGTCAGGTTTTATATATATATATATATATATATATATATATATATATATATATATATATATATATATATATATATATATATATATTTATTTATTAAAAAGCAATTCTCAAGAGCAAGTAAATACAACTACTGGTTTTTCAAATACTGATGTTACAATGTGTATTACATTTTAAACTTAAGTTAAATAGATATGTAGGTAAAATTAATTTGAATAAAATCTAATAAGATGGTGATATTACGATGGAAACTAGAGAAAAGAGCGGGACACGAAAGGAAACCGGGCGGTCCTTAAAATAAAGGTTCATAGTCTTAAGCAAGGGGAAAGTAAAATTTGTGTACGCAAATAAATTTTATGTTATTTTATTTAATGTAATAGTTTGCCGCTTCACCTATAAAGTGCGCCAGCTAAGTGGTACGGAAAATTAATCGAGGATTTAGTAAATTTCGCACTGATCCACTTGTAACTGGGATGTGCCTAGAGTCTCCATGCACTTGCCGTTAGAAGGTTCTAGCTATTTCCAGTGGCGACTATACATTTCGAGCATTTGTTTTCATTTCTATATAAATGCGTTGCGTTGAATTTGAATTATTATTTCGAAGTAACGATGACGAGCAAAAGAGGAAAAACAATTCGAAGCGGTGCACGTGAAGTTATTGCGAGCGTTATAGAGGCCTGTACTAGAGAAGTCAGCTTCTCTAGTAGTTCTATATAGTTTGTCTATTCCAATTAAAAATCGAAGAAAACGCGCTGCATTTTACACTGGTGTTTCGGAAAGTAGTGTAAGTAAAATTCAAAGAGAACATAATGATCGCTCATGTTCTACTTCACCTTTAAAATCTCCTGGTAAAAAAAGACCCCGATTATCATACAAAGATAAAATTGCTGGTGATTTTTAAGTAATTCGACGAACAATATAGGATTTTTATATAAACTTGAAGAAGGTTCTGACCTGCAAGCCCCTACTTCGCGCTGTAAAAAACAAAATAGATTTTCCGTACGGGTATAAAACTTTAAATCGGCTTTTACGATCAAATGGTTTTGTTTGGCGCAAGTGCCAAAATAAACGAAAATTGCTCATTGAGAGACCAAATATTTTTCACTGGCGGGTGAAATATCTATCTGTAAGGCAATATAGGCAAGAAGGACTCAATATTGTGTATCTAGACGAAACCTGGGTAGATAATGATATGACAGTGAACAAATGCTGGCAAAGTCAAAATGTTACATGTGTTGTTCAGAGAATCCGCTCTAGTAGTCGCTTTATTATAGTTCATGCTGGTTCAGAAGCCGAATATGTTCCAGGTGCTGCTTTAGTTTTTCGCTCGAGACTAGCAATTGGAGACTATCATGGACAGATGAATAGAGATAATTTTGAAAAGTGATTGCTCGAGAAGCTTCTACCTAACATTCCTCCCAAATCAGTCGTGGTAATAAATAATGCGTCTTATCATTCTCGCGTAGAAGATGAAGTGCTAACTAAATACTCTACAAAAGCTCATATGATATCGTGGCTTAAATCGAACAATCTTGTATGTGATCCAACATGGAGAAAATATCAATTATATGTAGTAATATCAGCCAACAAGCCTAGAGAAAAAAACTATAAAATTGACGGTCTTTTACGTAACCTCGGTCATACACCTTTAAGGCTGCCTCCATACATGTGCGACCTCAACCCTATTGAACACGGGCAGGAGTAAAAAAATATATTCGAGAGCGCAACACCGGTGAACTTTCAATTAAAGATTTAAATAAAATAACATTAGAAGCGGTTGACTCAATATCGGCTGAAAATTGGAAATCGTATGTTAAACATGTTCGTTCTATTGAAGATAAATACTGGGAAGTAGATGGCAAAATTGAAACGGTTATTGATGATTTAGTTATAACACTGGGATCTTCAAGTAGTGACGACGAAACCTCATCATTTTCAGAGGAAGACAACGATTTAGAAGGAATCGAAGCATTATAATCACAGCCGTCAACTTAAAAAATGGCTTAGCTTTTTTCATATATTTTGTAAAATTGTTTATAAAGTAGCTGTCAATAAACTGCTTCAAAATAATTAATTTTCTGTCCAATACCGGGTGTCAAAAAATATCTAATATTGCAATTAATATTTGAAAAACTACAGAACTCATATTTTTCCAAAATTAACACATAAATGTAATTATAGTAGGGGAGCCAGCACTGATTCCAGTGAACAAGGTTTATCAAAATTTTAACTTATGCAGTTCGACTTTGGGCTATTCGGGTATGCCAAAGTGACTGTTTGTCTCCGTCTGTCATATTACGTTGTACAGGGGGCGTCATTGTGAAGTACTATACAGGGCATTTCCTAATTGCGTGCTAATGTTAAAGGGGGGTGATTCTTGGACCCTTTTAAGAAAAAAGTTTAATATGAACCTAAAAGTCTTAACTTTGGAGATACGGGGTTTTAAAAAAATATTTTTTTAAATCCTAATTCTGATGCTATCTTGATAAATAACTGCGTGAAATTTGATAACGTCTTTTATGCATAAAAGGGCCTTTTTTATTAACAATCAATTTTTGAAATTTCTACCAGTGGCGTGCATATGTAATTAACCTGGGTAAATCCGTATGCTCCTTAATGCATACAAGACGTGTATCAAATTTCATGCAGTTATCTGCAATAGCATCAGAATTGGGATAAAAAAAATGTTTTCTTTTTAAACTTTACCATCCTGTACCTCAAAAGTTAAGACTTTTAGGACATAAAAACAAGAGTTCTTTTAAAAATCTTGCAACTGTGGAGCAAAGTAACCTATGTAGGGGCAAAGCAGACCCATTTGACTTTCTTTAAATAGAAGTAAATACTACAATTTAGTCCCTTGCTTCTCGGAAATTTTTTATCTAAATGGAAAAAGTTTAATACAACAAAATGTAATGAATTCTGTTCTCTACTATTCACTATTATAACTATTTTTACGAACCGGAATCAACACAATGGCAGGAAAAATATTTTCAGATTTTGTTTGTAGGTGGCGGTAGCCACAACACCTTAAGGTCGACACATTAACTGCATTCACTATCCAGGGTTGCCGTTGTATTAAAATTATAATACAACGGCTAAGATCTATTACTATTTTTGCAGATCTGTTGTCTTTATCACCAAATCTATTACTATTTTACTTTTGGCAGATCTCTATATTGTATGAAATCAAAAGAAGCAAGAACAAAAGGGAAACGTTTTTAAGTGTCTAACCTTTTGTCGTATCCAGGCCACGAATTATAAGTAAATTTGAAGAGTGATATTTTCGTCTAATGTAAACTGATGATTTTTTTTGTTAGAGAATTTAATTTATTTCTGACTGTATCAAGTATAAACATTTTTTAATATTTTAAAAAGCAAAGATTTTTATTTGTGTCTATTGATTAGGCTAATTCTAATACAAAATAAAGTTTATTGTAACTAGCTTAAAGTTAAGTATGTTCAAGACCACAATGAAGATGGCAGTTTGTATTTGATGTATTTATTAAATTCTTAGCCAACTTTCTGTAATTGGCAGCACCTGCTAAGTAATGGAAAAACTCCATATATGCCAAATACAGTTTTTGTTTGGGAGGTCCTAATGACATAAGTGCACGAGAGATAAGTGCAACATACAAAAAACGCAGGCCCAAGGAAGATATAACGGCTCTACCTTTGTAGTCGTCCCGACAGGTAAATATTTTACCTTCGTCTTCATTGTTGACCCAACCAAAAACGACAATAGAAGGCGAGATGCAACGACCGTAATAAAGTGTCAAGATATAGGTAAGAATTGAAACAACTTGGTTAGAAATTCCTCTTGTTGTTTAGACACATAAAGATGACCGTGATTTTCAAACCGAACTGATCACATAAAGATTATTACTGTTAAGGAATGTAGCACAGGGTACTCCAACATTTTTAAAAGACTTCAAAAAGGACAGGTTTTGTTTTCAACCTGTATGTGTGTATGTGAGTAAGTCTGTATGTCCGCGATTTTCTTTTCAACTACTACACAGATCTAAATCGTATGGAAAGTGCGATAGTAAATAATTAAGTTACGTTGGTGACCATATAATATAATAGAAACAAATATATAAATTAAAAAATCGAATCAATTAACAAATCCTAAAATTTTACCGGCGTGTTCACTAAAAAGGTTTAAGAGTTAGACCAGGTCTAATTGCCATGGTACTTAAAACTCATACAGCCGGTTGCACAAAACTTAAATGCTGTTTAGAATATTTAACTGTGTTTCCGGATTTGACAAGCTGCTTATAGAAATCTAGGAACCCGCTGTCAAATTTGACATTCCGTTAAACATTCTAAACTTTAATTGAGCTTTCTGCGTCCGGCCGTTAGTTTCCCAGTTATATTTCGCTCATGTCTCTGACATTCTGTAATTGTGACATTAGAAAAATTATTTGTTCAATTGTTAAAAATGTTATCTTAAACCTATAACTGTCAAGTTAGACCTGGTCTAAATTTAAACCTCTTTAGTGAATACGGGTGTTAATGTTTTTAGGCGCCGTTGATACAGTTAAGAAATGGAACATACAAAAATTCGTTGGCTCTATTTGTTTATAGAAAATAAAATAAAAAAACTAAAAATAATTAAAATACAAAATTTTTGAAAAAAAAACCGACTTCAAAAAAGCGCTGAAAGTAAAAAAGTAAGGTTTTTAATGTCCCCAATAAATATTTTACCTTTAATTTAATAAATTTCTAAAAAAAATCATTTAAATTAGCGCATTTGGCATTAAATGCAACGTTAACAAATGTTTTTGTCATGTCAGAGCTAATTACCACTAATCTTAAGGAATATTGATGATATTTAATTGGTTTATTTAAATAGCGATTATTCAAAATAATAAAAATTACCTATTGAATAAAAAATTGAGCTTTTGTTTCTATGATAGTTAGCCATAACAAGACAAACAGATTTATTCTGCATTTAAAGCCATCTGCGGTAATTTAAGTGAATTTTTTAGAAATTAAAATAAAAGCGAGGTAATTTTTATTCACATATTACATTTTAAATGAAGTTTCAAGTAAAATCACAATCTTAATTGTCATTGTTAATGTCTTTCATAACCAAGGCCCATTATCTCTGGGTTACCTCTAGCGATCTTAGAGGTAGAGAAATAGTTTAAATATAAATATTAATATATAGGATGACTTATATATCTACTTAAATAATTTTTCATACATGAAACACCCTATATTTAATAACATTTTTGAATTTTATCTAAAATTCTACATCTACTTCATATACTATTCATATGCCCAAGTTTAAATGTTTTTGAGATATTGACATTTAAAAATTGGGATTTTCAATTTTGAACAGCTGTAGAGTCTAAACGGATCAAATTAGAGCAAAACGGTTTGCACTTTCCTGATTTAGGTTTTCATAGTCTACTATAAATTTCTTATCTATTTCTAACCGGTGCCAAGTTATCAACCGAGAACACACTATGCGGACACCTTATGTATATTATAAGAATTTTTCATATTTTATTAACTATAGGTATACTATTTGCAGTAAACACAATAAAATTATTTATATATTATATCTTTTTTAATAATAAGAAATAAATCAGCACACAATTTTGTTCAGTTTTTTGTAGGGGTCCATTTCAGAATGGCTTCTTTTTCTACCTTTTTTTCCTTAATCTAATCTAATCTATCCTAAATCTTAAAAATTTCACTGAGGAAGTAAAAAAATACTCTGAGAAATACAACAACTATCGCAACGAAAACGTCAAGCTGAATAAGTAATAATCTGGCCGCCTTGTCAGATCGGGTCGCCAGTCAACGTCACGACCTCCCCCTCACCCGAGCGTCCCCTTCGCCCGATAGTTGCTCGTCGAGGTAACCTAATAGAGTTAATGGGCTTTGTTTTATAACGGCCTACTATCATAGATAAGGATAGAATAGCTTAATTTGTTATTCATTAGGTGATTTTTGTTATTTTGAATAATTACTGTTTTTATTCAATTTATTTAGTTAACTGATACTTTCTATAGGCTAAAGAAGAGATTAAAAATAAAAAGGCGATCTTTTAACAGACTTCAAAAAAGGAGGAATTTATCAATTCGACCCTATATATCTGACTAAAATAGAACTAAAACTAGAACTAAAACGGATAAATTAAAAATGCACTAAAAAGTGAAAAAGATTATTGAAAATGTTAACCTTAGACATTAAAATACCTAATATATTAATAATTTTTGGGATTAGGTAATTAAGAATAAATTGGGCTCCAACTTTATAGATTAAAATTTTTAAAATGGATTTTTTTTTACTTTTTAGTACATTTTTTTGGAAGGCGGTTTTTATTTTTTATAAGCACTTTTATTATTCTTGGACATAATATATCTGGTACTGGAAATCATACTGTACTATTGCCTTTATTTAAAAAACGGAATACTTGTAATCACGTAACTCATGCATTAGAAAAAATTTTGCGCAAGCAGATATTTAAAAATAGGGAAAATCCTGAAGATAAACCCTAATATATTAAAAACGTAGCATCTGAGACTCATACTGTTATATATTGTTGGACATGTCTTTAGAAGGGATACTGAAATATCTATAAATCTACAGTGTGTTCCACTTAAAATAAGAAAATCGATACATGGTCAGAGCAATATAAGTACTCTAAAAAAAAAATTAAATTAGGCTAAGAACCGTTTGTATTTAACTTGCTTTTGTAGGTCATACACCTTCTGAGATAAGTTAGTAGGTCATCTTGCGTGGGACATCCTGTATCTTGTAATCAACCAGTAGTTTGTCTCCGACATCATAAATTTAATTTTCAATGTCAAATATCTACCTAGTATCGGATAAAGACTTTTTTAGTCTCTGCTAGAGAGAGAGCAAGTTGGCTTCGTCAAAGGTCGAGGCATAGGCGAACTGATTTTAAATCTAAGACAGATTATAGAAAAGTGTAGAGAATGCTATAGCCCGGTGTATTTGAGCTTCCTAGACTTTCAAAACGCCTTTGACAATGTAAAATGGGATAAACTATGGAGAGTACTATTAATGATGGGTGTGCCAGAACATTTGGTCATCCTTGTACTTGCATTGAGAGTTCCCCCTGTTTCCATACTTTAAGAAATTCAACTTCCACAGCGCTTGTCAAGTATAGTATGTCAACGAATATTGAGTTTCTTTGGCCATATTCAAAGAAGAGACAACATCGAAAGGCTTGTCATTTAGGGCAAACATGATGGAAAAAGAACAAGAGGCCGGTCACCTAAGCCCTCAGTAGACATACAAAAGACTTATTGGAAATTACCATAGGCGAGAACGTCTACTTGTCCAGTAACATCGATAGATGGCGTAACACTGTTAGAAGAGCCATTAGAAATTAAAATAATAATTAACCTAGATCACAACACATCTGACAAGATGTTATGATGAAGAAGAAGAAACGAGAGAGAGAGAGAGAGAGAGAGAGAGAGAGAGAGAGAGAGAGAAGGGGGGGGAGAAAGAAAGAGAGTCAACAATGATTGCAACATGGTTGAGAAACACCAAGAAAAAAAGACTAAGTATGCAGAACTGGCTACAGAGATCCAACAAATGTGACGACTGGTTAGGGTCGAAGTGATACCCGTCATCGTGACGTCAACGGGTGGGTTTGATACCCCAGAACTTGGAAAAAAGTCTGGTGAAAATAGAAATTCATAAATAGTTTTTTTTCGGTTTTTCTCAACTCACATATTCTGATTTTGATGCGTATATCCGGGATGGACAATATAAACACCATTATTTAATGATGAGCTTATGGTAATAATAATAATAATAATAATAATAATATAAATAATAATAATATAAATAATAATAATATAAATAATAATAATATTAGTAATAATAATGATAATAACAATAATATTACTCAATCTGTACGATTAAGTGTTCAAATCAAAGTTAACCGAGATTTTAGCATACAAGGGAAAGTAAAAGATTTACGTTATCTAGAATGTAAATAAATATTGAAATAAGTCATGTACTTAAATCATTCTCGAGTTTATCTTATTTGCTTTATGCAACTGATTTTATCTTTGAGTCGGATTCGTTTTTAATCTCAGTAATCCAAAACAATCGTTTCATTTATTGCGCTGCGCCCAGTATTATATAATTGCGACCTAATGCTATAGTTATTAGTCAAATTTGTTTGGAAGTAATGAAATGCATATGTACAGGGCGATGTTTTTATTTTGAAGGGACTTACAACCTTTATTGTAAAAAACTAAACAAAATGTTCAATAAAAATAGAATAAAGTATTATGGGAGTTGCCAGGATTTGTAAAAAAAATACAAGTGACAGTTGGAAAGCAATAAAATAAGCATGGACGTTAGTATTTACACACCCTGTAGAGTATAGTTTCATTAAATGAGATAATCCCGTTCCTTATAAATGCACTAGATCTGATATCTTGAAAATAACCGATAAAACTGGCAAATATTCTTAATAAAAGTATTGTGTTAGAAAAAAAGGGAACATAATTTTAATACAATGCAGAGTCATTACCGCCTCCTTTGGTAGGATCCTTTTATGTTTTTTCGGTTGTCGTCAATGATAAATATATCAAACCAGGTATATTTATAATTAGCAAGGAAATACTAACTTAAAAAAAAAAGAAAAATAACCTTTATGTTTTAAATAGGGCCCAGTATATTTTTATGGACTATAGCCTAGGCTTTTTAACGATAGATACAAGTTAACTTTTGTTAATACTAGGGCGGCTGGAGAGTCACGTTTTAAAATTCAGCATTGCCGCTTTGTGAAAAAAATGCAGTCACTTTTTACAAAATACTTGTTTGAAACACGTCAAAATAAGTATTTTTTAACACTTCACTTGAAAATCGTTTTGGGTAATAGTAGAACTTTTTTATTTTTTTCGCTTCTTATTTAGCCGAAAAAGCGGTTTACTCTAATATTTTTAATGGCACCTCGTATATTTTTTCACAGTCATTTTTGCCGTAAAATTAGCTTTCTAAAGATGTATCACATCTTTAAAATGAAATAAGTGACTATAAAATAACAATTTAATTTAAATAAAATCTATCCTGATTTCAGGAGCAGGCAGTCCATGGAAGCAAGGGAAGTAGTGCTTCCCCAAAAAAAATTACGAAACATCTTTTAAAACGTAATTTTTGAAATAGGAAAACATTAATTTAGTTTATATTAAAAATGCTAAAATATCTTAATTATCAAGCCCATAATAAATGCGGCCTTGACTCCGACCCAGCCACAGTAGAATATCGAATAGAACCTATGCGGGCCGCTAGCTTCTCTGCAGCCAAGTCCTGTATGCTTGATTTCCTGTGAATCGAGCCAGAGGTTATTGAACTTTCCACTGGCTGTTTGCAATTTTTGCATTTCAGTGGTGGCGGAAGCTATCATTGGGGTAGGTTCCTTGTTTGAACGGCTATCCGTGTGTTGTGTGATACGTACATCGCGTCGTGCATGGTGCGATATGGAAAACAATAATACGGTCGTGGATATGCAAATACCTTCCACTGCGGCTGTCGGTAATAACGTTGAAAATGTTGGAGAATTTAGTAAGAAGAGTGTGTGTGAATGTGTGGTGTGTGTCTTAATAATAAAGGGATTTTCAATATTAAACTTCGCTGATAAACTTCAAAAAATTTCCAAAGGAAGGGCAAAACCGCCTATGAAAAATTTAACCACAAAAATGAAAATGAAAAACTGTATTAGACATTTTTATCCGGAAAAACAATACTAATAATTTAAATGGCTAACAGGGTGTGAAAATATAACTAAATTATTTTGTTGGCCATGTTTGCTTTTTGAAAATGAAAAAGGTCTCTGGAGTAAAACTGGTTTTTCCGATTTAAACAATTTCCATAAAGCTGTAAAAAGACACATTATGTCCAAAGCGCATTTACAGGCCGTCATAAAAGAAAAAGTCTTCGGCAAAACCAGAATTGAATACGCCCTTAATAAACAGTTGGAAATTAGTCACCGCCAAAACAATGAACTAGTCGATAAAAATAGGCAAATATTAAGAAGACTTATCGATGTTATTTGTTTTTCGGACAGCATGAATTGGGATTTAGAGGTCATGACGAAACAAGGGTTTCTTCAAATAGAGGAAATTTTCAAGATTTACTTAGTTTAATGGCTAAATATGATGATTGCTTAAAAAATCATTTAGAGCAGTGTATCGTTTTTCGCGGAACGTCGAATCCAATCCAGAATTGGAGGAGATTGGATAGGCGCGGCATTAAATACCGTAGTTTATGACGTTACAAAAAAATTAATAGACAGAAAAAATTAGTTGCTCAAAGCTATGATGGAGCTGCAGTGATGGCAGGGCAATTAGAGGGTCTGCAAGCTAAAGTTCGAGAAACTTTCCCAAGTGCTGTGTTTGTCCATTGTTTTGCTCATAAATTAAATTTAGTATTATCCCAGTCCATCAATCACATTAAAGAGTGTAAAGTATTTTTCGTTACTTTAAGTGACATGGCTGCTTTTTCTTCCAAGTCAACAAAACGTACTCAAGCTTTGGACTCAATTGTCCACAAACTATTGCCCAAAGTAGCTCATACTAGGTGGAACTATAATGGAAGACTTGTGTTAACAGTATCGGAAAATCGTGAATCACTGATTAAACTATTTGAGAATATAATAGAAAATAATGAAACGTGGGACTCAGAAAACCAATAGTTCGAGGGGGTTTTTGGACTGTCTGAAACGAGATTTTAATTTTAATTATTTGTTGAACATATTTTCAGAAATATTTCCATCCTCGGACAATGTTTTTAATATATTACAAACTAAAACAAATGATATTGCTTTTCGCATAAAAAAGTGGATAATTTTAAGTCCATGTTAAGCCAAAAAAGAGATGACTTTGACCTATTTTGGGAGAAAACGATGACGTTAAATATAGAGCCACAAGCCAAGCGTCTTCGAACAGACAAGGTGGGAGATGTTCAAACATTTTATGAAATAATCGATCAAATTCAGGAACAAATAAACTATAGATTTGAGGGTTTAAATGATTTTAAATTCCTCGAGCTCTGCAATTTTGATGCATTTAAAGGAAAAACTTTTCCAGAGGATCTGAACTAAAAGTGATTTACGAAACTGATGACATTAGCGCAAAAAATAACGCTAAGGAACTAATGCAGTGTTTAAAAGACAAGGAGCTGGAAGATGCCTACACCAAAGTGTCGAAATTGTGTGATTTAATATTTACAATACCTGCCACAAGTTCATCAGTAGAACGCAATTTTTCAACACTTGAACGTATAAAAAATTTCGTGAGAAATTCAACGGGGCAGGAGAGACTTTCGCATACATCGCTGTTGTCCATTGAAAATAAACTTCTCCAAAAAATGTCGGAGCATCAACGTTTTTATGATGGCGTCATTGACGAATTTGTAAAAAATGATCGAAGAATCGAATTACGTTACAAATAGGTGAGTTTCTAAAAATTGCTTCCTTTTCATAAAATTTCACCGCACGCCCCTGCCTGATTTGACAAAAATTGACACATCGCCATTTTGAGAATAAAGGCTGGCATGCGGAAAATCTTTAAGAAGGTAATTTTACGAAGAAACATTGGGGTAAAATGCTCCTTTGATGAAACGAGAAGTTAAAAAAATATATATAAAATTTTGAAGAAAATGAAGAAACATGTTTATTTTGGTCATTCATTGTATCCTTTGCGGCAATATTGAATTTCCAAAAAATGGCCGTCTAGTCGCCATTTTGAAAATAAAAGTTAACTTGTAATATATCGTTGAAAATCTAATTTTAGGCTAAATACGATGATTCATAAAAATGTACAAATGCCTGTTTAAAGTATAGAAGTAGAAGTTACTAAATTGTTTTTTTATAGAAAATTTGCTTCTTATACAGTTATAGAAATGTCTCCCATTTCAAATTGATATATGTCTGTCTTCTGTACCCCGGTGCAAACTTTGTTATCTGTGTATGATGGAATTTATTACGAGAAATGCAAATTTATTTTCATAATATATAAAAAAAGCAAATTATTATTATATATTTATTATAATATTTATTATTTTCAACCTCCTCGGAATAGTAGTTTTTTGAGAATAATATTTTAATTACTTAATTAAGCACCCATTTTGTTTCACCATAATAGCTCGTCACCAAAGTTTTACGAGTTTCGATTCTTGTGCAAAATGGGAATTAAAAACATTTAATTTGGCCGCCATTTTGTTTTGCCTGTTGCATACTTGATTGTTGTTGATTTACTGTTATTAAACCGTCACTTTGTTCCACCATAATGTCTCATCACCAAAATTTTACCTGTTTATCCTTATATCACATTTTATTTTTGTGCGAAATCTAAAATTAGGCGAATAAATAGATTTTCCGCCAATTTAATACGCTGTCTTGGATTCGTATCAATACTTTTACCAGTTTATCACTAAATAACACTTTGTGCAAAATTTGAAAACCATCGCCGAATTAGCTTTTTTGCACTGATTTTTTTAATATTTATTCTGCCACCATTTTGTTTCACCATCTTAGCTATGTACCAAATTTTTTGTATTACAACTAGTTGTTCTGCAAAATTTTAGATGAACTGGATAATAAATTGGATAACTAATTTTTTAGCCGCGAACAGACAGACCGACGGAATTAAGAAAACATGTTTTTCGGCATCTGGGTAACCTGAAAGGTCAGGGTCTGAAAAAATCTTGGACTGCGATTTTTTCCCGATTACAATAATTTTCTTTACGATAATAATAGAAACATAATAACATGTAATAGATTTTACGAAAGGAAACACTTATTGATACATATTTGTATAGTGCTCTAAATAATAGTAACTTAACAATAATTGTTATCCATTGCCTCTGCCACCGTTATGACCTACCGATTTTCTACGCTCTGGTACACGTGATAAATTATACGTGCGTACTGCGTAACATGTAACTACAATACCTGTTTTTTTTTGCACCCAACCAAAAACAAAAATACCTTATTTCCTGGCTCATTTTCTCACATGCATTGGTTTTCTATATATGAACCGATAAAATCAAAAAATAAAAATATTGTCATTTGTAAATAGTTCAGTTCCTTTTTAGTGTTGGATTTCTTTATTCCATATCAAAATTACCTAAGTCTTACAAAAAAACTTTAATTTTAGTAAATACTTTCAAAGTTGACTTTCAAAATTTTGGAATTATGTCATGAATCATCAAAAAATTCACCCAATTAATAAAAAGACTTACCTATCAAATATTTTTGAAAGCCGCTTTCAGTTTTAGTTTTGGAAGGAAGAACATTTGCACGGAGACTGTTAAAAGTCTTAACTAACAGTTTTTTTTATATACAACAGAAATTGCATCTATCACAAACTAAACCATTCTTATGCCAAGATCCAAATTCGACTAACAGTCTTCCAATTCTACCTATAAAGAATACAAAATCGAAAATGTGGATACAGCAAGTGTCAATATCTGTTTACCAGTGAAAACGTTTTTAAATCTCACTTGATAATTTATATTAAATATACTTCTAATAGCGTTTTGCAATGACATAATTTTGTGTACGTCAAATGAGCTTCCCGAAAAAAATCAGGCCAGCCTTTAATTGATTTATGCATATATGATATGAGTGCAATATTGTCATAGCAGGTTCTGACAATACGCGTCACTATTTTGACCGCCGCACTTTCCACATAAACCTTCCAGTCTTGCCTTCACAATAATTCCCAAAGATTTAGTACAATTTGACCTTTCAAGAAACGGTTATTCACAGTCTCGCTTAGGTCAGTTTTTGTTCTTTTACCTACCAAATAAAACAAATAGGCCTTAGACATACTTAGGAGAAGATTGTTACATGAAAAATAATTTTGAAGAGCGAGCGTAGGAGTACAAACTTTTTTTGGGACTAATTTATTGTTTTTTTCACTAAAAATAAGGGTAGTGTCGTTTGCATACAGCATCACATATTCATTGATCACGTTACTTAACGGGTTTCTGTACATAATGTACAGCAGGGCGCACAAGAGGGATTCCTGAAATATATTTGGAATATAATTATCTCCGAGTAAGTCTAAACACTTTAAAAATCCCAAATTTATTATATACTTGGTAATTACGTAGGGTGGCTACAGTGGCGTGCCTAAAGAGACCGCGGCGCGGGTGGGGCTCCCGCTACTAGGGGGGCCAAAAATTAAACAGGGTATTCAAATAAAATATTTTTTCCATAGTTAAAAAAAATCACGGATTTCGCCATTTTTGCAACCATCCGATACATTGGAAATGATAACAAGAAGGTAATATATACGTAATATATAAACCCTACGAAACATTTGGAAGTGACAGTACTAAATACGTATTTAGATGTAATAGTGAGTCAGCTAGGTAAAAGATTTACTGCGTTTAAAACAGTTTATTCAACATTTTCACTTCTAAATCCTCAGAAATTTTGGAAAAAGCTGAGTTATTAGTGGAGAAATATTCCAATGATTTAATTTCTCAACTAGCAACTGAGCTAATTCAGATAAAATGATTATTGTATAACAACATCAAAAAGTCTAATCGACCGCCAAAGAAAACGATTCTTGTACTCTTTGGTTTTTATTATTTTTTAGTTTCGCTTGAACCAGAGTATAGTTATTATTTTTTAAATGTTTAGTTAATTTTTGTTTTGTGTTTATTAGTTTACCTATACCTATTAATCTCGAAATGTATATCGTTCCTTCCTTTTTTTTATTTTTGATTTCTTTTTTTTACTAGTTATTTTTTGTTATAGTGTTTGTTAATAGATTTATGACATTTTTTGTTGTTTTAGAGAAATTATGCAGGGGACCCCCAATATAATTTCTTGCGGAAGGGAGCCTAAAAGCTCGGCACGCCACTGGGTGGCTACTTAAAGCTACAATAACTAAACCCTAGTTCTCTTGTTGCATACTCTCACTGAAAGCATCACTTAACCTAGGCTATCCAGCAGGCCATTTTTCCTGCTTGTATCACCTACACATTGTGACAACGTCTCCTGAATTGTTTAGTTAGAATTCTTGTTACAATATACAACTTTTCTCTTCACATTGCCAAACGATACAAGCATATTTTCTAAGCTGACAGTTTCAACCCATCAACATCTATTAACATTTTAATTAATTAATTTAATTTAATTATTTTTTCTATTTTAATTTAATTTTATATAATTTAAAACGGGTTAAGGTTGCTGGGACACATCACACGATGGTAGCAAATCCAGCATCATCTCCATGGCTTTAGTTAATATAAATAAAGTATGCATAGCCCTGATTGTGTTCTAGTTAATAACCCTTTGTATTCAGCTTGGCTTAATATCTGCTATAATTCGATGACTAGCATCAAACGATAGTTCGAAGTTTATAAATAGTAAAAATTTTAATAAGAGAAATGGGTATTTAAATGTTTACTTTATATTTCATTCCCCAAATAGTTTAATGTTTGTCGAGGGTAACTGCTAAATATTTAACCTTTAATGCAAACATTAGTTAAGTGTTAGGAAAAAAAACGTTGTTTAAGCAATTTCAGTTACCACGAAATCTTGTATAGAAAAACCAAATATTGCATTGTAATGTAGTTAAAAGAAACGAATTACATAAATAAGAAAATAAATAATTGAAATACACAGGGGCAGATTCTAGCTCGTATGATCGACAACGCATCAAAATGCTGTCGATAATATTTTTAATACTATGCTACGGAATCTGATTCCATTCTTTTCTAATAATGAGTTTCAACTCGAAGAGATTATCACCTTGTCCTTGTCGTTTTCTGACTTAGAATTTATGAAGTAATAGTTTGTAGAATTTATAAATAAGATTCGTACCTGCTTTACAAATTGCAGTCAATAGCCTTAAAGACAGGCAAACAGGAGATGCCCCTCTTGTGTCCTGATTGTATTCTTGATACCAATATTTGGAGATGTGTTTAATATTAATATAAATTAAAGAAAGAAGTGCAAATTTAATTAATATACCAAAAAGTTAATTTCTATTTTTTTTAATTTAATGTATGTATCTTTTTCTGACCTTTTAATCTTTTAAGATGATCTATAAACGTCATTTTACCTTAGTGTCAACTTCTAAATAAAAATTGTGACATGTATTTAATATAGTTTTTAGTTAATTAGGATCTATAAATAAATGCCTTTCAATTTTTATTAGTTTAATCTTGTATATTCATAAACAAACATTTTTATGTACTGAAAAAAAAACGTCCTTTTTGAGTATCAACTACTGGATATTTTATCATATCTCTTATTAATTATGAGTACTTTTAAACCTCCTTTGCTTATGTTATCTCCAAAATTAGGGACGCAAATATAATTATTAGAACTAAAACTTGTATGTAGTTTGTATTTTCATTTATTATATTTGTCTTTTCCTGCCCCATCTTTTAAATCTCGTAAGATGTTATACTCGTGCATTTTGCTTGGTGTCAATTACTTTTTTTTCACATAGTAACTAGTGGAACTTTAATTAAATACTAAATAAAAATGAATGTGACATGTATTTGATATAGTTTTAGTTAGTTGAAATCTATAAATAAATATCCTTCAATTTTTACCAGTTTAATGTTGTGTATTTTTAAACATACATTTTCATTTACTGAAAGAGACAGCTAAGCCCTTTCTGTGTGCAAACTACTGGATATTTTGTCATATCTCTTATTAATTATTAATACCTCGCTTAGTTATATCATCTTCATTACTATATCTAATAGATCAAATATGCAATTATAATGAAAGGATAAAATGAGAGAACATATCCTTTTTCTATATTAATCTCGATTTTACCCAGAAAATTTTAAAATAATGCAAAAATGTTTAAGTACAAATATACTGCTTTTGTTTCAAACTATATCAATCAGTCAAAAAGTTTTCCTACGCTTCGCTCACACACTTCCTGTGAAATATCCTTCAGGGAATCCAGTTTTCTACTCGATGTTCTAAAATTGTTTATTCCTCATGGTATTTAGTGGGTTTATTTGTACAAATAATTTTATTTATACCATACTTATCGAGATACTAATTCTCCATTATTATAACATTTGTTAATTCTGAAAATTGGTAGGCCCAATCTTAATATATAGAGTAATTGTGTAAGAAGCTTTCTCTTTTATAGATATAAAAACTTTTAGTGTAGGTACTTTCCAATTTGTCTTTAGTATATCTTTTAGACATATGGGTGTCTCAGATAGGGCTGTTAATTATTTTACAGAAATCATTTATTACCCTAAATAACATAAATATATTTAACAAGTTTCCTTCTTAAATAATATTTTTATGGATGTTGTGCTTCTAGAACTATCGGAGAGGGACTAGTCTACCCCCGAATATACCTGGGAGCACCTTATTATTTTTATCGAACTTCTCCGTAGCACAGACTTATTAAAAGTTCTTACAAAAGAGTGAAGAAAATAAAAATATGTTAAGGATATCAGACTTAAGCTATATCTCTTAAAAGAAATATCCGGTTTATCTTGTATTATAATACATTCTGTACATAAAGACATAATGAATTCCATTCATAAAAAAGTTATGAATTTGGATATTGTAAAACTTGCTATGTTTTTTAATATATGACAAACTTAACTCATTTTTAGAGATTTTCGTCTCATTTTTGATTTTACCTCTATTAATAAAAAAAAAATTTTAAGAAAAAACCGTTTGCCTGCAAAATTTTTATTTTTTTTCTAGTTTGCAGATTTTGTTGGCAACTGATCAACATTAAATTTTATTATAATTTAAGGGTACCTTTTTAAGTTCCCTCCATAGGACGCCATTTTGTTCGGCCATATTGGATTTTTATTAAAATTTGAATTCAACATTCCGAGAACAGACCGACGAAATCGGGAAAACATGTTTTACGGCACCTCGAAACGTGAAGATCTGAAAACATCTCGGAGGGTAATTTTTTCACGATTACAATGCTTCCTTTTAAAGGGGAAATAAAAAGAGAGTAAAAACCCATATAGTGCATATATTTTGGTAAGTGATGTATACAAGGTGTCGGAATTTAGTTACACCAAATGGAAAAATTTTTCAATACAAATTTCTCAGAAAGTTTAATTTTTGACATAAGTTGGTAGGTACACAACGCCGCTTTTCTATTTTTTTTAATATTGGTATATGAAATAGTAGAATTAAGCTCCATAAAAATGCCAAAAAGCAAATCTAAATAAATTTTCTCAGTGCTTGGTACGTTTGTAGTTTCAAATTATCCTCAAAATTAGAAAGAAAATTAGACAAACTTCATAAACAATTCCGCTTAATTTGTTTTACAAAAAAATAAAACACATAACAGTTGCTTCGCCCAAACTGTCGCTTCATCAGGTGTTATATCTTCAATAAAAGTGTAGGTAATACAAAATTACCTTTACTTACCTGAATCCGTTTTTACAATTGGGCATATTATACAGGTAAATTGTTATGGATTTTTCAGCCTAGAGATTTAACAATCGAGAACCATTTAGGACCAATTGATACTTTAACGTATTGTCATTTTAATGTTTGTTTACTAGAAAGTACAGAAATAAACAGACATAAAAATAACAACACATTATTAAACGATCAACCGATCAACTGTAACGAAAAATCCCAAAGGGAACTTGCATAAAAAATAAATTTCATTTTTCTTAATTGCAAACTGCAGAGAATTGAAGAGAAATTTATACATGTTTTTTTATTTTTCCTAGCTCAATTATTACTAACGTTTCGCAAAGTAGTTTAATATATATATATATATATATATATATATATATATATATATATATATATATATATATATAATTTTTTTTTATTCAAGTTCCCCATTGTAAAAACGGATTCAGGTATTTAATAGCTACAGTCTGTGTTACAGTTTTATTTAAATTCTAACATCTGATGAAGCCATAGTGTCGCCGAAACAATAGTCATGTGTTTTATTTTTTTTTTAAATAAATTAAGTTGAAATTTTATACAAGTGTTTCTGTTTACTTTTTCAATTAAAAACACGTAATTCCACAATAATCTCAGAAGAAACCTAGAACTTCCGGAGTGTTGCCTCGTACTGACAAGTAATTTTATGTACTTGTAAGAAAATTTGACTGTGATGCCTTTTGCTGCCAAAAAAAGGCAAGTAATGCCAAATACTTTCAACATGCTACCGCGCATGCCATGCTAACTTACATGTAATTCCACTAGTGGGATACCCCTAAGAGTTTCGTGAATAAAATTCCTTATTTTCCATAATTCCTTTATAGGTGAAGTTTCATGTAACTCTATCTATCCAAGTAATCCTAGTCTATCCAATCCAGTTACGATAACTATGTTTATTTATTTAATACTAATAAATAATAATAATAAAAAATAGCATACGCGTTTCATCACTGAAATACTACACTACTAAACTTTTTTTTTTAAGATTTTCAATTATGAGTATTATAACAATTTCATTTCTTCACAGAACTGCTTCGCCAGTTTTATTAACTTCTTTGTATGGCTGAAATTTGTTAAGGATATCAGACTTTTTAAATGATTTCGCTAACTACTGATATATCTACCTACACATACAACAGTAGCTGCTATGATTCAAACAAGAAATATACTCAACTTGTTATATTTCTCTTCATTCTCAAATAGCACAAGTTATAAAAGACACTTAAGCATCAACTCTAAAAATGATACGGCAAAAATAACTTTATTCATAAAAATGACAGTAGACTACGTTTAGTTTCTTGCAAGGTTTTTATCTCTATGTTTTTCAGATAATTTTCAGCCCATATTGATTTATGTCCATGGTAAGACTTTTCGAGACATCGAAGACAGTGGGGGTGATGAATCAGAATTTTTCCAAGGTTCTGTTACATCGTTAATCTCAGGTCAAACGGGCTTTGCGTGCAACTATTTATTATTAGTTGGGTTATTTCATTCGATATATATTAAGTAATAATCAAACTAAACCGAACTATGACAACCTAGATCACGTGTTTTATTTGTATGATAAACATGTTTTTTTCATTCTAGTTCTTTTAGGAAAACTTCATATTTATATATGAAGAGGATACTAACAAAAGCAATATGTACTTATAGCAAATAAATTCTCTCGTTCCACTATGTCACGTAGAAAAACAATAAAAATGTAACATGGTCAGAATATAATTGCATTATAACAGAACTTGAATTACTTTCCAATGAGCAGTATTTTAAAATTTATGTTACCCTGTGATAACATTTATGCGCTTCTTAAATATTATTCTGCGGTCTGATATGCAATCGAATCTACATCTATAGAAATTAACATTGTTGTTTTAGGGAATTTCACCATCTTCATTTATTTGCAAATAGGTGGTCCTTACCTGCTGGACAAACACATTCAGGCGCATCCTTCGGTAACTGTGTATCAACTCTGGAAGCCAAATCTCTTGCCACCCTATTCCGAAGATTGTTCATTGTGTCTCTTCTCAACCTCTCCACCAAATCATCTACGTGTCCCATCAGTTTTCCCTCGAGGTAAGTGACTCTTTCTTCGAGAAAGCTGAGCTTTGACTTAAAGTTAAATTCGTTCCAACTGTTATATCCACTGGTAATAACACACACTGTACACAGGACGCACATCACTAAATTGAATCCGCTAAATGACGATTTTCTGTTCTCGATGTGTTTGGCCCGTTCGGGGCCGGTGAGGGGATCGGAATCCATTTTATCCCTTCTTTGGAAAGTTTTTAACAATACCGCTCGTTAGTGCATTGTCTGGAATTGGGCACGTGTAAAAATCGGTTTTCATCCCCCTTTATACATGTTTACAAAACAGTATTTATTTCCCTTTAAACTGGACGGTCTTCGGTCGTTTCAAGTGACAGCGTTTAAAGCTCTCGAAAGTGGTCAAAGCGCGCGCGTTCGATGTAGAACGGGCCTAGGCGGCAACGAGCGTTACGATACAACTGGCGAGCCGAACGCAGCTTAACTGATCGTCGCTCCGCTCCAACTTTTTGGTAGAGATCCGTGGATGAAGCAGGTTTAAGTTTGACGGAAAGAGACGATCAGACATCGAGTAGGGGCGAATAGAGCCCAAAACAGAGAAAATTTTCATTCGGATGGAAATAGTTTGACTGTTTCACCTTGTTTAATGCCTCTTATCTTCGAACTCATTTATATTTTTCATCTCTTTATCCAGGAAAATCAGGAATATCATTAAATAAAAATTATATTAGACACTCTTTAAATAAATCACATTTCTTAAAAAGTAGTAAGATTTAAGAAAGAAAAAATCGGTAAAGGCACTACTTTCTCGTAACGGATTTCACCCCACACATAAAACAGAGTTTAATATAACATCTACACAGTTATTTGGTAATAACTTTATACATATTATATAATTACTGTGTCACTTATCTTGATAAAGTAAAATTTTCATTATAAGGAAAAAACCCCTATCATTAAGCATTTTCTCCAAAAATTTCGTTCTCCAATTCTTCTAAAAATATTTTCTTATTCGGGGGTTAGGAGAAGGCTCATACAAACACACTGATTAATTCCTGTGCGACGTTTCGTATCTTTATTGATACTTTTTCGAGCACTGGAAACAGAACACAGCGTAAAAATTGAAAAATAATAAATTAACATTGAAAATATATCTGAATTGTTAGTGTCGTTGTGTTCGCACTTTGCCCATAATTCCTAGATGTGACGTGAAGGAAATCATTTCACAACAAAAACACACACACACACGACAAAAAGTTCTCCAATCAAAACGTAATAAGGCTACGTGTGGTCAATAAAGTACTGATTTGTGCGCGTTCCGTTGGAAAAGAGACAGTTTTTTTTCCAATTGGTTTTACGGTGATATTAAGAGTTCCAACTAGATATTATTATATTAGACTGTCCTGAATGTTTAGCAAGCAAAGTTCAGACTCAATTACACTTTTATTTGTATAGTACAAAGGAAAACATTAAAATTAAAAGTAAATGTTTGTACACTTATTGAATAGTTACAAGTGTAGTTAATAGATAAAACAAGACAAAAGCAAACAAAACTTGAAGTTAGTTATTTAAATATACAACTATTAAAACGAATTACAGAAAAAATACGAAAATAAAAAACAAATGACATTATATGATATTTTGCCACTATTTATTCCCTTTTTTTATATATATATAGAATTATAAATACATGTTATTAATGCCCTATTACCTATATTTTGTGTTTTTCTTTCCATTTTTTTAAAATGTTTGTATATATTGCACTAAGCCCTTGTGAATCAGTTCTGTGGTTTATGGTGTCTGATAAATTAATGTGAATCATTTCACTGATGTTTCGTTCATACCAGTTGGTCTTTCTATCCATAATTTTAACATGATTAAATAAGAAGCAGTGGCCTGTCTCAAAATGATTAGTTGACAAAGCAGTTTTGTCCTTCTTGATGAAGTTATGATTGCGACAATCGTACTGATGTTGATATATTCTATTGCTCAAATATTGTTTTGTTTGGCCGACATAAAATTTGCCACAAGAACACGGAATACTGTAAATGAGATTTGATTGTTTTTCTATGGGTGTTGCGTTTTTAATTTTAGAAAATAACGTAGTAGTGGATTTTATACTATAAAAGGCTAATTTAGAAAGTCTTTGATCAAAACATTGACTTATTTTTTGTAACAAGCCACTGATGAAAGGAAATTTATAATATTTAATATCTGATTTGTTATTTTGTGTTATTACAACTGTTTTCATTTCATTTTCGAACCGATTAATACACTGGTTTATGAACCCGATCGGATAGTTATTCTCTCTCAAAACGTTCTTAATCTTTTTAATATTTTTGCCATAAAAATTAGGGTGACTGAGATTTTTAGTTCTATTGAGCAATCCACTGACAGTCCCAATTTTTTGAAAGATTGGGTTATTGGAATAAAAATTGAGTATTCTTCCTGAACTTGTTGGCTTGACATACCAGTTGGTCATTACCTCACCTATATCACTTTGGTGTCAAGAAATGATAGTCTTTTGTTAACTTCCTTCTCAATTGTAAATTGTATTTTTGGGTGATAATTATTCAAACAATGAAGGATGGTACTATGATGTTTTATTTGTATAGCTGTTATGGAATCATCAACGTACAGATAAAAAACGGCACGATAAATGGCAGCTTGTCTAAAACGGTTGTCACCAAATCGTTCATTAAAATATTGGCCAATGTAGGACTCAATGGAATGCCCATGGCGCTACCATCGAGTTGGATGCAAAAAACGTCTTTAAAAGTAAAATAACTGGATTCAAAACAATATGCTATCATGTTAATAAAAAGGTTCTTAGGAATGTCAGTGTATGCTGAGATAAATTTCCAGTTTTTTATTATAATATTAATTATTAATTCTTTAGGAATGTTCGTGAACAAAGAAACCACTTCCAGTGATTCTAACTGGTAGTCCGAGGGTATCATTATGTTTTTTGTATACTCAACAAAATGGAAAGAATTCTTCACATTAAAATAATACGTAGATGTTATTGGACTAAGAACAGAATGTAGGAAGATGGTTAGATTATAGCAAAGTGTATTGCTGCAACTCAGGATGGGTCTTAGCCTAAAGTCTTGCTTATGTTCTTCTTAAACCATATATTCTCGGTGGGGTGGAGTTGTGAGTCTTCATATTTCTTTCTTGGATTTTTGTTAAACAATGATTTTCTGTTAAAAGGGTCGCAAAAGAGTTGGCTTTTTCTTGGTACTTTTTTGTTGGATCTCTTGTCAATATTTGGTATGAGTGTCGTTGAGCATTTCTAACATTTTGTCATATTCACTTATCTCCATAATAATGGTAGAACTTCCCTTATCTGCTCTTCCGACCATGATATTCGAGTGTTCTTTTAAAAAAGTAGTTTAGTAATTTGCACATCTTTTAGTAACGAATTATAAGATTTTGATGTTTGGTAGTGATTGTAAAAGTTTGTTAAAATATTAGTAGTTTTTCCCCTTATTTGGTTCTTTTCCTGATCATTAACGGGTTGTTGGCTGATGCGATACTCAAGATCTTTAATAATCATTGGAATAGGTACTTCAGTGGGTTTCAATGGTAGACCAAACTTTGGACCAAGGGCAAGAGTTCTTTTCACTTGCAATGGTAAATCGAATAAGTTGTTGCAAAATAAGTAATAAGAAGAAAAAAATGTCCGTCTGTCTAACTGCCGGTCGGTCTGTTCGCGGCATACCAAAAAACTACTTACCCAATTGATTTAAAATTTTGGTCAAAAATCAAGTATAGTTGTAAATATGTTTTTCATTAAATGTTGGAAGGAAACTGGTGTATTCAATTTCTAAGTTACTAATTTTCTTTAGGTTGTTAAATTTAATTTTTTTGAACTCTTTGTTGTATTTAGTATTAAGTAAATTTGATGAATTTAAGAATATTTCCTCTGGTATTAGGGCTCTTAATCTTAATCCGCCATTTTGTTCCACCAAAATGTTACCATATCATACTTCGTTTTTGTGTGTAATTTAAAATTATTTGAAGACCGGTTTTACAAACATTTTATTAGACCTGCATTTTGTTACACTATATCGGATTCGTATCAAAACTTTTAACGATTTATCTTCACTTGATTTTTGATCCAAATTTTAAATCAATCGGATAAGTAGTTTTTTGGTATGCCGCGAACAGACCGACCGGCCGGCAGTTAGACAGACGGACATTTTTTCTTTTTATTACTTTATTTTGCAACAAATTATGCTTCCTATTCAAGAGGCGAGTAAGGAAGAAAATATGGCTACTCCGGAGGGAAGATAGAAAATTAAATATAAAACGACTCTTCACCTTATGACAACTAAAATATACCTGGCCAAGGTATTTACAACTGTTTTGGCTTAAACCGTTAAAGAGAAGTAATTCAATAAACTTAAAATCGCCTACAATGATGATTTAGCCTTTAAGTAAATAATTACTAATTATATCAAAAATTAGATTATTTATTAATTGAATGTCTTACCTATGTATTTAAAGTAAAAAATAATGTAATATTTTTATTAGTTTAAGGCAGATTTCACAAAAAAAAATTTTAATACGGCTTAACAGGTTATTTTTTTAATTTTCAGTGTCTATTTTTGAACTCGAGTTTACTTTTTTATATCTTTTTATTTCAATCTTATAAACGGTGCTTATAAGAAGTTTCTTTTTGGAGAAGCTTCAACGTTTTCGGGACCTAAGCCCCAAGAAGAAAATTAAAAACTGGATAACTACTTGTGTGACTACAAAGGCTAGATATGTCACAAATTAACAATCTGCCAAAAACTTGTATATTACAATCTTTGAATTAATAGACAACAGGAAAGAGCTCCATGCATTATTTTAAATTAGCAGACTTTGACGGAACTACGCCATTTTTGGGACCTTATTTTTCTGTTTACGTTTTGGTTTGCTGACGTGTGTTGTCAAATCGTCGTCTTTACACATTTAAGCTTAAGTTTTAGCAGTTTATAAATAATACACACATCGAATTAACATAAAAGTTGATTAATAAGTTGTGTTGTGTGTTATAAAACGTAACAAACACATTTTTGGTCGTTTTCATTATCCTAAATACAAAAAGGGTCAATTGTGTGGTATGCAGTCGTACCCCTATTAAAAGTACAAGGAAGAGAGGAATTTCGTTCCAGCGGTAAGTACATTTGTATTTTCGTAAGTAAAGAAATTAACAAGACACTTTTAAATCCGATCTAAGGGCAAAAATAATTGTTATCATAATGAAAATCATAATTCTTAAAGTGTCAATCAGTTAGGTTAGGAACCAGGTATATAAAAAACACAGTAGCGTAACACTTCCTGTAATATTTTGTTAGGTCAAAACATTTAATTTACCTTAAGTATATTTTAAAACGGAAAAAAAGTTGCAGTTATGAGTTTCTAGGAACAATTTTATAGGATAAAATAAGTTTTAATATCTATCATTATATTCTCCTTTTTTGGGTCTGATAATGTGCTAAAGGGGAAACAGCTTGATTATATTTTTCAATAAATGTTATTTAAAAGTATCCTCTTTTGGAGATTTTATTTCATGTTTTAGACTTTTTTTGGGAAAAATAGAATATACCTATACCTATAGGTACATACATTTTTTTTTTAATTTCTATAAACACTTAAGATATTTTATTTTTTGCAAAAATATAGTAATTTTCTCGTATTTATTAGTTTATTTATTTATTTGCAGGTGACCAAAATCTAACTCTAAAGTGTATAGTATTTAAATGTTTTGACGTAACAAAATATTACATGAAGTGCGTAACACCGTGTTTTTTATATACTACTTGGTTCCTAATCTAATTGTTTGACATTTTAAGAATTATGATTTTAATTATAATAACAATTATTTTTGCCTTTAAATAAGATTTAAAAGTTTCTAGTTTAATTTCTTACTTGTGAAAATACAAATTCACATTCCGGAAGAACGAAATCTTTTCTTTCTTGTGCTTTTAATACGGGTTTAAATTAAAACCATCGCGAAGTAATCGATGATTCGGTCGGTTATATATATATATATATATATATATATATATATATATATATATAGTACAAAAATTATTCCATATAATATACAAAAAACACCTAAAGTAAAAAAAATTTTATATATATATATATATATATATATATATATATATATATATATAGTACAAAAATTATTCCTAAAGCTGCACAAAAAACACCTAAAGTAAAATAAAATTGGGAAATTTAAATTTCTAAGATAACCTAGTTAGCGAAAGATGAGATAAAAAGTCATTTAAAGTTTTCGTACGAGGTATAGTTTGTAGGTAATTTAATGGCTGATAAATAAGTAGAGAATTTCAAATTGAGACATTTTTTACATATTCTCCAATAATTTTCCCACAAATTGTGTCTACTACTACAGTAAAAAGAGTAAATTGCGCTTACTACAAAAAAAATGCACACGGACATTTTAGGTGAGTGCACTTCGAAATAAGAATCATAACTGACTTTGGCTTATTAAGAGTTTATGCAAACTAGGAAGTACTAAATAAAAATGAAGGCGTAAGAACTTCTGATACATATATAACCTTCATCTTACAGACGACACTATTTTACAAATCAGAATGTTTAAAGGTAGTACTTTTAAAACATTGGATACCTAATATTAATATTTTTCTAAAATATAATAAAGCATTTTTAACCAATAAAATTTATTGGTACCGTATAATAGCAGTTCTATTTTAATTTGTTTAGTTTTTATTTGTATAGTTAATATTAATTTTACTGAATTTTCTTCTAACCTAATGTGTCTTCGATGTTGACTTTTCGTAAATAGGTATTTATTTAATGTTTTGTTCTGTATTAAGTTTGAATAAATTTAAATGAAATAATAATACTTGTGCTTGTTTTTATTTAAAACGTAATTCAGACTGTACTAATCAAATTATTTATATTTAATTATTTATGGCCTGTTGCGACTTAAATGCGTTGATATTGTTTATCTACTTAACTTTTCTAAATAATTTTAGTTACTTAGAAAAAATATTATTTCCTAGTTCAACTAAAAATAACCATACTGCTTATTAAAAGAAAATCAGTAAATTTTATTTATTAAATTCAAGTAAAGTGATAAAACCACGCATTTTACACCTTATTAACGTAATATAACTTTCAAATGAGTTGCTAGTTTATCCAAATATGCTCTCATATGGTTGCGCTGTTAAATTCTTAGTTGCAAGTACTTCTTAAGAGCAAGCTTTAGATCAAATTATTGTAATTAGTGGGCACGTGTCACTACAGCTCATCATCCAGAAAGCGTTCTCGCTATGTTAATTTATTTTGCCCAGACGGCAAAATTACCACATTTCTTTATAACTTTGATAAGTCGCTACTTCAAACCCAATGTCAATTTTAAAGCATCAATAACAACAAACGTTGAGGATAAACTTCTGAATAAATATAAGGGTATTTATACGAAATGTATATAATGTAAAATGTAAAATTTAATAATATCTAAAGTGAGCTGTTAAAGACATGCAGTTTAATGTTTCACCAGTTTTTTGTTAAACTGGCACCTGAAATAATGTATCACACTAATCGGCTTGTTTAATTTACGCCATACCTTAATTATAATTCTCTTGCAAAAGTGTAAGTTTTCAAATTACTTCCTAAATTTCAAAGTGGATACGCCACTGAAAACCGGAAACAAGGTTGTTTGAATCTTGGGACCTTTCCGGTCTCGTCAAGGTCACGGCTAGGCTCATTCCTGTACATTTATTTATTCAAAGATTACAATATTATATGTTGTATATAAAATAAACAGATATTGGAACCAATCGTAGATAAAAAAAACAATATGAAGTCATTGCACTAGTTTGATTTATTTTATTATGATCTCTATAAGCCACCTTCCTACTATTTTAAGAAAAATGTATTAAAATTGATCAGTCAGTTATCCTCCAAATTGTTAGTAGAGATCCGTAAATGAAGCAGGTTTAAGTTTGACGGAAAGAGACGATCAAACATCGTGTAGGGGCGAATAGACCCCAAAACAGATACAAATTTCATTAGGATGGAAATAGCTTGACTGTTTCACCTTAATGTCTGTTATCTTTAAATTCGTTTATATTTTTCATTTAAGCAAAAAAAATGGTCAGTGATTTCACTAACTAAAAAATTATCCTAAATGTTCTTTAAATAAATCTTATTCATCAAAAACTAGTAAAACTAAAAAAAGGAAAAAATCGGTAAACGGAACTTCTTTCGAAACGGATTCCACCGCACATATAAGACACAGCTTCTATATGCATATAGTTATGTGATAATAACTTTATACATATTATATAATTGTTAATATGTGTCACTTTTCTTGATAAAGAAAAAATTTCATTATGAGAAAAGTTCTCTTAAACCGTCTTTACCTATTTTGTCCCAAAACTTACCTTATAATAAGACTCTCGTATTATTGCAATTTATACTATATCTGTAAACTTATTATCAAATAAATATACAGGGTGGCCCATTAGTGCGACAAAGCTCGATAGTTCCGATACCATTCACAACAGAGAAATATTTTGTATATAAAGGTGTAGGAGGTCAAGAAGTGCACAGTGTAAAGTTACTTTTAAAAAAAAATTGCGAACAAAACATTTTTTTAAATTGGACGCCCAGCATATTTTTGCGTATTTGAATTATATTTAGTTTTAACACAACTTTGAGATGTTGCCAAATAATTCGGAAAAATCCTTAAATTTATGATAAAGCATACTATGCTAAAATGTTTAATAATTTTCTGCTACTATTATATAAAATCAAAGTGTCTGGTAGTATGAGGTTTCTTAAAATGTTTATTGTCTTATACAGGGTGTTTTCAAGAGATGTACCAATATTACGAAATTTAAACCTAATTTACACTAGTTTTTCAAATGAAACATCCTGTATTTTATCACTTTCTTTTTTAGAAATGTTCATTCTCTTCAATATTTTTTAATGAATCGCTATACCTATCTCTATTAGTTTTGACATTATTTTACTTTTTACGAAAAATCTACTGAAAAATTAACTATTTTACACCTCTAATCAAGCCAGCAGGGACTATACATAAAAACAAAATTTGATTGTTCATATAAACGTCAGTTTAATGTATTTTTCGACAGTTTTGATCAAAAGTGATCTTCGGTGACGCGTTATTTTTCATTAAGTAGGTACAATCAAAATGAATTTTTATATTCCTAAAAGCCAAAATGATTTTTGTTCTCGCAGCTAGCGACAAAAATAATGTTTTTCTACAAGCGTGAGGAAAACTTCACTTTTCCACACTCATTTTAGTTCGGAAAGAGCTACTTTTCCGGACTAGTCCATTTTTTTTAATATACTTACTGATTTTAAATATTTAAAAATATATTGATACGCTGATAGTTAGCAAAATGATTTAAGAACATAAATTTGCTAGAATCCGGCTATAATTTTGAACAAAATAGTAAAAAAATATGTAAAACGTGTTTTAAAAAGATGTATATCGTCAAATCAATGTTAAGCAATAATAAACACCTGCTTTTTTTATTTGGTAGTTTGAATCACCATAGACACAAAATAAAAATAGGCGTGTCATTCATTGTCAATCAAAACCAATTTTGCTGTCGCTGACTTTTGTCGTAGTAAAAACCTAAGTAAAAGTGTTTTTAATAGATTCATCAGACGAAGATTTGCCAGAGTCAGTAATGGAAGTAGCTAGAACTGCAAACTTCACTCTGCTACCATCAAAATCCCGTCGTACGTAGAATATATTTTGTTTAAAACCTGGTGTCAAACTAAAAGCATCAAAACTTTCCAAAACATGTAAGCCAAGCACGCTTTGGTCCAGATACTCAATGTTAAAAAGTATGATTAAACTCAATGAAAACATGGATTTAAACAAGTTTTTCAAAGTCACGGTCTATTTAAAAAAACAAAATATTGGATTTAGACCAAAGAACATTTTTTCAAAAGAAGAAATTTCTAAATTTGTAAATGAAGCGCCTGACAAAATTTGGTTTGGCGGGAGCATGTCGCCAAGAAGAACTAACAAAAATGTCATTGGATCACATTGAAGACAAAGGAAATATTTTATTAATAAATATTCCATACATGAAAAATTACCGTTCTAGAAGCTTTGTAATATCTGATGAAGCTGAAAGCACACCTTTGAAAAAAATGCCATTAAATATTGCAGATTATCTGAAGCTCCCAAATCCTGAATTATGTACATGCCAAAGTTTCCGACGTTCATCCGCCACAATGCTAGCAGATCCCGGAGAAGAAAGAACGCCTCGGAGGTTGGAAATCTTCAACCGTGGCAGAAGGTTATTTAGAAAGCTCAACAAGTCTTCAAAAGAATCTATCCAATAAAGTATTGAATTTCATTTCCATTCCTTCCACTAGACACCAACTTTCACCAATGCAGTCTGCCCAATCGACCTCTTCCAACCAAAAAGTTACCTCCTCGGCGACGGTTACAACAATAAGTACTCGTGAGAGAGAACTGGAAAATCCAAACCCAACTTACAAGTCCCCGAGTTCCTTGGAAAAAAATCTAGCCTCTGCAATTAATTTCCAAAATGCTACAAACTACACGTTTACTATTCATGTTGATAATAATAATTAATTTGTGATTATGTATTTGATATAAATAAACAATTCTTTTTAACTTTTGTGTTTTTCCGCACGCTTGTAGAAAAAATAGTGTATCTTGCACGTGCGTAAAGTGCGCTATGCGTAGTTCGGCCAACTTCAATTCCGTGCGGAAAAGTATCACTTTCCGCACTTGTTATGAAAACTACTATACTTGCGACAAGAATATATTATGAAAAATATCTAGAAAGGAGACAGCCAAACAGAAGGGAATTTGAAAAGCTCAAGGAGTGTTTTGAAGAATCACGGTGTGTGGATTGCAATAAAAACGAGAGAAAAAAACGTGTCTTAACGAAAGAGAACAATTTAAATGTTATTTTGGCAGTAACGAAAGATCCCCGCATTCGCCAAAGAGACCTTTCCAATCAAATGAATGTTTGACGAACATCAGTTCAAAGAATTTTACATACAAACAAAACGCATCATCACCACGTGCAGCTTCTACAAGAATTAAATCAAAAAGATTATCATGTGTCAGTTAAGTTTTAATTTAAGTTAACAGTTATTACTCCAATTATGGATAAAACTAAAAAAAATTAAAAAGAACATGACTATGTTACATGAATCTACCTAAAGTTAGTTCTTGAGTTCTTATTATTAAATATAATGTATAAACTTAAGTCCCCTTATTAATGCCATACTTTGTATTGTAATTATATTTACATTTAAACTGTTATAATAACCCAATATTGTAATTGTTTATTAAAATTTCATTTTTGTGAAAAAAAAAATTAAACCGTCTCTTACGCGAGTACGCAAATTTGATGTATAGTCATGGCTAGCTTGATTATAGGTGTAAAATAGCTAATTTTTCAGTAGATTTTTCATAAAAAGTAAAATACCGTCAAAATTAATAGAGATAGGCATAGGAACACATCAATAAATTTTGAAGAGGATGAAAATCCTTAAAAGGGAAAGTGATAAAATACCATTTAAAAAACCATTGTAAATTACGTTTGAATTTCGTAATACTGGTAAGAACATCTGTTGAAAACACCCTGTGTAAGATAATAAATATATCCCGCCTCAAGAACCCTCCTCAATCAATATTCATCCAATATTATCAGTAACTTTGATTTTATTTTATATTAGTAAAACATTATAAACATTTTAGCATAATATGTTTTTTTCATAAATTTGGGGGTTATTCCGAATTATTTGGCAACGTCGCAAAGATGTGTTAAACTGAATATGGTGACATGAAAAAAAATCATGTTTTGTCCGCACCTTTTTTTGGACCACTGCGCACAGTGGAAAATAATTTTGCAATGTGCGGCTTTTGGCATACAACTTTTGTATTCAAAGAATTCGTCTATCGTGAATGGTATCTGAGCTGTCGAGCTTTATCATCACTAGACACCAACTTTCACCAATGCAGTCTACCCAATCGACCTCTTCCAACCAAAAAGTTACCTCCTCGGCGACGGTTACAACAATAAGTACTCGTGAGAGAGAACTGGAAAATCCAAATCCAACTTACAAGTCCCCGAGTTCCTTGGGAAAAAATCTAGCCTCTGCAATTAATTTACAAAATGCTACAAACTGCACGTTTACTATTCATGTTGATAATAATAATTAATTCATGATTATGTATTTGATATAAATAAACAATTCTTTTTAACTTTTGGGTTTTTCCGCACGCTTGTAGAAAAAATTGTGTACCTTGCACGTGCGTAAAGTGCGCTACGCCACGGCCACCCTGCATGTATATAAAGGTCAATTTGTCGATTTTCTAAATTTTATTTTTGTTCATATTTATTTTGTCTACCTATATATATTTTCTACCGTCACGTCGGAAAGTCACCGTTCTCTACCACAGTTATATTGCGCTTACGCAAATCAAAATGTATGACAATACATCTGTTTTATTTACATATCTAACAAATATACGTTTTGCTTCTTTACAACTTTTATTATCCAGATCTGACATACATACATACGTAGATACAAACATTCATCCACTTATCATAACCAATTAAATAACCACTACTTCGATACTCCAGTATATCATTTTATAAATTTTTATTTGTTTTTATTTTAATATTCATATTATCTTTGGTCAGTTTATTTACATAATGTATAAAAAAGTCAGTTATGACTAGGCTTAGGATATATATGCATTTGCATGAAAGCATATTTTGGCAATTTTTGTATTTAAATGCATATTTTGCAGTTATTACAGGAAAAATGCATATATTCTAATTTTTGTGAATATATTTTTATTTCCCAAGACAAATTTGATGTATTTCGAATATAATCTATAATAATAAAAAAATTCTAGTTGCTGACAGGCCAAAGGTTTTACCCATCCTTCCTAAAAACCCAATAAAACATTTGTGCTTTAAAAACTATGGATTTATCACGGATTTACAATCATAAATATGCACGTTTTAAGAATGTTAGAAATAATTTTTCAATCAGTTTACTTTACACATTGTCCCGTGAAAATTGTCCAATATGCCGAAAGAAAAGCGTTCATTAAATGCGGTATTAAAACAATTCGTGAAAGATTTTCCTGATTTTACGACTGACGGTTTGCTGTTTTGTAAATATTGTGATGTTCCTGTTACTGCGAACAAGAAATTCCAAGTGACACAACACATAGGAACTGCAATGCATCAGATCCAAAAATGTAAAAGTGTGCTCAGAAACAGGTTTTAATCACCACAGCATTTTCATCAGGACCGGGACCCAAACGATCAAAGGTCAAAGAGGATTTGTGCAAGGAGTTTATTAGTGCGGATATGCCACTGAATAAATTAAGTAATCCTGCCCTGAAGTCATTTTTAGAGCAGTACACAAAGAAATCAATTCCACATGAATCCACGTTAAGAAAAAACTATGTTACTTACAATGAAGACCTTAGACAAAGTAACTTATTCAACAGTTGCTGGATTTTTCAACGACTATCTCACTCTTTTATGACCCGGTGGTATTAAATATGATATAGTGTTAGTGGCAATTACAGATGCTGCTCCATACAGTGGTCTACAAATATTGTACCCTAAAATGATACATGCCACATGTCTTGGCTATGGGCTTCATCGAGTTGCAGAACAAGTTCGTGCTTTTTATCCACGAGTGAACGATTTGATTTCCTCGGTGAAGAAAGTATTCCTAAAAGCTCCAACTAGAGTAGAAAAATTTAGGGAAACTACAGGAAACATCCCCCTGCCCACACCACCAATTGTAACTAGATGGGTAACTTGGATAAACGCTGCCATTTATTACGCAGAACATTTCGAGGCAATAAAAAACATAATAAATCAATTTAATGTAGAATACTCAAATTGTATTCAAGAAGCACAAAACGTTTTGCGCAAAGAAGATGTACATGAGGATTTAATTTACATTAAAAACAATTTTTCTTGCTTGTCTGATACTGTAAAAAAATTGGAGGTGAAAGAACTTTATTTGTCAAAAACCGTATAAATGATAGAAAAAGTGAGTAAAACTATAACACTAAAAATAAAGTAATTTCTCAAAAATTAGATACGGTTTCACAATTCTATTGAAAAATTTAAATCTTGAATTTTCTACAAAAATGTGCAACGGTTTATAATAAGCATCTGTGCTCCTAAATAATTGGAAACAGAGAAGTTTGCACCTCACAAAGGGAGGAAAAGAAATAAAAAGCAATCCTATTAGACATAATACTTTTGTCATCCCTACTATTGGCATACAAATAAAATTTTCAGGATCTGCAAGAAAATATTGTTGCAAGGAAAAAATAGTACTTTATCCTTATTATTATAACCCTATTCCAGAAAGATACAAATTTTATAGTGTAATAAAATGTGTTTAAAATCTGTAAGAAAAGCTCTCTAGAAAGTTTAGTTTATAATTAACTTTAAATTATAATATAATTAATAATTTATCATGGACTATAGTAAAGTAATGGACGCCACAAGCACAATGGCGAGGTGGTAGGCCATTTTCCCTTTTCAACCCTTATAATACCCGACAACATGCATCAGCGGCAGCATTTGCTCTCGGCATACATTTATTCTCCCGTAGCTATGAAAATTGAGTTCAATTTAGTGCTCGCTATGTTATACACTGTTTAAAATAAAATTTTCGTGCAGCATGTTGACACCAGCGTTTGGGAATTTCTGCGTAAAAGAGGGACATATGTTTGCTACGATTTCAGGTAACGAATTTTTACATTTTCTGTAGCGCATGTAACACATGGACTGTTATATTTGGAACACGGAGTAAGTAATACACAGATCTATGTCTCTTAAATGTGCAAAAACGTTATTCCCTTAGAATATCTTTATTTACTATAAGCAAAGTAGTAACATTTTCTTCACGTACCTTTCAACACAACCAAAATTTAAAACTTTGTAATATGTATTACAGTGAAATAAAACTTTAAAATTAATCCCTATATGATTATATGATTTTTGCACACCATTATACTACTTTTACACACCATTATATTACTTTTAGAAGTGATAAACCAAGACCAATATATATATATATATATATATATATATATATATATATATATATATATATATATATCTCAGCTCATGGTGGTTAATAACATAACTAAGATAAAAAAGCCATTTCTACTTATTAAAGTCATGTTCTTTTGGAGTTTTACTAGCTATATGAGATAAAGGGAAATTAGTCTCAATGAAACACCATGTATATATGTGTATTTCCCCTATACGCAAAACTATATTAGGTTTGATACATTTATCTTTTAAGACGACAAAGCAAATTGAGAATAACCCAATAATAAGGGGCAATGTGTCCCTCGACGATTCCACTTAGAAGTTAGAAATTAGGAGAATGTTTCTCTCTCACTCTTATTGTTTTTATTTCTTCATAATAAACCTAGGGTATTTATAATCAGTAGGAAGAGACCTTTTAATATACATATAATTCTGTTACGCAATTACCTCCCTTTTGTCGAAAAATTCTAGGGGTTATTATACATAAAATGTGTCATTGGCGGAAACTGTTCTACCTTTCGGGCTTGGGGTGTTGGTTTTCCAATGCTATTTTCAAACTTTACGTTATACAGTTTACTATTTTGTCTATTGTTACTTTTTTGCTGATGTTTTACTAAATTCTCTGGGCTCTGAATTTAATTTCGATCGTGTTAACTGACGGTTATTTTCTCTCATTTTAGCGGAATATTTTATGAGTCAAAATATTCATGTTAATTAAGAATTTTCTACCCGTAGGATACTAGAAAAAAATACTGCTCCTGCAACCATATGTAGTTAAGGACATAACTAAGATAAAAAAAGGCAATTTGATAAAAATCTACTTAGGAAAGTCATATTCTATTGAAATTTTACTGACCTCATATAAGGGAGAATTAGTCACCGTCTAATTACATTTGTAAAGTAAACGTTGAATCATATAATGGGGTAGGTTGAAGTTATTACCTGGCCGAGGCAGGTGAATTAATATTGCGTGACTGCTTTAGCTTTACCATAAATTCGTTACAGGATTTGACTTAAAATAGCCCATGATTATTTAGAAACAAATTTAGAAGATATAAATAGAGCTTAGAAAGTAATTAGGTACTATTTAGTGAATGTTCTTATATACTTTACTGGAAACATTCCATTACTGGATAATGGACAATAAAATTATCTATTATCATTAGCGGAGCTGTAGTGCTTTAGTTAAAATATTGGTTTCGGTATTTGAAATGCTGTATTTGGAATATTTTTTATTTTTCAGGAATTTTACTTGAAATTCAATTACTTCCTAAACAAAATTGTGGTTGGTACTTGATTTACCAAAAAAGTGTTTATCAGAGTCAATCTCAATCAAAAAAGGTAATTAAATCATTTTTTTTTTTTTGAGTCAGGATTTTTAAAATTATTTAACGATCGTAAAAGATTAATTCAAATGAAATTATAAATAAACTAGCTAAAAGTAACACGGTTCTTGTATAAGTATTAATGATATAATATTGTTGACTTATTACGTCGGTTAAGAATTACGAATCTAGGGAGTGCCGGAGACGTTGAAAAGAATCAACTAAAAGCGTTATTTAAATCTTCCCCTCGCACTTTTCTTTACTAATCTAGGAACGGCGAAAATACCTATCTTTTTGAAATTTTTTGCGATTACAATAATACAAGTGTCGTGTCATCAAATCTATATGAATGCAATCAAAATGTTGTGGGTGAAAAAGTTAAAAAAGGTTCTGTGTTCATATGCGCTAATGGGTGAAATAGCCTTAGCGGTTCGCCGCTTAGAATTTTTAGTCCGTAATTTAAAACTACGTGTTCTGCGTGAAATTTCGTCTCAATAGAAAAAGCTTATCACAATTAAGTTTTTACATTATACTGAATATTTTACCAATACCAAATTTATTTTTTAAATAACATAAGAGTAAGCTAAAAATTGTACCAAATCAATTGTATTTCGTTACTTTTGTTTCTGTACATTAAAAATTCGTCCCCATTTTTCGTATTAGGTTTTATTAACTTTATTTTTTAACATAACATAATATTTATTTAATACCTATTTCAAAATAAGTTCACGGCAACAATAAATTTGACTAAACAAAAATCTATTAAGACAAAACAAATTAGTAAATTACAATAAGTACCTACAAAATATACACAAATTATACTGAATCATACACATCATCAGATTCTGAATCTGAAGCTTCACTAGTATTTATTATAAGTGGTTCAACTTCAATGTCAATTATAAACTTCTCTTTCATGCCAATTCTTAATTAGTTCTTCAGTGTGTACAGTTGTCCCATACTTCTGGAGTACATTGTCCCAATGCCTCGTCCCACATATGAAGAACTTTTTAATCGCCATAACCATCTCAATCAATATGTTTCTTGTAATACGACTTAGCATGGGCCCAGATTCGTTCAATGGCAATAAAGTAACAATGGTATAATGGAAGCAGGGGCGTGCAGTCCATGGAAGCAAGGGAAGCAGTGCTTCCCCAAAAAAAATTACAAAACATCTTCTAAAATGTAATTTTTGAAATAGGAAACCATTAATTTAGTTTATATTAGTCAAATATGTGCTACAATATTATCTTAATTATCAAACCCATAATAAATGCGACCGAGCCACAATAGAAAATCAAATAGAACCTATATGGGCTGCTAGCTTCTCTGCAGCCAAGTGCTGTATGCTTGATTTCCTGTGAGTCGAGACAGAGGTTCTTGAACTTTCCACAGGCTGTTTGCAATTTTTGCATTTCAGTGGCGTGCTTTAAGTGGGGGTGGAAAGTATCGTTGGAGTAGGTTCTTTGTTTGAACGGCTATCCGTGTGTTGTGTGATACGTACGTCGCATCGTGCATGGTACGATATGGAAGACAATAATACGGACGTGGATATGCAAATACCTTCAACTTCGGCTGTCGGTAATAACGTTGAAAATGTTGGAGAATTTAGTAAGAAGAGTGTATGTGAATGTGTGGTGTGTGTTTTAATAATAAAGGGATTTTCAACAATGAACTTCGCTGATAAGCTTCAAATAATTTCCAAAGGAAGGGCAAAACCGTCTATGAAAAATTTTACCACAAAAATGAAAATGAAAAACTGTATTAGACATTTTTATCCGGAAAAACAATACGAACAATTTAAATGGCTAACAGGGTGTGAAAATATAAGTAAATTATTTTGTTGGTCATGTTTACTTTTTGAAAATGAAAAAGATCTCTGGAATAAAACTGGTTTTTCCGATTTAAACAATTTCCATAAAGCTGTAAAAAGATACATTATGTCCAAAGCGCATTTGCAGGCCGTCATAAAAGAAAAAGTCTTCAGTAAAACCAGAATTGAACACGCCTTTAATAAACAGCTGGAAATTAGTCACCGTCAACACAATGAACTAGTCGATAAAAATAGGCAAATATTAAGAAGACTTATCGACGGACAGCACGAACTGGGATTTAGAGGTCATGACGAAACAAGGGTTTATCAAATAGAGGAAGTTTTCAAGATTTACTTAATTTAATGGCTAAATATGATGATTGCTTAAAAAATCATAGAGCAGTCTAGCGTGTTTCGCGGAACGTCGAGTCGAATCCAGAATGATTTAATTTCCGCTGTTGCAAACATTATTCTAAAAGGAATTAAGCAGGAGATTGGGAGGCGCGGTTCATTGCTATTGTTCTGGGCGAAACAACTGATATCACTAATTTTAGCCAATTATCTATAGTAATACGCTACGTTAAAACAGACGGAAGTATTCAAGAGCGATTTTTAGGTTTTAAGAATGTGTCCGAAAATCGTACAGCAGATGCATTATATACCGTAGTTTATAACGTTACTAAAGAAATTAATGGAGAGAAAAAATTAGTTGCTCAAAGCTATGATGGATCTGCATTGGTAGCAGGACAATTAGGGGGTCTGCAAGCTAAAGTTCGAGAAACTTTCCCAAGTGCTGTGTTTGTCCATTGTTTTGCTCATAAATAAAATGTAGTTTTATCTTAGTCCATCAATCACATTAAAGAGTGTAATGTATTTTTCGTTACTTTAAGTGGCATGGCTGCTTTTTTTACAAGTCAAAAAAACGAACACAAGCTTTGGACTCCATTGTCCACAAACGATTGCCCAAAGAACCTCTTACTAGGTGGAACTATAATGGAAGATTTGTGTTAACAGTATCCGAAAATCGTGAATCACTGATTAAACTATTTGAAAATATAATAGAAAATAATGAAAAGTGGGACTCAGAAGCAATAAAAAATTCGAGGGGGTTTTTTGACTATTTGAAACGAGATTTTAGTTTTAATTACTTGGGGAACGTATTTTCAGAAATATTTCAATTTCTTGGACAATGTTTTTAAGCCCATGTTAAGCCAAAAAAGAGATGACTGACCTATTTTGGGAAAAAACGATGACGTTAAATGTAGAGCCACAAGCCAAGCGTCTTCGAACAGACAAGGTGGGAGATGTTTAAACATTTAAATATCATACAGACGCCTCTTTTATGAAATAATCGATCAAATTCAGCAACAAATAAACTATAGACTTAACGGTTTAAATGATTTTAAATTCCTCGAGCTCTGCAATTTTGATGTATTTAAAGGAAAAACTTCTCCAGAAGATGCGTTTAAATCTCTTCTTCTTCATTATCAGTTCTTCAACCGAGTGTTACTGCGATCTGAACTAAAAGTGATTTATGAAACTGATGACATTAGCGCATAAGATAATGCTAAGGAAGGAATGCAATTTTTAAAAGACAAGGAGCTGGAAGATACCTAGGCCGAAGTGTCGAAATTGTGTGAATTAGTATTGACAATATCTGCCACAAGTTCATCAGTAGAACACAATTTTTCAGCACTTAAACGTATAAAAAATTTCGTGAGAAATTCAACGGGGCAGGAGAGACTTTCGCATACATCGCTGTTGTCCGTTGAAAATAAACTTCTCCAAAATATGTCGGAGCATCGACGTTTTTATGATGACGTCATTGATGAATTTGCAAAAAATGATCGAAAAATCGAATTGCATTACAAATAGGTAAGTTTCTAAAAATTGCTTCCCTTTCTTAAAATTTCACCGCACGCCCCTGGGTGGAAGTCTTAAAACTTCATGACCATATGTTTTAGTAATTCGTCAATTGCATAAACATTCTCTTTTCTATTCATTTTTGCTAATTGTAACAACTCGAGTTTCAAAAGATTCGTATCAAATGTGATGTTCTTTTTTAATGAATTTATTATGATTATTTTTGTAGTGGCAGATGCTGGTTGTTTCTTTATAAGAACACTATGATATGACGCATTGTCTATTACTATTGAAGATGGCTTTTCTAAATTTCGAATTAACTGAGTCGAGACCCATTTAATAAATATACTATTATACATTTCTCCATGGAAAACCATTGTCATTGATTTTGAACAGAACAATAAGCTGGCATTCTGAACAAAAACTTTTAAAGATCCAACTTAAAGAATGATAAAACGCTTACCATCATACCCTTCTGGCTTTATTACACTTCTTTTATTTTGACCTTGCCATGACATTGTTTTATTCCTTTTGGCATAAATCCATGTTTCGTCTAGGAAAGTCAATTGTCGCTGATATACACTAGAAATAATATTCATATATTTACGTAAAAAACAAGCTCTAAGAGAAGAAATATAGATTTTTTGGATCAATGCCCTTCTGTTATCATTTTTTCTAAATTTAAAGTCCAATTCATTAAGCAGAATGCGCAGAGAGGTATCACCAATGTGTATAATTTCTTTAATTTTTACATGTTTTCCCAAAAAGAACAGAATGTGTTACGAATATCGTTAAAATAATAATCATATTTGATAAGAAATTCATTATCAGCACCGTCATTTAAATTGGGTTGGTTGGGAGAAATATTAGTCACTGTCTAAAGGAAACTTACTCTCTTTGTACATGTCATATAATATATTTCAAACATCCATTTTGGTGCTTTTGGATAAATCAGTTGTCTTGGCTCTTAAGTAACGTTTCCTTTTAGACTTTCGAGGTGAAGAAAGAACTAGAATGTCTTCTTTCGTTTTTCGAATAGAATAAACAATCTTGCGAGAAATTTTTAAAACATCTGCGACCCTCTAAAATTCAATAATTTATATATTTATTATAATATTTAATGTATCTTGAAAAAAGTTATTTACCTCTTGAACAGATGTTACAGTTTCTAAAGGTCCTCCATTGCTTTTCTCCAACTCAAAATATTCACAGAGGTGAAGCACCAATTGCTGGGCTTGCCTATGCAGAATTTTTCCAGGCATTTTCAACAAAATTATCTTATTAAAGTAAATAAAAATACAAGATATGATAAGATGTCATTATATGAAATTGCTTAATAATAACCGATAATAATAAAAAGAATACTTACCGATGTTTCGAAATTTCAAAAGAGTAAATTAAAAAAAAACTGGTTTAATTATAAACATAGGGCAGAAAACTCAAAAAAATACGATAGCAAAAAATAAAAATTCATATCAACTGACAAATATCAATATTGACAATCGCACTAGTCAAACAAATGCTTTTATTGTGGTAGACATTCACTTACAAAATTACAGGTGTTTAATACTTGTAATAGACAAAGATGAACTCAATAAAGCATGTGTGTGCAGTTTTCGGTAAATGATGTCGCACGGGTAATCTCAAAACACGACAACCGTATGTACCCTATTATATAGTGTATTAATAATACAATATTATATGGGCTCCTTATGTGGGGAAGTAAAAATAAGGGTTTCCTGAGTTTTGTTTTTGCAAATAAATTTGTATTTACTTAACAAACAAATTAGTTTAAAGATATTTTAAATTAAAATTTGGTATACAGGTATAATATAAAAAAGAAACATCTTTTTCTATAATCACCTAAAATTCAGATTAAAAATATACTTATTTTGCATTATTTTTCGAACAAAAATCAAATTTTAGTTTTTTAGTATCTAAAAAATAAATGATGGGAACTTTATTTATTACACCCTATGTTACTAAAAACCAAAGTTTTTTAATTATTATATTACATCTTAATAACTTCTAACTTATTAAATTTAACATCTGCTAACTTGGCTTTTATTTCTTGCTTTTTATTTAAGTTATACATTTGCTTCAATTTTTTATGTCACTTTCGCCACAATATTATACAAAATTGCATTTTTTATTTCGATTAATACAGAGTTTAGAAATGTTTTTTCATATTTATTTATGTAATCTCTCTCTCCTGTTTTATTGAATTATATTATATTCAGCTAAGAATTTTAACATCCAAAAATTAATAAGAACTAGCCAATTGGCATTTTTTTAATTTACCTTGGCATTGGTTGTTGATGACAATGCTATTTTTAGCTTAATCCTATTTTTGAGTTTAGAGTATAGAGCAACAGGAATCATTTTTTCTGTTAAAAAGGCCGTTAGTAGCCCTAGTACCCAGTGCCGGCTCCTCCATTAGGTCATACGGTCAATGACCCCCCCAGTAAATATTTCCAAACAGAAACAAATAAATAAAATAATAAACTATATATATATATATATATATATATATATATATATATATATATATATACCAGTATAAACTCGTTGACCGTTCACTTAATTTCGCGACACACTATCGATGCCTCGCACCGCGATCTCCGGAGGTTTCGTTTCGTTGGCATCGATCGGCTGGCGACCCGCGTTGACCTCGTGGTTATAAACGGAGGCGAGTTCTCAGTGTTCCTGATGAAATTTTCACGGGTGCGCATTTTTGTTTCACGTTACAGCAACTCACGACGAGGATACCATGATCCCTGTCTGAAACATATCTTATAATGCCACAGGTGGAATAATCCATTTGAGTCAAACGACGAAGGCGATTTCGCTGTTTCTAGTGCTCATCAGGCCGCCATAGACTAGCGAGCCCCGTCTAGGGCAAAGGCACAAAATGAAATTACACAATCAACTACGCCGCTGACTATTAGTCATGCAGATGATACTTAAAATACAAAGTACTTGAATTACTTTAACTGACAAACTTTAAGTATAATTACCAATTACTTGATATCTCAAATAATATTAAAAATTAAAAGTATTTGATACATGTGGATAATTTGGTAAGTATTGAGTACTTATACTTCAAATATTTTATCCGCACCTGTAAAAGCTTTGGTTCTATTTACCTTGAAAGAGACAACCGTTGAGACTCTTTGTACCAGTTCACGCATTTTTCAAACAAGACAACATTACAACAAGCAGTGACTCAGAAACCTAAGTATCGTAGAGAGCTGCGGACTTCTCTTTATTTTTTAAAGAGGAAAAAATACAAATAAAATAAATTTTTCTTAAAAAAACTAAGAAAGATCACAACTAAAATAAAAATGAGCATAATGTATCGCCGCCTATATATAATAAATTTGATGAGGACAAATATTAGATAAAGAATTAAAATTATTTAACTTAATTGCATTTTCATTATTTTAACCCTAAATTCTTCCTGGTAACCTTACCATACGGCTAAACTTATGGTGTTTTATATGTATCTAGGGCAATTGCTTGCAAAATATATTTTATTGTTAAAATTATTTCGAAATATGCTTCGACTATCAGGTGTTGTAAAATTGAATAAAAAAAAAAACAAATAGAATACGTTCCCTGTTATAGAACTAAGTATCTAAATAAATACAGCAAACATTAAAAACCCAGAGCATAGGGAATTGTTTTTATTTTATATAATATTAATATGTTAACATTCAAAACCTTAAATCTTATTCAGTGACCTAAAGTCGATTCCGGTGGTCTTGCTTTTTAGTTGTAGAAACGAAAATCTCTAGAGAAACTCTATTTGAAAGAGGGTAATACATAAATTTACAATAATTTTAAAAACCCCTTTTAATTCCATACTGATGATTTTTACATTTTCTTTAGACTAATGCTGTCCAACATACGGACCTTGACGTTTTATTCTGCTTAAATTCCTTCTTATGTTGACGGACCGATATTCATATATTTATCTATGATTAATAATAAATAAATAAATATTTTTTCGCAGTGCACAAATTTTAAACCATGTCCTACCTTTGAAATTGGCAACCTGGAATCCATAGAACTGCTTGCATATGTATACATTTTTGTTTGCCACGCTTTTTCGGAACATTCTGTATAAAAAGTTCAAATATAAGTACAAATACTACGTACTTCTGCATTTACAATTATTACACTGTGTTGTTTGGATTTTTTATAGTCGGCTTTATCAATAAACTTGGTGACGCCCTTGCTGAGAATGCTAAAACGCAGAAACACGTTTTAAGCAGATACTGTTTATAAATACTTTTCTTTTCTAATGCTATTTTCAAATTTATGATATGCAATATCCTATTTCTTCTATTGATAAAGAAGTCAACTTTTTGCAGACGTTTCACTCAATCCTGTAAGAAGATACGAATCTACTATCATTTAAATACATATGTATATTTTAGGTACGCCCATTGTAGAGATAAAATCATTAAAAAAACATGACCGTATATTCTCTACGTACCGTTGCGTGTGGGAGTATAAGCATTTACGATAAGAACTACCCATTAGCATCCGGTAAAATATCTTTTTATGTGTATTTATTTTATTATTCAAATGTTCGAATCTGGCATATTTCCTTTAAAATATAAAAGTTTTGTTAGTCAAAAATAAGCGAATCTGCGCATTTTTGTCTATTTTCCTTGTTAAGTTTCTATATTCCCTTCAATTAACTGCAGAATATTTCACTGTTTATCTTACCAACTTATACTTAAGATTTTTCTATGTAGAATAAGGTATTGAGAGATTAGTTTAAAGTTGTTAAAGATCATGTGTATTTTTCTGATGTGGCCATGTAGTTATTGTCTCCACCTTGTTACCTTAATATTGACTACATGTATACTGCTATATTTTAAGCATTTCACTCACAGCAAGGGCTTTTTTCACGCATGGATAATATTATGTGTTTATTATATTAAAAAAAATTCCTTTTGAATCTAAGTATTTTTAAAGCTCATTGACAGAAAATAAATGCATGCCCTTTCACCAAGATTCACTTTTGACTCCTAGTAATACCCCGCAGTTCTTGCGTTAGCACTAGTGCTAACCACCATTATACGTATAGCCATTAATATAGCAAAATATCTCCAAACTAAAAATCTTACTAATTAACGATTGTTTTGTCCACGGTGTCTCTATCCAACAAATGGGCCTCCTATAACAGACAGACGAACCGACAGACGGACTTACGGAACTGATAAAACATATTTTTTTGGCGTCAAGGGACGCTAAAAACCACAGTTTTACTAGTTCATCTCTAGACTACAATTATTTATGTCACACGATTTGAAATCAGTTCATTAAGCAGTTTTTTCAGGCTGAATTTTTAAATATGATTATTAGGCCGCCATTTTGTTCTACCATCTTGGATTCATGCCAAAATTTTACCAGTTGATTCCTACATAATACTTGATTTTTGTGCAAAATTTGAGATACATTGGATGAGCACGTTTTTAGTAATAACTGTTTAAAATTTCATTAAGCCGCCATTTTGTTTTGCCATACTGGATTTTTACCAAAATCTTGCCAGGTGATCCCCATATGACCCTTAATGTTTGACCGAAATTTGAAGGCAATAAAGTAAGTAGTTTTTTTAGCTTTGCGTTGCCGCGAACAGGCAGACCGACAAACAGATCGACGGGATCGAAAAAACATGTATTTGGTCATGTAGGCACTTTGAAGCGGAAAGACCTGAAAAAATCTCGGATGGTGATTTTTTTCACCATTACAATACTTCCCTTTTAAAAGGGAAGCAAAAATTGAATATTAATAAATTTAGAAAGTCCTATAATGAAAAAAGATTTTTTCGTCTACCATAGTTAACATAATAGAACAATGTATGCCACACATTCGCATGGTTTCGGATTTTTTAACTAAGTTTTTATGTCGCCATACATTCATACACAATTTATGTTGCTTGCCAACATAAAACACAAAATGAAGAAAAATCCCCTATTAAAAATAGCTCTTTACAGGTACAATTCAATTAATTTATTTTTTAGTAATACAACGTTATAAATTGGAAAATTTATGTAATTTTGATATTTTAATTGGGTATTCAATCGTAATTGTTAACATTTACAGGGCACCCAATACTGATCTAAATATCTTCTTTGAAAAACTAAATGATTTTCTTCGTGATTTGTATCGGTCACTAAATGATAGAATAATACTATGCAGCGACTGAAATATTGACGTTCTTGAACCGTCGAGCAGTGTACGCGATTTAAAAGACATATTGGATTCTTACGGGTTATGTAATATTGTACGCGAGCCCACTCGCATAACGATTAACTCATCAACGTCAGTTGACTACGTATGTACAAATTACGATGTTACATGTTCAGTGTGGAACAATTACTTGTCAGACTGCACAAGTTATGAATTTTCCTATCAAACCTAAGCCAATTCAAAAAATTAATTACAAAAGATTTTACAATAAAAAAAACATAAAAACTTTTAAAACATACTTGGGTAGGGAGGACTGTCAGGATGTTCTACAAGCAGCAGACATAAACCAAGGATTCGATTCATTCACCAAATGCATTCAATACTATTTTGACATAGCGTTTCCCTTAAAAAAATTTAAGCCTTGGGTAACATTGAGTATAAAGATATCTTCTATAACGTTAAAAAGGTTATTCCATAGAAAAATCGAAACTAAGTCAGAATACGACATAAACTATTACAAAATATATAAAAAAATTACAACAAAGTAGTTAAAAAAGCAAAGCAATTATATAATCATAAATATTTTTTTGCATCCGATAATAAGTCAAAAGCGGCATGGACAGTTATAAATAGTAGTATAAATAATAATAAAAACTCTAAAGTTACGATTTCTAGTATGAAAAATGAACAAGGGATTATATTGAACAATAAAAATGAAATTGTAAATTGCTTTAACCAATACTTTGTAAATCTTTCTAGGTCACATTCTGTTACTTTATTAAATCCTAGTGATGTTCCACAAAACAGATCACTTCCAAACACAATGTTACTGCAGCCTGTTAATCAATACGAAATCATGACCAAAATTAAGAAACTACAAAATACTACCTCTCTTGGGACAGTTAACATACCATCAGCTTCAACAACAAGTTGCTAATACTCTACTACTTCCACTGTCATATTTAATTAACTGGTCGCTTATGGACGGCATTTTTCCAAACATTTTGAAAACAGCTAAGGTAGTACCTCTTTTTAAATAGGAGGATGCACTTGCCCTTAAAAACTATAGGCCAATAGCTATCTTACCTGTACTTAGTAAACTATTAGAACGTATTGTTTATGACCAAATTATAACATTTCTCGGGCGATTTAACATTCTTAAAGACTGTCAACATGGATTTTTTGGTGGCCGATCTACACATTCCACGATTTCTGAATTTTTAAACAACGTGTACGAAAACTTAAATAATAAAAAGAAATGTATTGGCCTTTTTATGGACCTCAGTAAGGAATTTGACATGTTTGACCATGGTCTTCTTTTGGAAAAACTTTTTGAGTGTGGTTTGAGGGGTAAGGTGCATGAGTGGTTGCAGTCATATCTGAATGGTCGGCATCAAGTTGTTGAAATTGATAAAACCAAATCTTCTGAATTAGACATTACTTGTGGGGTACCCCAAGGATCTGTCCTAGGTCCCCTTTTATTTTTAATATTTATTAATGTATTCCAAATGTCAGTAACAACAAGAATCTTACTCTCTTTGCTGATGACAGCAGTTATGTGGTGGCCAGTAATACTTTGCAGGAAGCTATTCGGAAAACTCAAGAAATGCTTCATATGTTTTATGAATGGTTTAATGAAAAACAAATTGTATTTAAATGTGGATAAAACCAATTTTGTGAGCTTTACACCTCGAACTCGCGTTCTCAATGAGTCATATCTAATAAAAATTAATGGTAAGTCAGTACAACAAGTCTCTTGTGTAAAGTTTTTGGGCGTTCACCTGGATAACGGGCTTTGCTGGGACGCACATATTGATGAGCTCTGTAAAAAACTGGCCACTTCATCCTATGCTATCTATAGATTAAAACAGATTTCAACCACGGAAGTTATTTTCTCGTATTACTATGCACAATTTTGCAGCCGCTTAAAATATGGTCTAATTTTTTGGGGTAATTCATCCCATTTAATTTGAGCATTCAAAATTCAAAAACGAGTGATTCGGACAATTTCTGGAGTGTGTAGTTTGGCCACATATAGACCACTATTTAGGCGATACAGGATACTAGCGCTACCCTCGTTGTACATTTAAGAGGTGCTTCTATTTGTTAAGAAAAATTTTCAAAAATTCTGTCAGAACACTTACTTTTATAATTATGAAACAAGTGGCCGTTTGGATCTTGTATATCCTATTCACTCTCTTAGTGTAGCCGAAAATAATATCTACTATATTGGAGCCAAAATATACAATAAATTACCAGATAATTAGGTATAAATGTGTGCTTAACGAAAATGTGTTTACAAGAACTGTCAAAGAATATCTAATACCTATCTCAATGTTTTTATAGTGCTCATGAATATTTAGAATCTTAGGCATATATGTTACACTTTGTATCTTTTAATAATTCTTCTATGTACTTTTTGCCAATGTATAAAATTTATATCTAATTTTAAAATTTTATATTCCATTGCTTAGAAGCAGTGGAACCATATGTGACTTGATCCATACTTGTATTTTAAACTGTCCAAGGATTCAATAAATATGTTTATGTTTATGTTTATTATGACAATTACTGAAGGAACCAAAAAAGAAGGTGAAAATCCGTGTGCATAAGTTGTGAATCTTGATGGCTTATATCTCGGAGACGAAACGTCGCCGAAAAGATATGACTTCGGTGACGTTATCAGCGGTACCAAAAAATCATCAAAATCGGCCAGAAAGAGTTGAAGAAAAAATTACTGAAAGTTCCAAACAAACCGATTTGAGTTTATCTTTAAAATGAGCCCTAAAAATAATAACTATCGCACTTTACTCCGAAAATATTTGTCCTCCTAAGGTGTTCGGTTATTTTGAAGCAACCTTTACTTGGATAAATGCATGGCCTATTTTGTAATAACAAGTTGTGGTCAGTTTATGACATTTTAATTACATAAGATATTTATTTATAAAATAGTTTACGACTCTAGTTTTTAATTTAAATAAAAATTTACAAGTAAGACATCTAAAATAAGCTTCATTTACTCGAAAAAAAAATAGAATCATCCCAGGAGTAAACGAGAAGCTTTTGAATGGGTTAAGAAAAGAAAAGAGAAAATTCGTGAAGAGTATTGGTATTGTCGTTGTTCAAAACAACTTTTTTCGCGTAAATGTGTGCTCCGGTTGCTCGTTCAGTTCAGTTCACGATGTTAAAAAAACAAATCATCATAGCAAGTTCTGCATATATTTTAATGCATTCTATACTAAAAGAAAAAAAAACCTGATAAGAGATGGTGAGTTACAAAATTATTTAGAAACAGACAAGAATACGGCAGATGCGCATTATTAAGAGACTTAAAATTTCAAGAGGTAGCCGGACAATTTCAAAATTTTGTTCGTATATTCGAAAGATTTTGAAATTTTGATAAATATAGTTGGTCCTAAAATAGAAAAAAGGATACACGTTTTAGAAGAGCTATTCCGGCAAAAGAACGCCTGGCTATAACTTTACGTTTCCTTGCAACCGGAGATTCGTATACAAGCCTGCAATACCTTTTTAAGGTATCAAAACAACTTATATCATCCAGCACTCCTGAAACCTGCAAGGCCCTTATTGATTCTCTGAAAGAAAATGTTAAGGTAAGAATAATTTTCAACTACGTATGTAAATGTTTATTAAATATCTATGTTCTATATAAAACATATAAGAACAAAACCATACACTATACTAAACATATAAAAGCTAAACCTAGAAGACCCTTACAATAAAAGTATATTAAATAAAAAAACCGTAATATTGTATATACTAAACTAAATATCTGTAAGATCAGTTGATTGGGCAGGATACGGTTTATTAAGCATAGAATTAGTATTATCACTAGAAGTTTAAGCGTGATAATGATTTATAGTATTATTAGGGGGCAACTGATTTTGTGAGGAATTTAATAGTGTATAATCTGGATTATGTACAGAAGTCGAGTTCGGATTAGAAGTGCAAGGGGCAGACTGTGAAGATGAAGAACATGATAAGTACATAGAATTATGGGGAGATGGTTGAGCGACGTAGGACTGAGACCGTAGATTGTCAGTAATTTGTGGGAAAAAATTTGACATCCGCAAATCATAATTTCCAATATCAGCTTTACATAAATTTTTATTGAAAGCATGTTGAACTTCGGCTTGTGTTCTTTTAGAATATCTTCGCAATTTATTTGCGACATATTGACCATATGCCGAAAATTCATCTTGAGTTTCTAAAGGAGTTACAGATACTTGTTTTAATATATTGTACGTTTCGACAATCTTACATCATCGATATTGTTCCTTTTATTCTTTTTTTGTTTTTGAGGTACTGTTGCCTGAGTCTGTATATTTAGAGTATGCAAATTATTTTGGAGAAATTCTTGAGCGCGATCCGTTTCAGCTGTAATCAAACTGGAAACTTCTATGCTCATTTCCAATGGTTCAAGTTGTAACATATCAGGATTATCCTGAACCTCGTAATCTGGACTAAACTAAAATTAAATAATAATTTTCTGTATCAAAAGAAATTAAAGATAAACAGGCTTAGGGTTTAAAATGTATGTACTTTTTGTTTTAAATATTAATATATCTACTTCTATTGCCCTATTGTTATGTAAACAAAAATTACAGATGCCATCATCACGTGAAGAATGGTTGCGAGTTTCTTCAAAGTATGAAGAATTGTGGAATTTCCCCAACTGCTTATGAGCCCACCAAGCACCAATAGTGGAAGTTTTACAATACAAAATTACAATTTTGTATATGTTGATGTGGGTGTCAAGGTCGTATTTCTGATGGCGGTGTCTTTAAGCATAGCACGTTATATAAAAAAAATCAAACTAATGGTTTAAATGTCCCAGTAGAAAAAAATCTACCAGGAGGAAATCACTCGCTACCATTTGTATTTCTTGCAGCTGAAGCGTTTCCTCTGACCAATAATATAATGAAGCCGTTTTCAGGAACACATCAAAAGGACACAAACGAAAGAATCTTTAACTATAGACTTAGCAGGGCAAGAAAGGTTATTGAAAATGTATTTCGAATTTCATCGGCAGTATTCCGTGTTTTAAGAAAAGCTATGCTTTTAGAGCCGGTCAAAGCAGAACTTATAGTTATGGCTATTGTTTATCTCCATAACTTTTTAAGAAGAAATAAAGAATCGAGAGCATTGTATAACCCCATAGGAACATAGGAACATTCGATAATGATATTAACGGAGAGTTTACCCCGGGAAGTTACAAATATTCCTCGAAGGGCAACAAAAGATGCAAAAGACATTCATGAAGAATTTGCTGTATATTTTACCAGTAAAGGACGTATAACATGGCAAGACAATTACGCTTAAATTCCGTTCTTTAGGAAATAGTTTTTAAGTGTAATAAATGTAAAAATTTGAGGTTATATAAATTTGTTGTAAAATTAAATTATTATGCTTATTTGAATAACATGTTGGTTATCATAACTTACGTGTTCTGTGTCTGTTGTATTCCTCGGTTCATCTCTGTCAAGTAAGTAATGCAACCGCTTGAAGGCAAACCATTTTGATATGAATACTTCATGTAGCCCTGAATTCCTTGAATTAGTATTCTTGATTGGGTTATTTTTATATATTGACACCCCTACTACAAAGTTTATTTAAAGAGTTATCAAAAAATTGTTTAAAGCAAAGTTTTAGGGCTTTTTGTAATTTAACAGAATATATTTTCGGAAAGAACAAATGTCTATCGGAAATGTTAAATTTATGAATGCATGTAATTTTTTTTAAATAGAACAGCCTATATATTATTTGCTTTTTAAAAGATGGGGTTTTTCTGATTTCAAAACTATATAGTTTGCCTATATTTACTTAAGCCGTTGTTGAAATAATTGGCTTTAAACATTGGTGAAAACTAATGTAAAATAGTTCAAAATGGCCGTGGATAGAAATTTTGACAATATAAAAAGTTTTTTGCTTCAGTTTTTTATTGCAAATTAAAAAAAAATCAAATTTTGAAATTTTTATGTTGTCAAAATGTTTTCCATGTCCACTTTGATTTATTTTCATTAGCTTTTCACCAATGTTTAAAGCCATTTGTTTTAACAACTCCTTGACTAAATATAAGCAAATAATGTATTTTTGGAATCAGAAAAACATATTGTATTTGAAAAGTAAATAATATACAGGGTGACCTATTTAAAAAAAGTCGTGATTTTAATAAGTTGACATATATATCCGATAGCAATTTGTTTTTTTTTTCCAAAAAAGATATTCTGTTGGGTAAAAAAAGTCTTTAGACTTTGCTATTAACAACTTTTTGATAAATCTTCAAATTAACTCTGTAGAGGGGTGTCAATAAATAAAAAGTGAGCCTGTGCATTACATTTTTTTTAATGACTGGAAAATTAACAAAAAAATGTCATGTATAATTACATATTAATAGATAAATACATATACAGTAAAATAAAATATTAAAATAATTATAAACTATATTAATTTTCATCAAAATGCATGTAAAAACTGTACTACTATGACTCCTTTCGTTTAATAAAAAAATGCCGGAAATTTTAAAAGTAGAATCCTGTTTGGCCTTTATAAAAACAATCATGTAAAAAATAAATAATTTAATACTTTCCTGTTCTAATTGTTTTTTGCCCTTCAAGTTCTTGCATTTTTAAATTATGGGCAATACCTACCATGCATCTGCTTTTTTCGTCTTTGAAAAATGAAGAGGGTGATTGGCGTCCCACAATATAGGCTACTTTTCATATTCCTCGATAAGTTGTAGACTTTTTTCATTACTCCACTTCATTTTCAACAATCTGCTTCTACAAAGGCGTCATTCAAACTGAGCAAATCTGCGTGACAATATTATTTGATCTTTACCATAAACCGACAGGCGGCGGATCGCGTTCGTGCGTGTTAAAACTTTTCGCGAACACAAATTGACCCGTACTCATCTCAGCGTTTTTACACGCACAGCGTTCGTTCGCGATAATTTGCTCAAGTCAGTACGCGCCTTTACATTTATATATCTGTACAAAAATTTCATAGAATGTGCATAAAAATGTAAAATCCCAAATTGGGATTTATTCATAGAAGCCAATAAAATGGTGAATTTTAGTAAAATCGTCACATACGTAACCTGAATTATGTATCTGAAATTCGCGCTGTATAATACAAACCTCTATAGGGTCGTGAAGAGTAAAAATTCACGTCCCAGTCATATTATTATTCTGAAAATTTCGACATTTTAGGGTCTCTCTGCGGTCAGTGGGCTCTCGAATACAAAGCAGAATATTATTTCCGTAGTTTCGAAACTCGAAAATCTCCCGTAGGAAAAGCCAAATGCAAGCGTATTTTCGGCAGAATAGATTGTTTAATAACCGAGTGAGCTTATGACTTACAATAGCACTTAAGTCCACTTTTCTAGAAATCCAATGGAAATATCAAATATCCGAAACTTAAAATATTATTTACTTATACAATGTATTTTCTAATGCTAAACAAGCCGTAATATTAAAACTCACTTAAGTCATGGTGTTTTGCTGGTAAATGTTAAACTGTCGTAGGTGTTTCCAAACATCATATTATATTTGATTAAATATCCACAATAAAGAAACGTACTCACTTGTCGACATTTTGTTTTTACTTCCCTCGTAAAAGGGAAGTCTTGTAATCGTGAAAAAATCACCCTCCGAGAATTTTTCAGATTTTTACGTTTCAGGGTCCCTAGATGTCGGAAAATATGTTTTCTCAATTCCGTCGATCTGTCTGTCTGTCCGTCTGTCGGTCGATCTGTCTAATCGCGTCATACCTAAAAAACTACTTACTTGATTGACTTCAAATCTTGGTCAAATATGAAGGGTTATATGGAGATGACCTGGCGATATTTTGGTAGGACGGCGAAATAAAATGGCAGCTTAATAAAATATTTCAAAGTTTAAACTGAAAAAACTACTTAATAAATTCATTTCAAATTTTGTGTAAGAATTAATTAAATGATATAAAGATGAACTGGTAAAACTGTGGTATGAATTGAAAATTGAATGAAATGAAATGTTTGTAATCATGAAAAAAATTGCAGGTTTTACCTGTCTTTACTTTTTTTAACGTCTTAGTCTCGTAATATTTTTGTAAAAATCCAATATTGCAGAACAAAGTAGCGGCCTAGTGAAATGTTAAAAAAATTATTACCAAAAATGAAATTAAAAATAATCTAATTTATACAAAAGCGTAGAAGGGTCACAATTTTTTAATTTTTATTTTTGTAACAAATTCCGACTTTTATCTCGGAATTCCGACTTCTAACTCGGAATTCCGACTTCTGTCTCGAAATTCCAACTTCTATCTCGGAATTCCGATTTCTATCTCGGAATTCCGACTTCTACCTCGGAATTCCGACTTGTAACTCGGAATTCCGACTTCTATCTCGGAATTCCGACTTCTATCTCGGAATTCCGACTTCTATCTCGGAATTCCGACTTCTATCTCGGAATTCCGACTTCTATCTCGGAACTCCGACTTCTAACTCGGAATTCCGACTTCTATCTCGGAATTCCGACTTCTATCTCGGAATTCCGACTTCTCTCTCGAAATTCCGACTTCTATCTCGAAATTCCGACTTCTATCTCGGAATTCCGACTTCTAACTCGGAATTTTTATCTGCGTTGTAATTAATACATCACTGCTTATAAGCGCAATCACTTTTTTATACTCTTTTAAAGTCAAATGAAGCGTTCATTCTAAATGAAATTAATATTTTAATTATAAGGATCAGGAAGAAGCTAAGTAAAACTACAAGAAATTTATTAACTGTGCATAAAATCCAAATTAAAAAATAATGACTAGGTCGGTTCCGATGGCTTGAATATGGTTGACATGAAAAATAAAATCTTGTACTTTGCTTTATCTTTTTCATAGATAGTAGAAATAATAAAACGCCATTTAGTAAGAACATCTTATCCATATTATGTTAAAAAGATGCAATAGCGTGGAGGGGGTGCACGCATTTTCAGATATATATATATATATATATATATATATATATATATATATATATATATTATATATATATATATATATATATATATATATATATATATATATATATATATATTGTCACCCTTGATTTTCTCAAAACCAAGGTGCAAGATTGCTACGCTCTTATTTAATCATTATTATTACTGTTTAATTTTAAATTATTTCAATTATATACAAAATGGTATCAAGATTACAGCTCGTGGTCAACAGAGCGTGCAATGTAGATGCCCTAGCTCAATTAACCCCGGAGAGTGGGAAAACTTAAGAAATCTTAAAGAAAAAAAAAAGAAATGAGCGCCACCAATTTATAACGGCTTAAATTGGAAAGCCCCTTGATCTTCGCGGCACGTGCTTCCTCTTGATACTTTAAAAGAAAAAGAGTGAGCTAAATAAAACACACAAATGAAGTTAAGAAAAAAAATCTATTTATCTGTTACTGTATAAAAGAAAAAAATATATATAAACAATAAGTATGTTATCAGTTACGGTATAAAGAAAAAAAGTAAACAATAAGTGTCACCAAATCCAGCAGCACCTAGCGCTCCTAACTTCAAACTAGGCCCGTGACATGGGATTAGTCCCGAGTCTTGAAGTTAAGTTTGTGGCTTGAAATTGTCTGTGACTTACAGTTGCAAATAGCCCCTGACTGAAATTAGGACTGTGACTTTCAGTTGGCCCCTGACTTGAAATTAGGACCGTGACTAACAGTTGGCCCCTGACTTGAACCCTATCCAATAGGGTCACTCAGTTCTAGTCAAAAAGTGGTTTCACGTGCCAAGTACAAGGGCATGGAAAATGGCGGTCTGGTCCAATCTTCAGGTCAAATCCTCTCTTAGAGAGATTTTCTAGCACGAAAAATAACACTCACAGTGCAAACTATAATGTGCCCGAAAAACTATTGCGGTGTTGAGGAAAAATCCCGCTAACGGATTTCCAAGATTTTCCTGGATTATTTCCTCAGACCCGCGCTGAAGACCTGTGGTTTATCTGCAGGTGACCAGAAAAGTGAAAAATGTGTTCCCCCAGCTTCCTTTCCATCTAGAACTTTGGTTAACTAAGGAGGCAGAATACCATTGGCTAGAATATGTCAGGTGCTAACAACCTTGCCAAAAGAGCACATAGACGGAATAAAACAAGGATATGATTAACATGTTAGACAAGAAAAACGACTCTCCATTGGTTGAGAAAGATACAGGAACTAATGCAGGAATACACTTGGCAACAGCGAAAAAGATGCCTGCGCTCTTGATATGAAGAAGTACCGGATGGAGGGTTTCAAAAATAAGTTAATATGGAAGTCCTAGCCGAATAGATCCGAAATGTTCCGAGACGACGCAATAATAACATTGACAAAAACAACTAACCTGAAATTTAAAAGCAACGCCAAGGGGGAAATGGAAATGTAAATAAACAAATAATATTTAATTAATTACTCTAGTACTAACGGAAAAGGACCACTCAGAAAAGTCAAATATTAGTCCGGAGTAGAGTACCAAAGAGTCAAAAAAAATGATGCGCTAATGCAGGAGTAGTTAAATGCTATAAAAATGAAACGTAAGTTCATTTTTAAACTCACCTAAACTCATTATTTAACCATAAAACAGGAATTTATTCACACAATTATTAACTATTTATTTTAGGAAATGCATCAGACGCAGACGTAACGAAATTTCAGTTTATAATAGGCTCAGAAAAAAAAAGGTAAGAATATTAATATTGAATCGAGGAATAACTTTGGGTTATTTATGTCTAACTTAAATGAAAATACCTTTATATATTACATATTCACAGCAAAAGGGAACACGAATAATAAAATGTAGATTTAAGAGAAAGTATGAAGTGGTGTATATATAGTATCTATAGTCTAAAAATAATCCTATGTATATCTGAAAAGAAATATTTATCAAGCAACCTTTTTTTTAATACAAGTATTTACAGTTCAATATTAATACATAATATCGACTTTATATCAAATAATTTATTGGGGTACTAATGATTTGGCTTTTTTTACAGCGACAGAAGAGTTATACAAAATATACGCTCGAATCTAAAAATGCAGCATATCTAGCCAAGGAAAACGAAAATCCCAAGACTTGTATAAAGGACTCGAAAACAGGTTTTCAAAATTAATAAAATTTAATTTATATCTACTCTGTAAAATATATGGGAAATAAATAGTTTGTCTAAAGTGCTATTTGAAGTTTTTCTTATACGGTATATAATTATTAAATTCCGCAAAATTAAATAAATCCAACAATTATATTTGAACGAACGCTAAACTTATACCATTTACTGAAAATTATTCCTTTATATCTTGAGTTCAGATATAGGTACAAAATTAACTTATCGAGAGGTGACACTGTGTGTACCGAAATTTGCTTAAATATGAACAATGTAACCGCTTCTAATAAGAAAACTACTAAAATCTAAGTAAATCAAACCAACAAGGCGTACATATTAATCACTAAACTTAATACTAAAGTAGTAGATTATAATATTAAATTAATCATACAATGAAATGCACTTATAACAAAATTAAACTGTTACAATATATATATATATATATATATATATATATATATATATATATATATATTTATATATATATATTTTTTTTTCTTCAGATTTTAATATATGCACTGTAGTGTGGGGGTATATGTCTCCTCGCTCTTCAGGCTTCAAGGCTTATCGTCATCTACTCCCAAGTATTGTACTTTTCTTTTCCCAATTTACCAACTATTTACTATTATACATAAAATTTAAATATAATTATAATTGTTTTTCTTTTAGGAGAAAAGAAATGTATTTGTTTAAAAAAATATCTTTTTTTAAGTAAATAACTAGCACCTATGAAAGGTTTATGCATCCTCTATTAAAGTAACTTATATTTCGTTAAGCGATTATTCATTAATCTTTATTTTTCAATTTCGTTATTATTCATTCAGATTAAATTTCATCAAAGTATAAGAGATTTTAGGTTGACTTTTTCGGGTAAGGACAGGAACATAACTAATCAGTTACATTCTATGTATGATACAAAACATAATAACTAAAATAAAGTCAGAAAAACCAAATTTCCCTGATACCTGTTAATTAAAATATTACTCGAGTAAATTTACTTGTTTTAAAACACTTTTATTAGTTTCATTTGATTTTCACCCACTTTAAAACGCCAGATTACGGAGGGACCCTGGGAAATGGCTACCATAAAAAAGAACGCAGCAGGCGCGCAAATTACCCATTTTCGGCAAGGGGAGGAAGCGAAGAAGAATAAATTATAGTTTGACAAAACTAAAAAACACGCTCTAATAGTAAACGGAACTAGAAAGAAAAAAAATTATAGTTCAAAAACTAAAAAACACGCTTTAATAGTAAATTGAACTAAAAAGAAAAAAAAATACTTTTGTAAAAAAGCGTGGGGTGTCTTTATGCCATATATTCATACTGACTTTACTTTCAGAAATTATACCGATAAAATATTTATAATAACTGATATCAGACCCACGCAGTTTTACAATGACATTAATTTTCTTGTTAATCACTTTATTCTCGTCCAAAGGGTTTTTTTTTAGTTCAGTTAACTATTACAGCGTGTTTTTAAGTTTTTTAAACTATAATTTATTAGAATTCCTCCACAAATGAAGACATTGATATTTTATGAAGTTTGAAAACAAAAGTCTGTAACATGATTTCAGCAAAAAAAATTGTTAGCAAATGACGTCCTCATAAATCAAGTTTCCGTTGTAGGTCTTATTTCTAACTTTGTAGAAGGACATCGATCTATCAAAACAGACTACAGGAATATAGTGAAAAGTTAATTATAATTTTGATTGTTTCTTCAAGCACCTTATTTTTCTTTCTTTTTGCCTTATCTATTCGGTAAACCTTTTTACAAATAAAGCGCATTCTAGTGACAAGGTACAACTCAATGATCGTAGTTGTAAATTTTTTTCGTGTTGATCACACCCAACAAAAGGAATAGGTATTTCTTTTAATTCGTCCAAAATATCAAAATGTGTAACTTGATATACGTGGTTTGCTGACAAAATATCTAATACAGTAGACTTCATTACTGATTATAGACTCTTTCCCAGACTAACATTCCCAGTCATTTACGTTTTTCAGTTTCATTACCCGTTTTGCATCTTCTTCTACTTGTCATAAAAGTTTGTAATAGACACATCATTAATATATTGGAATGATTCGGCAAGCCGGGGTCTTCTACCCTTAAGGACTTCACTGCCACTTTTATGCATGCTATATATTATTATTAGACCTACTGATAACAACTTAAAATTAATATTTTGACTACCTAGTTTTGTCCGGGACCTGGGACATAGTATGAAAATATGACTTTTCTGATTCAATAAAATTTGTTTCAGTTTTCTAATCCGGTCACTTTTATTCCTAAAGTTGTTATTTCTAGACACATTGGTAATTAAATTAATTGAATTTTTCCTACTTTACTAAATTTAATTTGAATTTTCTACACTTTCCGAAACCCGCTGCTACATTAATTCATAATATATATTATTTCCAGACATCGGGGTAATAGCCCCCTATAAATATTTTGGCTTGCACTACCATCCGAAGGAGTCTACTTGGGGTAAAATATACTTTTTTCTTATTTATTAAAATCTATTTAATTATCTACTCTTTAGAGATTCGCTGCACTTTTTATTTATACTTGATATTATTTATAGATATGTCGGTAAAAGCATCCTATAAATAGGTTGGCTTGCATTGCCGTCCATGGTGTCTCTACAAGGGATAGAATTTAATTATTTATTTATTTTCTCCTCTTTTATTAAAATTTCTTTGTCTTCTTTACCTTCAGGGGTTAGATTTTATCATACTAGATACTATTTCTAGACATTTTCAGCAATTAATATTTTACACAAGTCATAAATGTCTTTATCACAAGGATAATTATTAAATGTGCAGTCACTGGACAACGCATCCAAAGCAAAAATTGGAACATTTATGTGAAAACACTACTATAAGTCAAAATTCCGAGTTAGAAGTCGGAATTCCGAGTTAGAAGTCGGAATTCCGAGATAGAAGTCGGAATTCCGAGATAGAGTTAGAAGTCGGAATTCCGAGTTAGAAGTCGGAATTTGTTACAAAAATAAAAATAAAAAAATTGTGGTCCTTCTACGCTTTCGTAAATTTACCTCAAATTTTTCACAAAAAAAAAAGTGTTACTTATAAATCATGTAATATTTTGGTACGAATCCAAGACAGCAAACCAAATAAGCGCCCTAATAGATTATTTAAAAAACCTCTATTTTAGAAAATTTCAAATTTTGAGCAGGCGTTAAGTATTATCTAGAGATAAACTGGTAAAACTGTGATACGAATTCAAAATTGAAGAACAAAATGTCGCGGTCGGCCAAATAAAATGTCCAAAAATAAACAACGTAAAAATCTTCGTATTCAATAGACTTCAGATCTTTCAGCAAAATTAAATGTAATACAGGAATAAACTGATACGTACATGATGGTACAAAATGACGTTCTTAAAAAACCAGTGTAAAAACTACTTATTGAATGTATTACATCCCTCGTAAAAGGAAAGTATTGTAATCGTGAAAAAATCACCTTCTCAGATATCTTCTGATTTTTACGTTTCAGGGTGCCTAGATGTTGAAATTCTAAATTCTGTCGGTCTGTCTGTTAGCGGCATAGCAAAAAAAAACAACTTACCCGATTGACTTCAAATTTCGGTCAAAAATTAACGGTCATATGAGGATGACCAAATATGGCAAAACAAAATGATGGCCTAGTGAAAAGACTATAGAACTACTTATTCAATTAATCTGAAATTTTGCACAAAAATCAACTATTATGTAGGAAACAATTGGTGGAATTGTGGTACGAATCCATGATGGCGGAACAAAATACATACAATGGACTGGTTTCATTATGTGCCACAACTAGCTAGTAAAACTGTGGTACTGTATATGGCGGCCAAATAAAATGTTTGTGAAATCGTCAATAAATAATCCTCTGAGGTTTTATATATCTTCAAGTTTTAACGTCAATTCCGTCAGTTCGTCTGTCGGTTTGTCTATCAGCTTGAGTAAGAATTAATCTCTAAAGTTCGCGACATAGCTTAAAAACTACTCATCAGATTGACTTCAAAAATTAAGGGTCGCATGGGCTTGACCTGGTAATATTTTGGTAAAAATTCAATAAACCGGAAAAAGATGGCGACCCAGTAAAGCGTTAAAGAAATTATTACTAAATATCCAAAGTGCTACATAGGAATGAACTGGTAATATATTGGTATGAATATAAGATAGCAAAATAAAATGGCGGCCTAATAAAATATTTAAAAAATCAGCCTGAAAAAAGAACTACTTATTTATGCTAGCTTTAAGTATGATATAGAGATAAACTGGTCAAATTGTGATACGAATTCAAGATGGCGCAACAAAAGGCAAAAGGGCGACCAAATAATTTTTTTTAAAATCAATGTAAAAAATCTTATTCAAATGAGTTTAAATTTTGCAGAAATATTAAATATGATATAAGAATAAACTAAAACGAATTCCACGTGACGTAACAAAATTGCGATATGTGTCACTGTAAAAACTACTTATTATATCCAAAGATCAAGTGTGGTATAGGTAGAAATTAGTAAAAAATTGGTAGGAATCCAATATGGTGGAGCTCAATGAGACCGATTAAAAATGTTTAAAAAGACAGAATAAATAAATATGTATATATATATATATATATATATATATATATATATATATATATATATATATATATATATATATATATATATATATATATATATATATATATATATATATATATATATATATATATATATATATATATATATATATATATATATATATATATATATATATATATATATATATATATATATATATATATATATATATATATATATATATATATATATATATTGATTCTTAGTCCTTCACGGAGGATGGAAAAATATAATGCCTTTTACTTCAGGGTGTACATCCGTTCGCTACTGCCATTTTGAAAAGAACAGTTTTGCTGACGTTTCGTTAAAATCACATTTGGCATTTTCGAAGCTTTCTTTCTCGCGTCCGAATAGAGACTCGTTACTAAAAGACTACGTACTGAACTAAATTGGGTCACACTTCACTATTCGTAATAAGAAAAAAGATCCATAACGAGGGAAGTTTCGGATAAAGGAATTTTACCGATTTTTTATTTTACTTTGATATCTTAAATAATTTCAAAGTTACAGAGCTTTATTTGAGACTGTCCTAACACTGGAACCTGTGGTGGGAGATAGATCAAAATACAAGAGTTGTAACCACACTGCACCACAACTTGTTACGTGCTAGACGCGCGTTTCGCTAACCATCAATATGACCTGCTGATGATGCTAACTTGGTTAGCGAAATGCGCGTCCAGAACGTAACAAGTTGTGGTGTACTGTGGTTAGAACTCTAGCGAAGACTACAGACTCGCCATAATAGAATCAGAGCAAACAACACACCTCCCCCGTGGAAACGGGAGATTAACTGTGTTGGACATTGCACTCCTGAAAAACATGAGGAAAGAGCTCGACATAAACACTCTGAATGAAGGTACATCCTACCACTACCCGGTACTCCTGCAGCTAGGAGTAAACCTCAACAGAGTGAACCACAACACCAAGAAGACGACCGACTGGAAGGCCTATCAAAGGCGTCTGAAAGCTGCAATCGAAATCCCTGATACCCGCGCTCCTCAGTGACTAGATGAGGCCATAAGACGTTTAGAGACAGCCATCCTGAATGCGTTCCAGGAAAATACAGTAGTGGAAGACATAAGCAGGCATCGACAAACCGAGGAGCTTCCTGAAATTCTCGGAAATGAGATCAGGACCAACAGACGCCTCCGCAGGATCTATGCCAGATCCCACGAGGGAGAGGACAGGACTCCTCTAAACCGACACTTCCAATTTTGGAGAGATTGGTTACAAGAGCACATAAACAATAAGTGACAGAAAAAACTGAGTTTCTTAGACGAGTAACACCAAACAGCCTGGCAGATGCAACGTGCTCTTAGAATGGACAAACGTCCTATTCTATCAATCTACACCGATGACGACAAAGCTGAAGCGTTAGCGGACGCCATAGTTCAACAAAGTCAGCTAAATCAACATCCAAAGGAGGACGAAGAGCACACCGAAGAGGTCAATGACTCAGTTGGAGACTTGGATGCTTGGATTTTACCACAACAAAATCCACATCCTGTATCACCCGGGGAAGTTCGAGACATCATCAGGAAACTGAAGGTTAAGAAAGCCCCTGGAGTCGACGGCATTACTAATAAGATGCTGAAATACTTCCCCAAGAAAGGATAGAGTGCGATGGCCAACGAAAGGCATAGATCATCGTCATCGAAAAACGATCATTCGCAGTCAAGGTGAATGACTCACATTCAGCTCCAAGAGGACTAATAGCTGGACTACCACAAGGGTCTGTGCTGGGGCACATACTATACTCCATCTTCTCACACGACGTTCCAATCGGAGAAGAGGGCATAATGGCACTCTACGCTGATGACACAGCCATCCTACATCAAAGCAGAAGCACCCAGGTCATGGTTAGACGACAGCAAGAAGACATTGATAACCTTCACGTCTGGTGTGTCAAATGGAAGGTTAAGATCAACCCCCAGAAGTCCCAAGCAATCCTATTCCAGCGTAGGAGACTGGCTTCAAGAGCCAGAATCCGAGTTGGAGACGTAGAAATCCCTTGGTCAAACTAGACCAAGTACCTAGGGATGACCATGGATAGAAGCTTGACATAGAACAACCATATCAACGCTGCGAGGATAAAGACCAGACAAGCAATGGGTAAACGTTATCCATTGCTCTGTCGAAAAAGCGAAATGGGACAGTGTGCAACACAACAGTAACAAGGAGCCAACTCACCTAAGGCTCCACATCCTTCGGATACGCTTCTAAATCCCATCTTATGAAGCTGAAGAGGATTGAAAACAAACTTATTAGGATGGCAGCTGATGCCCCATGGTTTATCAGGAATGAGGACCTGCAGGACACCTATTGAAGACTTCATGTGGCAAAAGGCCACCCGAGCCTTCAGGACAGCCGAAAATCACCCCAACGAAAACCTGCATGACCTGGTAGACTATGATCCACTAGCTTTAGCAATTCGCAACAATTGGACAAGGAATAGAACATCTAGACACGTGCTCCTGCACTAATATACTCAAGGATGCGAATGGGCAAATCGAAATTTCTGAGTCTCCGTGCTCCTCAGAAACTAGATCTTGCTCACAGAAACCTTTAGAGTATCAATAAGTGGCCAACATACTCCAAGAAGAGGACTCCCAGGTACCTCAGCTGGCTCCGGCGTGAGTTGCAGCTCAACCTGAGGTAAAAGAAGAGGATCCCAGGTACCTCAACTGGCTCCGGCGTAAGCTGCCGTTGAACCTGAGGTAAAAGAACACCCCACCTCAGCCTCAACACTGCAGGATCACGGAACAGCAGTGTCGCTGAAGGCCCAGAAGAGGACCCAGAAACGAAGACCACCAGGCGTATTGGACAGAGGGACACTGGCAACGGCAAACTGGACCATGGGACAGTAGGGCGCAGGCAGCGGCAAACCAGACAGACGAAAGGAGGATAGCGGAAAAATATCTGAACCTGGTAAGACGACACTTTTCTTTATTAATAGTCTCTTTTATTTCAGATGTCTACAAGTATCGAGAGGTGGCAAAAACATCCTGCCAAGCGAGGACGTCCCCCCACGACACCGTGAGGACCACGTCCTTTAAAGGAGCTTGTCCCGGAAGGACGGCATCAACCCCATCGCAGGATCCTTGGCTAGTCAATGATAGTCCATCTGATGGGAGCCCGTTGGGGTTTAGTGGGTATTGTGGACCCTAACAGGTGAAAACCTGATAGAGCAACGAGTGCCACACTGTTTTCCCTTCTACCAGAAGGGAATTCGTGCGTAAAAGCATTACCCATCGTCAAAAAAAATGGAGCTCATTTAGCATTCAAATTACGCGGAGTAATGAATCCTGCCAAGTGCAATCGAGGGCGAAACATTTTATGGTAATTTCAATTTGACACCGTTTAATTACACGAACCATGGTCTTCTTAATTGCCTGCGGTATTAATATATTAACGTCACTTAATGGCCACGAAAAAAAGAGTTTTTCTTGACATGTTCTGATCATCTAAAGGTGCGTACTCGCTTAACGAACAAGACCGCACGGACAACACTGCACGCATACGGTGTAAACGTGCGTTCGTTTTTAATTCCTGCGAAACAACTGACTGTCGGAAAGCGGGAGAACAACACCATACGCTTACGTTCGGTCAATGTAGACGTTAAAGCGAATATTGAACCAATGATTTGCATTGCAAGTGCATCGTTTGTAATTCGTAATGAGGAAGTATAAAAGAAAATGCCGTTGGTATAGAATACTAATATAAGTATAGAAGTAATGGGGCACCTAGAAAAACTGGAACACCCTGTACGTCAAAATAAAAAAAGCTAATTTATATGATGCTTATTTTCTTTTAGAAAAAGATGTTAAGTTATATTTTAGCTCAATGATTAAATCAAAATCCCTCTAAACCCGGGATATTTTTAAAAAGGGACAACATTGGACGTACTTATCACTACCTTCTTCTCTGCGTATAAAAGGTCAAGTGTTTTATATGAATATCAAACACTATCCTTAAACCCAACCTTTTAGAAGGATCCTTGAGCAAAATTATGCCTTGTAAACTAGAACAGGGAAACTCCCTTTGCATTATAAATTCGTCGAGAACACAAGGAGGTCATAAAACTTGGAATACATTTGCAGGCATGTTATAAGGTTAAATATGGAAAGTTTTAGAAAATGTCCAGCATACATTTATATATTTTTTTTTAGTCATTTTTTTAGTCACGGGTGTCGGAAAGTTATTGAAAATCTAACTAATTTCAAAATAAAACATTAAAAGTTGATGTCTCAACTCGACTTTTTCGAAATTTTAAAATGGAAATTTTTAAGCGAAATTTTAGGACATATCCAAAGACTCAGACTTTTCCAGCAAATTAAATTAAAGCTAAAAGCAAAAACCTATCCTTAAAATTTTATATTGTTTAAAATAAATTATCTTTATATTAATATTACTGTTTTAAAATTTTCAAGTCGTAATATCCCCGCTGCAATATTAAAGCAAGGTGCAATATCAGAACTCGTTAACATTTGGAGGCTAGATAGTAAAATATTTAAATCGATAGATTGATTTTACTTGTAGCAATATAACTAATATACATATAAGCTAATCTAAAAAATATGTATTACTATATTTTTCCCTACACCTGCTACAAAGTAAAAAAGATACATTTCCCAAATTGTATAAACTATCAATATACTTTTAGTCATAGATATATCGAAAAAATTGTCATCCCTACTCATAACCCCCGCTTCGCTGTTTTGTGTAAATGATAAATAAGAAAAATAAACTAGTGAAATTACGCAGACATAAACTTTGAAAAGGGGAGAATAAAAATGTATAATATTTAAGTTTTGTACAAAATTTTAAGTAAATTGCATAAAAAGTTTTTTAATAATATTTGTTTAACAAATCTTTCGGTCAATAGAATACAATTTGTTCTTAAACTAACAATATCCATCAGTTAGCAATAATTGTTATGTAACAATCGCACTGCAGTAAAGCCTTCATACCTCCTCTGACAATTTAGTTACAGAATTACAAGCTTTAACCACATACTCTCTAAGGAAAATATCCTTCGAATATTTAGTTAAAATCCTGTTCTATATCAGTAATAAAATGCAACAAAAAGGATTTAGATTTAACTGATTACGTTACCTATATCGTAGTAGCATTATTTGAAAACATTACACATAAGCCACTTTTTATCGTAATCTGCAGGATTACAGTGAGTGCAGAGGTCACCGCAAGAACTGCAGGAAGTGTGTAATTTAAGCTGTCGTTTCCAATGATCAAGTGTGCCGCGGTCGGCAGGACTCTCTCGATAACCGTAATACGTAACTATATGTGTACTCCGATTCCAATTAGCTTTTATTAGGGATACAATGACCCTCTCTGTCCTTGTTTGCCTGAGAGAGCTAATTTACAATTCATATTATGTAGTGTGATGAATCCCACTAGAGAGTAATATTAGTGTTTACATTATAACAAACCGTTCGACTTCGCGTTACCGAGAAACTTCGGTCGCACCCTTGCCCATAATGCGATGACGAAGTAAAAACTGGTCTGGAATAATCATATAATTTTATTTCATTACCACAGATATAATCAGAATATTTTACATAAGACATTCATAACAATTTTACCCCTTATTTTTATCCATATACAGCGTGTAACAAAAGTGAGAAATTTAATGAAAATATGTACAGGGTTTTCCCGTATATTTTTCCACCCACCTAGAGAGTTTATTTGAATAGATACAGAAATGTCGTAAATACAAAAGTTGTTGGGTTTCTTAGAAGATTTAGAATATTATATCATAAGTGCGAAAATATGTTTGGAAATGTCAAATTTTGACAGGTTGTCAGTTTTTTTAAATGAAACACCCTGTATATTAAATCATATTCTTGAAGATCTTTTTTTTTCTAATTTTAAATATATATAGTTTTAATATATCCTGTCAATTAGTTTTGGATATATAAGCTTTTAAACATTAAAGAAATGGTAAGGTAATTTACGTTAAAACATAGGATATTAGCCATGGTCAAGACAATTGCAATGAACGACGCCTTTTACGTTTTTGGTTAGATATATTTATTACCAGTATTTTTAATATCTAATACGTTGGACGATGGGTTATTAGTAAGAGAATACTACAAGAATTATTTTATTTACATGGAAAAAATGCATCCATAGCTCGTAACCAATATCATAGACGGTTTCTAGATAGATGAACACCGACTGGTAGAATAATAAACATCGTTAAACAATTGAATGAAAGAAAAACACTTAAGCGAAAAGTTAGAATAGTGGAAAGAAACAATACCAAGATAAAGAATCAATAATATAAAGTAGGTAAATAATAATATTAGCTTATATCGGCAGGTAAACAATTTTATTGTGGGGCGGCTAAAATGGGGTCCATTTTACAACGGAAATTACCTAGACTGGGTTGTTTACAACATTCGACATAAAATAAGCGTTAAACATCACTATTCTGTTGAGTTTCGAATTGAATGGTTCCCTGTGTATCGATAAGCAAGTGTATGTGAAGATGAGAATGTCAAGTCAAACGCGCTCAAGTTGAAAAATTTCTCCTGACAAATTTTGTTATATTTGTGGAGAATTTTTTCGAAAATGTAAAAAAGCCTGCTTTAAATATTTTGGTGTGTTAAGGGGTGATGAAGATATGCGGTGGGCTCCCCATGTGTGCTGTGTTAGTTGTAGTGTATCATTGGTGCAGTGAATGAAGGGAACGAGAAAAAGTATGCCTTTTGCAGTTCCAATGGTATGGCGAGAACCCACCAATCATTATGACGATTGTTGTTGTTGCCTGACAAAGACTGAAGGTTATTCCAAAAAGGGAAAGCACAATATAGAATATCCAAATTTGCAATTTGCCATACGACCTGTTCCTAATAATGCAAATTTGCCAGTGCCGATTGCGCCTTTAAATTGGCAAGCTATTGATTTGGGAGATAATGGAGATAACTCATCATCAGGCAGCTCAGAAGAACAGTGCACCGATCCACTTTTACCACAGGACCCAGTTCCGGTGAGCTACATTTGATTGTTCAAAGTGAATTAAATGATTTAGTACGTGATTTGGGGTTATCCAAGCAACAGTCAGAACTTCTGGGTTTCCGTCTTAAGGAATGGAATCTATTGGCCAAAGAAACAAAAATTACGAATTTCAGAAAAAGAAATGCTATGTTTTCTTAATTCTACAGTATGGAAAATTCGTTGTGCGCGTGTACTGATATAGACAGTTTAATACAGGAATTCGATATTGAACATTTTCCCCGTGAGTGGCGCTTATTCATAGACTCATCTAAATATAACTTAAAAGCTGTGTTATTGAATAATGTAAATTTAAAACCCTCTGCCCATTCAGTTGCAATGAAATAAAATTATGAAAATATGCGCACAATTTTGGATAAAATAAACAAACAGGTATAAATGGCAGATATGTGGGGACATAAAAGTTGTAGCGATTTTAGCGGGACTTCAGAAAGAAGGCAATTTCAACCGAGATCTCAAAATGTTAAATTTATATCCTCTTGTTGATCTCAAAAATGTCCTTTTGCCTCCTCTTCATATTAAACTTGGGCTGACGAAAAACTTTTTGAAGGCTTTGAATAAAGATGGCAATGGATTTAAATACCTAAGACAAGTCTTTCCCCAGTTAAGTGATGCCAAATTAAAAAAGGCATTTTTATTAGGCCACCAATCGGAAAATTGCTAGACGATGTCAATTTTACGGAAAAAGCTTACCAGGTAGAAACTCAGAGCAGGGAATTCATTTGTTAATGTAGTAAGAGGATTTTAGGCAACAATATGGATGAAAATTATGAACAATTAATTAATGAACCCTTAGATGCCTATAAAGAGCTTGGTGCCAGAATGTCATTAAAAATTCACTTCTATTCCCATCTGTCAGTTTTCCTAAAAATTTGGGAGCTGTTAGTGACGAGCAGGTTGAAAGGTTTCACCAAGATATCAGAACAACGGAAATTCGGTGCCAAGGACGATGGGATCCACTGCTATGATGGGTGACTACTATTGGTTTTTATAAAGTTTAATTAGTGTTTAAGTTAATATTTTTCTAGTTTGCTTTTCTCTTAGATGTATGGTATGTTTAGTAGGCGAAAACTGTAAACATAGTCAATAAACAGGGTTAAGATTTTTCTGAAATCATTTTTTCTCTAGATATTAAGTATCGTATAATTTGATATGGTTCTACAACTCTAACAAGAAAACCCTACGTGCTACAACTTTCTATTTATCATTTTCGTATTTGGATAGATCCATTCTATTAGATTATGCTATTCTAATTTGTGTTACAACAAAAAAAAATTTTTGTCGGCCAGTGATTATTTTTCACACTTTTAACACACCAAACATTTATCTTCTGGAAAATGATTACAATTTTCACGTATCCAATATGGATTTTCCTTGGCCCAATATCGACAATTACGCCTGTTAACTTTTCCATTCAAAATAAAATTTGATTGACAAAATCAGATTGGTTTCACAAAATTCCAAGGGCCAATCGTGATCCTTATCGTACAGTATCTTTGACCTTTCCAGTTTCACGGAATTTTTTGTTAATTATACTTACGGTAGATTCAGTTGAATTTCTGTTACGATATTTGTCATTAAAAATGTTAGAAACATCTTACAGATTTCGCATTCTACCCCCATAATCCAGTATAATTAAAATTTCAATTCTTTGGGTTTCAGGTATTTTAATAAAAGGTAATACTGAGGGTAATATATTAAATTATGGTATTAGACCCTTATTTTCTTAGCTAAATGTACTTATTTTTATTTAAATTCAGGTATGCGGTACCTGAGATATTTCGCAGTTTCCGCAATAAATAAGATACAAAAAACTTAAATTTTAACTAGCAAGTTGTGATTTCGTTAAATTTCGATTAGTATTCCGAAATTTTGTTAAATCTCGACGTGCAAGATACGATTTAATTAAATTTAGACTTGCAAGTCGTAATTTAGTTAAATTACGACTTGCAAGTCGAATTTCAACTAAATTTAAAAAAATTAACATTTAAATATATGTTACATGTGTACTCCATTTCCACTTGACTTTTATTATTTATGGATACAATGTCCAACTCATTTTTGAGAGCTACAATTCTTATATATGTAGAGTGATAAATCCCACAAGAATGTATATAATAATAAACTACGCTACCGAGAACTTCGTCACTCTTGTTGCCCGTAATACGACAAAGTAAAAACTAGTCTGGAATAATCATATTAATCTATTACCAAATTTTATCAGATTAGGTATAATCGCAATACGTATATCAACATAACATACAGAGAGTTATTCTCAACCACATATTCTTCAGTTAATTTGACTCAGGAATATTCCTATAATCAAATCATGAGGTTGACAAAGAGAGGAAGAACCCTGCCTTTCATGATATAGGATAATATTTATCCCTACGGTCGTGATGAGCAGAGAAGGTTTTCGTAGGTTTGTGTACTAGTACTATATTTAAATGAGTATACAATGCTATACGATTCGATACTAGTTTATTTCCTATTCTGAACAATCATTTATACAGAACAGGTACAAACAATTACGCTATCGATTGAACAACCATTTATACAGAACAGGTACAAACAAATACGCTATTGATTGAACTTGAATGTGATACTATACTTCGTGTTATAAACATAATATTAGAAAAATCGGTAAATTGCTTTATCCGGAACTTTCCTGGTTAAGAATTATTACAGTACAGCTTCAAAAGCCCGGACACATATGGGACTACGGTCCGTTCGACTTTTAGAGTTGTCCGGATTTCTGAATATTATAAAAACGTTATTTTTCAAGTATTTATTTTTAATTATGTCATACAAAATTAAAAACATAGGACACATCAACACAAAAAAATTCTAAAATCTTAAAACTTAATGTAAATTTAGTTACATATATGAAAACATATATATTATGTACGCATACATACATATTATGAACGTACATATAAAATATAAAATAACATACATATTGTTATATATACATACAAAAAAAATATAAAACAAAACTTTTATTGATATACCTGCATATTCATATTGATATATTATTGAATGAATTTATAAAGGTATACATAAATGTGATATATAACTTATTTACCTAACATGTAGTCAGCAATAGTTGTTTGTTTTAAAAGATCTAAATAGTTTCCTTTGCCTTTTCAGATAATTTTTGTAATAGCTGGATATCTTGTATGCCAACTTTATTTTCTTCGGCCCATTGAATACAAAGCGAAAATGCTTTCACTGCATCTGAATTTTTTATTTTGTTTTGAGAATGATTTTGTCCTTCATTACCTTCCTGCTCGCTTGTATCGTTTTCTTCATCGATCGATTTCTTTTTCTCCTGTGACCCACTCACGTAATTTCATCTTCAGCCAGCTGGTCTGTTCCTTCGAGTTTCTGTAAATCTTTCCTAATTTCAGCCAATTCATGCGTGTTTCTTTTTGCTAAGACCGCCAATGGAAGTTCGTCTTCTTCATCCCACTTGTATTTGTCTGGCCACAATTGTGACCAACTCTTTTTTATGTTATTGACATTAATACTCTGCCATGCCCGGTTTAAATTTGCAACAGCATCTCTCAGATTGTAATTTTTGAGAACATTGAAAACATCGTCATGTTCTTGGAAAATTATATTTTGTAGTAGTAGTTTTCTGTATCCCACTTTAATGTTTTGTATGAGATTTTGATCCATGAGTTGAATTAAGGTAGTACAATTTGGAGGAAGAGAAAACACTTGAAATTTTGGATTTTAATTGAGTCCATCAGGTGGATGCGACGGTGCATGGTCGAGAAGAAGTAAAGCTTTTTTCGGCCTATTAATGTCAGTTAAATGTCTTGTGACAGAAGGGATGAAACAAGTATTAAACCAATCAGTGTCTCTTGTCATCCACCCTCTACTTGTTGCTTTATAAATAACAGGCAGGTTGGTGTTTTTAAACGCTCTCGGATTTGCAAATTTTCCGATTACCAATAGTGGCAGCTTGTGAGTCGCTGATACATTGCAGCTTGGCATAAAAGTTACCCTGTCATTCGAAATCTTTCTCCCAGGAGCTGATTTTTCATTTATATGAACCCAAGGATTTCCAGGCATAACTCTCCTAAAAGCTGCCGTCTCTGTTGCATTATAAATTTGGTCTTCTGATAAGTCCATTTCTGCAACGAGTTTTAAAAATGTTTCTCGAAATGTAGCCATAGCAGCGGTGTCGCTTGAGACTCATTCCCCGCAAACTTTTAAATATCTTATGCCGTACCTAGATTTAAATTTGCACAGCCACCCTTGGCAAAAAAACATTTCTTCCGGTAATTCTTTCGTAGAAAAATTTTGCTTTTTCCCTCAACATTTCTGATGTGATAGGAACATGTTTTTCTGCTGCTTTAAAATACCAGGTATAAAGCGCCTTTACCATTTTTGGTTGTTCCGCTTTCCGTAATATTTTCCGTTTACCTTCAATTCGCAAATACATATTGTTATAAATAAAAAAGCAACATAACACAAAACCAAACCTACCTATACCCCCATAGGATCCTGCCACAAATTGCCGAATTTCACATCTCTTCTTTTTAATATCAAATACTGTAGATTTACTCAACGTTAAACTGATGGAAGCATATCTTAAGCTATTTCCTTTATCTAAATAGTTCAAAATTAGACATTTTTCATTAAAACTTAAAGTCTTTTTCTTGCGTTTAGAATTCATGCTTACATAAAGAATGTTCACTAAAAAGACACAGATTTTATATCCTGTATGAAACCCATTTTAGTCTTTACCTACTCCATTGGTCCGCAGATATTTCCTAACCACAAATAATACACCACTCTAACATAACAACAAGAAGATCGTTAACGAAAACCATTTAGAAATTCAATATCTGGGAAATATCTGGGAACTAACGGAGTAGGTAAAGACTGATAATATGGGTATCATACAGGATATAAAAAATTTAAACGTCCGGAGGATGCAACAATAAAGTTGCGAAACGTCGACAATTTAGAAAAAAAACTTTTGTTTTTTTTACTGGATCCTAACCCAAAATAATACACCACTCTAACATAAAAACAAGAGGATCGTTAACGAAAACCATTTAGAAACTTAATATCTGGGAAATATCTGCGGTCCAACGTAATGGGTAAATACTGAAAATATATGTTTCATGCAGAATATAGAATCTACATATGTGTCCTAAAGATGCAACAATAAAGTCGCGAAACGACTTTTAAAAACAGTCTGTTATTTTTTCTACTGGATCCTAACCCCAAATAATACACCACTCTAACGTAACAACAAAAGGATTGTTAACAAAAACCATTTAGAAACTTAATATTTGGGTAATATATGCAGAACAATGGGATATAATATAGGTTTCATGCGGGTGTCCTGAGTATGCAACAATTAAATTGCGAAACGTCGACAATTTAAAAAATACTTGTTTTTTTACTGGATCTTAACCCCAAATAATACACCACTCTAACAAACATTTTTTAACGTTGTTCCGTCATATTGGATTTTTACCAAATTATTATCTGGCCATACCCATATGAGCCTTAATTATTGGTCAAAATTTGAAGTCAATCGGGTAAATAATATTTAAGCTATGTCGCGAACTGACACACAGACGGATGAACGGACCGACGGAATTGATAAAACATGTTTTTGGCATCTAGGGACGCTAAAACGTAAAATGTAAATCCTGAGAGGGTGATTTTCTTCACGATACTACACGATATAACACAATTAGGCATGGCACACAATTTAAAATCAATGAATTAAGTAGTTTTTTCAGGCTAAATTTTTAAATATTTTATTATACCGCCATCTTATATTCGAACCAAAATTTTACCATTTGATTCTAATATAATACTTGATGTTTATGCAAAATTTGAGATAAATTGGATAAGTAGTTTTTTGATAATATTTTTTTTAAGACTTCACTAGTCCACCGTTTTGTTTCGCCGTATTGGATTATTATCAAAATGTTACCAGGTCTTCCTCATATGAGCCTTAATTTTTGACCAAAATTTGAAGTAAATCGGGTAAGAGTCTTTAAGCTACGCCGCGAACTGACAGACAAACAGACAGACAGACCGACGGAATTGATAAAAGATGTGTAAAACCTGGGAGGGTGATTTTTTCACGATTACAAATATTTTGGCCTCCATTTTGTTCGGCCATCTTGAATTAGTACCACTATTTTACTATTTGATCCCTATACCACAATTAGTTATGGCACACAATTTGAAGTCAAGCAGTTTTTTCAGGCTGAATTTTTAAATATTTTATTATGCCGCCATTTTGTTCCTCCATCTTGGATTCGTATCAAAATTTTACCACTTGATTTCAACATAATACTTGATGTTCTTGCAAAATTTGAGATAAATTGGTTGAGTAGTTTTTTAATAATATATTTTTTTTTAACATTTCACTAGGCCGCCATTTTCTTTCGCCATATTGGATTTTTACCAAAATGTTACCAGGTCATCCCCATATGACTCTGAATTTGCGATCAAAATTTGAAGTCAGTCAGATAAGTAGTTTTTTAGCTACGCCGCGAACAGACAGACAGACCGACAGAATTGAGAAAACATGTTTTCGTCATCTAGAGACCCTAAAACGTGAAAATTCGAAAAAATCTCGAAGAGTGATTTTTTTACGATTACAATACCTCCCTTTTACGACGGAAGTAATTATGTCAAGATTTATTTAATGTAAACTGTACAATTTTCTTAGCTAATGATAAAAATTTTAAATATGTAATTTTTAAGGAAACTAACTTTTTATTAAAAAACCAAATTATGGAATTATGGCTTCAACATTCTCCCCCGTCCCCACTTACGAAAATCTGTCTAAGGGTTAAAGTCGATTGATTCGCTGGTTGTGGTCGTCGGTTTCTTTTGTTGTATCGGCATTGACTTATCCACCATATTCCCCATATTAGCATTCTGACTGTTGCGACTCCGCTGAATATGTGTGGTAATAACTTTTTCTATACTGTCTCTTGTAGTCTTTGTTGGATGCTTTCTTTTTTTCAACTTAAAATGTTCTTTCGTATTGTCGTTCAATCCATTTAGTGTTTGCAATTGTTTGACCTTGGTCTGAATTGCTGATTCTTGATTACAACTTGTGATGACCCGGACAGTGTGTATCCATGTCGATGTAATTAGATGTTGGTTAGTTTTGATTTCGCAGTCTTCTGTAGTATACCGTTGCTAATCAACAGAACGTCTTCTCTGATTCCGCTTTATGGTGGATTGAGTCGTTGTAAATAGCCAAGTGTTGGGCATATACAACTATTTCCATATCATTACTGCTATAGCAATCTTCCGCGTCAGGCAGAGCGATGCACCAGGGCGTTGATAGACTTCATCAATGTCGCACTTGGGACTTGTTTCGATAGATTTCACATGTCAGTGAACATATATATCCATTTTTTTTTTGGTCTTTGAATGCATGATTTGAATTCTTCATCGGTCTATTGATATCTAGTACCTAGTAACACGTATGGTCGATTTTCAATGGCGTCGGAACTGCTTTTATAAGAGGGTATTCTAAAACATCTGCAAATATAAAAGAAGCTAGTTATGTGTATGGAGTGATTTCGTTCTTCACATTGTTTTTTGTCTAGTTGATGTTTGGAGATTCGTCAGTTAGATGGAAGTTGTTTGCTTCGTCGATTATTTTGTTAATTGTGATGGAGCCAGGAGATCATATATGTGCTATATAAGACTTCGAACAGTTTACTATAATAGTCGTTGACTTCACTGACAAAGTTGAGTGCTGAGTGGTTTGAACTTAATAAGTGTATGATTTCTTTTAACTCATAATTAAGTTTCTCTCTAAAGTAATTAATTATTAAGTAATTTAACATGCTTCTCTTCCAATATATTATAAGGTCTTGGAAGTGGCAAAACATATTTGACTTTTTTTTATAGGTATTACCACAAAATTTTACTTTACTCTTACAATGGTGACAATGGTGCAGGTGCAGTTACTTTTTTTTCATAACAATAACATTTTGAGTAAAAAAATCCATACCTTCTTTTATACCAACTTTAATTACAATTTTGGGCAAGAATTTTTATGACCTTCTAATTGGCCCCAGTTTTCTTTAGATGGCATTTGATGGTAGATAACATTGGAAGTTGAGATTTATCTTGCTGAAAAAACATCTCACTAATGCTAAGAAGATAGATGGAGTGTGATACTGAAATGTCTTTTCATGTTTTTTGGATTTAAATCCATCATTTTTTATGTGGTTATCTAGAATCCTTTATTTATATTAGTCCTATTATATGACTATAGTCAAGAAGATCAAAAAAAAAAGTAGACTGATAATACAGGATACGTAACTATGTGCACTTCGTTTAAAATTAGCTTTTATTAGGGATACAGTGACCCTCTCTGTCCTTGAATGAGAAAGCTAATTTACAATTCGTATTATGTAGTGTGATAAATCCCACTAGAGAGTAATATCAGAGATTACATTATAACAAAATGTTCGACCTGGCGTTACCGAGAACTTTGTCACTCCCTTGGCCCATGATGCGATGACGAAGTAAAAACGGGTCGGGAATAATCAAATTATTCTATTACCAAATTTTATCACATTGGATTTAATCGGAATATATCATCATAATATACAAAGTTATTCTCAAGAACATGTTCTTAGCTAATTTTATTAAGGAAAGATGCTTAAAGTGGCAAATATATATTTTTTGAATATTTGGAAACGCGTTAGGTGAGATATTTTTTAATCGACTTACATAAACCATTCATAAAAATCGTTTAAAGTGCGGGACAGGAAAGAAAACTGGGCGGAGTCAATCGGTTTAGGAAGGTCGGTCAAGAAATCTCTTTAAACCAGTGGTGTCCCGTCGTTCTTTAAATAATATGGCACTCCTTTTTCACTATACGCACTTCAGATAATTAAAAAATGTAACTATGCTTAATGAACCTTTATCTATATTTGTCTTTCTACATTTTAGAAACACATTTTCTTTATTGCTCTATGAATGAAAATCAGCGTCATCTGTGCTAACACTGTTAACGTATCTTAAGAGGCGAACGGTCAATATTCAATCTGCAGTCAGCGTATGTTCTCGACATCCGCTATTCAGTGAATTTAATTTCAAGTTGAAAAGTTCCAGATTACACGGGAAAGAATTTAAAAATACGAAACTAATATGTGTCACATACTGGAAGATGGGGGTGTTCCAACAGGCAATAGACAGGCCAGTGTTGGAAATAATAAGATTTTCATGTAGTCGGATGGCACAGCTTTCCCAGTTTCATTTAAAAAAATCCTTAGGTATACTTTCTTGTTATCGCTCAATAGTTTTCAAATTTTTCACTTTTTTTATAATTTGGTTTCAAACATGTGCTATGTCGAGACGGACATTGGGCCTACTTCTAAGTGTTCTGTTTTTTCACTTATTTCTTCACAATATTTTAAACCACTTTTAGGGATAAAAATACAATTGCGGCTAACGACTTTTTACTTGTATTCAGATTGTTTGTTGTGTTTAAAATGATAAACAGGTTTCTTTGTTTGACTTTTTCGCAACTGAATAAAAATATCTAACTTTACAATGATTGAAACAAATATGTAATAAAATTACAAACCTCATTTGTAATTTAGTTTATCCACGTAATTATACATAATATAAAGAATATTATTTAAGGAAAAGTAAGACTTTTCGTCATTTGCCTTCAACTAGCTGGCATGGCAGACCTTGTTCACCTTTTTCCGTTAGATGGCGCGATGAGTTTCCAGTTGAATTATTTTAATATGGTTCGCATTTCTTACATCGTCTAGAAATGTTATTGAAGAAAAACATATTGGCTTTATAGAAAAAATAAGTCGAATTTTCCTTGCTACTGGTTTAAGAAGTTTGGTAAATATGTACGGGGCTATGTTAAGACCCAGTGGCGGCTCGTGGAAATTATATTGGGAGGTCAATAACAAATTTAAAAATGGGCACACTTAAAATAAAAATAAATATCTTATCTTTAAATTGAGCTTTAAATTCTCTTGACGGTCAGGTCTACTCTTCGTTCTTTAGAATTGGAAAAATGCTGAATGACCTGTTCGTTAAAATTGCACGCACATTCCTTTTATAAACGATTTCTCGATACTTAACATTGCTAAAACGGATAGTCTATCTTGGCCCAACTCCTCAACAACATTTATAAGCCCTCGAAAAACTCCTGGATTTTCAGACAAAGCCGCTTCATCATGGCCACGTAGTGCCAGCTCAAATACCCCCCAAAATTTTACACTCTATAATTTTGTTTAAAATATAACCATTTTTGGATACATTTTCATTAAAATTTCTAAGGGATTTTCTATAAGCTACGTCTAGTCAGTGTAGCATAGTTCACCAAACATGTCATGTGACTTGCAGAAAACGCATATTTTTTTTAATTTTTCTTTTAAGTATTTAAAGCCTTTACCACCGGTTTTGCACCATAATGAGTCCGATGAGTCCTTAGAAAACAACAAACAAAGATAACAGTAAAATGAGTTAGAGACTTCACAACCACATATCCAATTAGCTAAATCGTACATACCTTTGCAAAAGTTTCCATGAACCTCTTTATTTTTGTCTTTGCTAGTTTGTCGTATACTAAGTTCTGGCAAATTGCGACCACTTACCTTGAATTCGGTTATTTTTTCAAAATTAAGTTCGTTAGCACTCGTTAGTTGTTTAATTTTTTGCACTACAGACATTTTATTTCATATACATTCACAACTCAAACACAGACCACCTTGAAACTGGTTATTTTTGCAAAATTAAGTTCGTAAGCACTTTTTAGTTGTTTATTCTTTTGCACAAGTCACTATCAACATTTTATTTCCTGTTTCCAACTCACACATGGATCATAAAAATAAAAAATATATATTACAAAAAACAGTATATAAATCAATTTTCATCGAGTTAGAATATCGACCGCGCGACATCTGAACAACTGAACTTCCGCATGCCGACGTGATGCCGCGACCGATCGATCGAACTATGAGAAAAGACCGGCTGAGGACTCCAAATTTGATTTCACATTCCATTTGCTATCACGTTCAGCTGCCGCTCGGTAGCTGTGAAATCTTCGGGTACTTTCGTCAAGCTTTAAGGTAATCAGGGCAACTCGGACTGCTCAGCCAAAATTAGTACAGCGTATTTTGTTATGCCTAAGGAACGCAACGAGACCATTCGAACCGCCGCGCGCGGCTAATAGTGTAGCGTATTTAACTGTTCCCAAGGTTCGCGTTTTATTACAACTATTAGGAGGGACGGTCAAACGAATAATTTATTTTCTGAAATATTTTTGGGGGGTCATTGACTTTCGTCAAACCTATGGAAGAGCTAAGGATCGCGGCATCACGTCGGCATGCAGAAGTTCAATTGTTCAGAGGTCGCGCGGTCGATATTCTAACTTGTTTTGTTTTATTTCGAACGTTTTTAATCGATAAAAATTGATTTATATACTGTTTTTTGTAATATACAGTGTGTCCGAAATTGGTTGGAAACCGTGATAGTTACAAAAACGTTTAAATAGAGAAAGTTTTAGACAATTATGTTTGTAATTTAACGCCGTTTTGCTCGCGATTCTATCTTTTTTAGTTTTTGAGATATTTTGAAAAAACCAAAAAACTGCATTTTCGAAAAAGTCCTATAATTTATTTATTTATGAAAATTTTCAAAATCTGTAAGAACATTATTAAGGCAACCTTTTACGTAGAGTGCACCTATTAAGTCATATTTTACATACGACGTTTCGATTTTCTAGAACCATCATCAATTTTGTTTTTTTCTTATGGCCGCTGTGTTCGATTTTAACAGTTTTGAAAAGAGTATTTCTTTAGCTTTTCAACGGTGTATCACACTTTGTAATTAGGTTATTACTAAAGGTGCAAAAAGTGCGTAGAGAAAATATTTAAACGTTTTTTGGAATTATCAAAGTAAAAAATTAAAAATTAATAGTGTTAAAAGGCAATATTTAATTCAACATCCAGTTCTACAAAAAATTAGTAAAAACTACTCAATAACATTGCACAATGTTCACAAATGTTCAAATGACCAGCCGCAGATAACACTAACATCTTTGCTCAAGTAGGCTTTGGTTTTGAAATAATAGAATGCTTTTAATCTGTCAAAAATGCAACGTTTAAGTTTTATTTAACATTCATCGCTGTTTTAATAAGGATTACAATGGCGTTAAACTTTTCTAATGAAGAAATGTTTGATATGTTAGTGTGTTATATTAAAAATGAAAGAAATGCAAACAGGGCCATGGATGTGTATTTTGACACGTACCCCGAAAGACGCCAGCCTGGCAGAACTTATTTTCAAACGCTGGTTAGAAACTTGCTTGAGTTTGGCAGTTTTAATAAGATTCGCACAAAGAAGTATGCAAAAGACAACGAGCAACGCAATAGGCAAATCCTAGAATATTTTAATGAAAATCCGACTTCATCTACAAGAAGAAGCGAAACAGAACTTCAAATTCCAAAATCTACCGTTCATGGCGTCTTAAAAGTAACTAAATATCGTCCTTACAAGCCAACAATTGTGCAAGGACTTCAAGCAGGTGATTTCGAAAGAAGAATTGTTTTTTGTAATTGGTATATCAATAGATGTCGAGAAAATCCCGCTTTTTGCAATAAAGTCATTTGGTCAGATGAGACTCATTTTACAAACTGTGGCATTTTTAATAAAAAAAATCACCATTATTGGGCTATTGAAACTACGCAACTACGCGATCCACGCAGGCTGCAAGAGCGATTTGGTTTTAATGTGTGGTGCGGGATGCTTGGTAAGATAAACATAGTCTAATTGAATTGCTTATAATTCAATATTTTCCATTACTTTTTAGGAAATCGTCTCATTGGTCCCTTTATTTTTGATCAGACACTGACAGGCCCAAGATACCTTGCCATGTTACAGAATCAAATAGTTCCTGCCATTCGAGAAGCTGTGCCAGATGATCAGTTTAATAGCTTGTGGTTTCAGAAAGACGGTTGTCCTGCACATAACAGCAGGGATGTACAAACCTTTTTAACAACAACTTTTGGTGAAAACGTAATATCCAACAGTGGTCCTGTCCGCTGGCCAGCTAGATCCCCGGATATCACGCCGTTGGATTTTTATTTATGGGGATGTGCGAAAAATGAAATATACGAATTTGACCCCCCAGAAAATAGGCAAGTTCTTGAGCAGCGAACCCGAAATATTCTAGAAAATATAAATAGAAATACCATTCAACGGGTAATCAGAACAGTTGAAAGGAAATGCGGACACTGCATAGAAAAAAACGTTCAACATTTTTAATCCTAGTATTATGTAGCATTTTTTTAATAATTTTATTGAGTAGGTAGATCATACTGATTTTCTGTTAATTCTTGTAAGGTTAGTACTTTTAAATCGCCATGAACGGTTGACTTCAGAATGTGAAGTTCTGTTTCAATTCTTCTTATGGAAAAAACCAGATTTTCATTAAAATATTCTAATATTTGCCTATTCCATTCCTTGTCATACTTGCATACTTTCTGTTGCGATTCTTAAAATTGGCTAACCCTAGCAAGCTTCTAATCAGTGCAGCGCTTGAAAAGAAGTTCTGTCGACAGTCGTTCTTCGGGGTACATTATGTGCAGTGCACATAGTATTAATGTTACTGAGTAGAACTTACTGATTTTATGCAGAATTTAATGTCCAATTTAAAAATATTGCTATTTGAAACTATTAAATTTTAATTTATATCGATAATTCGAAAACATGTTTAAACAGTCTTATTTCAAACGCAAAGCCAACTTGGGCAAAGATGATAGTGTTATATGCGGGTGGTAGTTTGAACATGTGTGAACATTGTGCACAAATCAATTATGTTATTAAGTAGTTTTTACTGATTTTTTGTAGAACTGGATGTTAAATTACAATATATTGCTATTTAACACTATTAATTTGAAACTTTTTACTTTGATAATTCCAAAAAACGTTTAAATATTTCCTCTACACACTTTTTGCACCTTTAGTAATAACCTAATTACAAAGTGTGATACACCGTTGAAAAGCTAAAGAAATACTCTTTTCAAAACTGTTAAAATCAAACACAGCGGCCATAAGAAAAAACAAAATTGATGATGGTTCTAGAAAATCGAAACGTCGTATGTAAAATCTGATAATACTAGATGTTTTTGAAGAATTTGAAATAAATTGGATGAGTAGTTTTTTAAAAATAATTTTTTAACATTTCACAAGGCCGCCATTTTATTTAGCTACATTGGATTTTTACCAAAATGTTACCAGGTCATCCCCATATGACTCTTAATTTTTGACCGAAATTTCAAGTCAATCGGGTAAGTAGTTTTTTTAGCTTCGCCTCGAACAGACAGACAGAGAGACCGACGGAATTGAGAAAACATGTTTTCGTCATCTACGGACTCTGAAACGCGAAGAATTGAAAAAATCTCGGAGAGTGATTATTTCACGATTACAATACTTCGGTTTACAAAGGTGGCTATGAATCTTTCGTTTCATCAAAAAGTAGCACCACTTCGCGAAAACCACAAGTCTCTATCTTTGCAAATAACCAAGATACCCTATAACGACAACGACATCCGGACACCCTAAACATAACTTTTAAATAGATGTAGGCAGTTATTTCTAGCTCAACTTTGCTAAATATCTTTTATACCTTCAGTTCTAAATAATAGTTTTGGTGTTTGAAGTCATTCTAGCAGAGAATTTTCTAAAAGTGCTATGCATATGTGTGTGTTTTCCACGCGCCTTAAAATATTTAGCATGCACAAAGAACAAACACCCCGCAATTATGTTATGTTAGTAAACCGTAAACCGAGACGATATAGTTAATTAAGGAAGAAAATGAACTTTCCTGGCGTTATTTTAACCCAAATAAAAGGTGAGCAAACATTTGCCCGCCGCAATGTTTATATAAATATCGTACGGCTTCTTTCATTTTAAATAACAAAATACCACCATAGTATGTATACGTGGTATAAACTTGATTGGATTCTTACTTAATTACTTTTAACGTGGTTGAAAACTAGCAAATATTGTTTTAGTCTATTAACTTAAAGAGCCACATTTAAATTTCCTTTGGAAGTTAAATTTAAAGTAAAGTTTAGTTTACAAAAATAACTTATCACTAATTGCATATGGATGTATAAATTTTTTGTTAAACGTCCTGCATCTAATTTTGCTGTTTCATTAATGTGCTTGTTGGGAAAATATTTCTATTGACCCTGGCCAACATCACTGAAAGACAGTTCTGTTTTCCCATTCCCATACAAACTCAATAATTTTTATGGTTTTTTAGGGTTATTAACGTCAAAAACCGATTATACTCCCAATAGATATTCCAATAAATGGAAAATTGATTCAGCTTTACCATCTGTAAGTTGAGTTGTGCTCTATCGAAAGATTACCGGAAATTTTTTTGAAATCCTGCATTTGCTTGTAATTGTCCGTCTTTTACGTTTTTATCACCAGAGCGGTATAAAAATTTAAGAGTCATAGAATTAACCGAAAGTACGTCGAACAAACCCATTATACCGCCGGAAAGCAAAAAGGGGAAAGGGTAGGGATTAAGTAAGAGCATTTGAATTTGTCTGAAAGCCTTTTAGTTTACCCCCGAACAAACACATTTATTTTATCATGTATCTTAAATATGACACCAAACAATAAAAATATAATGATACGCAATCGTATTAAATCTCTTTTAATGGATTTTATAAATCTAAATTTTGGAAAACAGCTAAGCTATAATAGTCTTGTATGAGTTTTTATTTTGATATATTATTTGAGACTATTTACGCAATCCTTGCTACTCAAGAATGACACGTACCCCCAAGCCCCCTCCCCAGGTTACGCCACTGCTATCCAAGTAGCCAACAACTGCTCCTAAGCTACCACAGTTAGGAGTTACGATTGTAACGAGGTTATTATATTATACATTTTCCATGGTTTACAAAATGTTTATTTCATTTTATACATTACCTTTTACTTTATTCATTACTTGTTTCTTTTGAGCTACGATCAATCCTTGTAAACGTATTCGAATAGGTAAACTTCGATTGGGGAATACTTTAGCGGATATATATACTATTATTACCTCAAAAGAATTGCGTTGTACTTAATCATAAGTTAAGTAATACCAAAGCACTTCTGGCTTTCACAATTATTGTGACACATGCAAGCAAATAGTTAACTTTTCTTCTATTAAAAATTGTTTTTTTTTATTTCAAGAAACCGGTTTCAAATGTAAATATATATATATATATATATATATATATATATATATATATATATATATATATATATATGTGTGTGTGTGTGTGTGTGTGTGTATCCACGTGTTTTTTTATCTATGAACATACCACGAAGGCCTGAGGATAAATCCTTAACATATAATCAATCCACGAGTTTTTTTTCGGTTTGGCTCTAGTAATTAAATCGGTATCGATGATTGGCGATTTATTTCCGAAAATTCTTCAACATATTGTGCATCACACCAACACTGTTGAAAAAAAAACAAAATACTTCTTCTAGTCGATAACCACACAGTGGCGGCTAGTCAGGGGACGCGGGTGAAGCGCCTCTGCACCTACATTTTCCAATCAATTTACTTAAAAATAAAACTATTTTTACAATATTAAACATTTTATAATCTATATTTTTATTATAAAAATGCAGTATGTTTTATATAAATTCACATTATTTACCTAATTATATCATTATTTTCTATCAAAACTAGTGCGTTATATACTCAAAAAATAATAATGACTTAAAAACATAGCGGGCTGAAGACCTTTTCATAAGAGCGACCGTTGAGCAGCACTAACAAATTCCGCATCAGACTCCCCCCGCACGCCGGATTTCCAGCTTAGATTTTTTTACGGCAATTGCTATGGCAACGCAGTGGTGAATATCCGTTAGCCAAATGGAGATGGGAGCGGCATAAATTGCTGCTGCAGGCGCTTGTTCACTTGTTATAGCATTAATATAAATTAGTGCGCTCGGATCATCGGAGGCGGAAGTTTTGTATCGATCGAATCAAATCGAAATTAACTTTAAGATATAGGTACATAACTGGTTTTTAAGAACAAGAAAATATATTTAAAATCTTATAAATTTATATTATTTCCCCTAAGTATTAAAAGACGCTCCAAAGCTACGGATAATTAACATAATAAAAAGGTTAAAAAAAAATAGCCTTTTTGGGCGTGGCACCCCGAAAAATTTTCGCATGCGGCACAATTTTTACCTGTGGCGCTGTGGTACATGCGCTTCACCCGTTCTTATACCCACGAGTCGCCACTGTAGCCACGAGCCACATACTAGTGTGAAACCCATTAAATGCTGACGTGAAAATGGTATTGTTCTATTATCATTTCCCCCTCATACAACACACCGCATTCAACCATTGGATATTGAATATACCAGGGAAAGCTATAACGATTGCAAATTCAGCAGAGCTTGCATTTAAACTGTTAAACTCCATCAGATACAATAAGTTCGTTTTAAAATGCAGGGATCTGGCCATTAAATAGGTGTGTTTTCTCAGAATCCGATTTTCTGCCAAGCACAGTTACTGATAAAGAATACACAGTGCCACTGACTCCTAAAGACGGAGATAATACCGGTAATACTTCATCAATTGAAATGGAAGGGGAAAGCAAGAAAAAAGTGAAAAATAAGAAAACAGAGAAATGTGTTTTTAAGACAAAAAACATCTAAAGTATAACATAGTGAGTCGGATATTTCAATAGAAATAGGAGATTCTTCAGATAGTAGTGATTTTATATTTTTTTAAGTCATTACAAGACTTTCTCCCCTATATCAAAATTTGAATGGGGTTACACCTTCATCTACACTGCTGATCAGTTGATGAGGATATTAGGAATGTATCGTTCATTTTTAATTAACATTAAGCAAAATCAATTTTTTTTTCTGGAAAGTGTGTATATTGCAAGATTTAAACGTTTAAAAACCGGCGAGTTTTATTACTGAAGTTGCAATTACAGAATCACAAACTGGTAAGGTATTTAAGAACATTACCAGTTTAAACATACAGGTCGCCTGAGAGTATCCGTGTTAAAGTAAAAAAAAATATTCTAAATTGGGAATTTATCTCACTCACTTGTACTTTTTAAATGAAAAAAGATATATGAATCATAATACTGTAGTATTTGAGGTGGTCAATTTAAGTAAATTATGTTCATGATGTTGCCATCGAATCGGTAAATTGGACACTTGAACATGTGTGATAGCTTAATAATTCTCCTTGAATTGTGTGTTCCTTGTGCAGTAAATACCACGTACTATGTTCGGTCTTTTGGTCTGTTTTTGTCTCAATTGGCCCTCATCTCGATTTTCGACATTTCCGTAGTCGACGAAACGCTGTACTACCAGGACTCTGTGATACATTGTACAATGCAACTTCTTCTTGATTGCGACCATCGTTTACAAGTATTAGAGCCTTTTGTAACTTATATGTTGTTAAAAGCGATGTCGAACCGTTTTGAAAAAAATACACTTACAGCTTCTCTACATTCATACATACATTAGTAATGATTATTTTGCTCGACACATAAGAATGTCAATAATATAAAGTTTCTATGGAAACTTACAACCTCAACGCCTCAAGAACCTACAATAAAAAATTTTAGAACAAATATCACAAACATTCTCAAAGCAGTATATTTAAATATTCCAACGAAAATTATTAATGATGAGCGGATGAGACATTTTTAGCTAAAAAGGTAAATTTGAAATTTTGTGTTTTTACTTTAACGTTGATACTTCTGAGGCACCCTGTATATTTAAATCGGTGATATTCTTAAATAACTTACCAGCTTGATTGTGATTCTGTAATTGAAACTGAGGTAATAAAAGTCGCAGCTTTATGGGAAAACATGTATTATTTCAGTTTTTGTAAGGAACTTGCGAAATGCCCGGTAAAATTAACAGGGGAGGTTCATTCTATATATCGATTTTCGATCGATATAGTTTTTCGGAAAGAATTTTGGCTACCCTGATGAGCCACTTTTTTCCGACTAAAAAAATCGTTTAAGTGATATTTAAATGTGTATACAAGATATTTAGTTAATAAGGGATGAAAAATTTGTTTTTCCCATGCTTCTTGGATGTACGTTAGTCGTTTCTGCCAAATCACAACACTCAAGATTATAAAATAAAAATTAAATAAAAACTTGCTTTGAATGTCAAAATGACGTATGATTGTACTTGAAATTTCCCAACGAATCAAAATATTCAAACATATATAGGATGTCCCATTTAAATATCAGTAGTAGGTAGCAGAAATCCGTGAAATAAAGAAAATATGGAAACGCTAGCGGCAACTTGAGAAGTTGCCTTCAACTATTAATTTGAGCTAGAGAGCTATGAGAACGTCTACTTTTTCAAGTAAAAATATTTTATATTTGTACAAAATTTAATTTTATTAATTAGAGAGAATGTTTTAATAGGTTCTAAGAATTTACATATATATCATGATTTTTTTTAAATAGACTATTTAGGTTGTGGCAGTAAATTTTAGCCATTTTATTTTCCGTATAACATCATCAAGCATTGAACATTTTAAATTTTAAGAAAATATAGTATTTAAACTTCTTGACTTAGACAAAACGAATTGTAAATGATTTCGCTTGTTTTTTATGGCCGTGGCCAGTCTCAAGGTACTAGTTTTTCGTCTCATACAATAATAAAAATTTTTGAGTATTTTCGGAAACCTAAAAAAAATTTATCTTCGATTTGACTGTAAGGTGATAATACTGATAATACTATAGGAAAGGCCATAAAAAAAACGAAGATAATATATACAATTCGATTTGCTTTCCTCTTATATATTATTTTAATATCAAAGTCTGGAAATTTTAATTTTTGAGCGTCAGTAGGTACCTGGAAAACTAATACATTTTGGAATAAAATCTATTATGCTTAGAATTACTTATAAAAAATTGTATAAAATACTTTAAAATAATGTGTGTATATATACACATATATATACAGTGTGTCTACTTAAGTTCTCTACCTATGGGAAACTTTTTTATTGGTAGTTTTACGGAAAAAAGTTATTCTTTATAAAAAGTTCTGCTTTCTGCCAATATAATATCAAAATATTCAAACTTGAAATTGCATATACAGGGTGGTCAAAAATTCCAAAAAATCGGAATTGACTCAAGAGAAAAGTATCTTTAATATTATTTTGGCAGAAAGCAGAACTTTTTATAAAGAGTAACTTTTTTCCGTAAAACTACTAATAAAAAAGTTTCCCATGTATATATATATATATATATATATATATATATATATATATATATATATATATATTGGTGCGGGCTGGTTGCTTGGTTGACGGTTGGGTGTTATGGTTGTCGGGATGATGGGGGTCGCTCAAGATCCGGGACGGACAAATAACTATAGTACATGCTTAAAAGAGGCTGAAGTTGGATGTCTTGGGACTATCGGAAACAAGGCTCACACCAAACCATAATGTTTCTTTCCAAATACCGGGCTATCATCTTGTTCAAAAAAAAAACCGCGGAGGGCGTGGAGGTGGACTTGCTATGTATATAAAAAATGTTTAAAATTTTCCTCTGTCGATATAATAAATTTTGCAACTTTCCTTGATAACATGGAGGACCTGTTTACCGCCATTGTCCCATTCTATGACTATGCTGTTTTCATGGGCGATATCAACATAGATTTTCTCCAGGATACTACCAACACTAAACGACTTAAGAACTTAGAAGCTTTTAATCTTCATCAAATTATCTCTGAACCCACAAGGGTTAATCCTTCAACAAACAGCTCTAGCCTTATTGACATCATATTCACTAATAACTATTTAGCAGTCAAAAAAGCACATTCAGTTCACATTCCAGAATCTATTACTGATTACAAACTTATTTTCGGTGTATTCGATGTTGGGAGCATTGAAAGCAATATAGAATATACAATTTCCCGTGACTACAAAAATATTAACTTAGACAGTTTAATGCTTGATACGTTACAAATAAATTGGCAAAATATATATCACTTTGAAAGCATAGACGTCAAAGTGGAAACATTTAACAGTTATATTATATTACTATTAAATAAACATGCCCCTCTTTGGAAAAAAAATTTAACAACAAACCTTTTACACCTTGAATCACAAATAAGATAAAACTGCTTATGAAAGAAAAAGACAAGGCATATCGAAAGTATGTTAATCTTAAAACACCTGCGTCACTTCAGTACTACAGAGATCTTAGAAATTATACCAAGCATGCAATAACTAGGGAAAAAATAACTTATTTTAATCAAATATCTCAAGCTACAGATCGTGATTTTTGGAATAATGCCAAAAAACTAAACTTAACCCAACGGGACAAAATTAAACATATACCCGATTATGTTGAACAAATTAATAATTTTTTTCTTTCAAATGTTGCTAATAGTACCGTCCCTACTAAGAAAATTCAATATTATAACTCACATACATTTTTGGATTTCAATAATCAAACCGAACTACATTTAAATCTTATTGATGTTGACCAAATTCATAAAACTATTACCAAAATTAAATCCAATGCTGTGGGAGAAGACGGAATTTCATTAAGAGATTTGCAGATTTGCCTACCTTTTTGCAAGGTACCTCTAATACATATTATAAATACCTGTATTTTATTTAACGTGTATTCTACGATCTGGAAACATGCAATTGTGAAGCCTCTATCAAAGATATCTAACCCAAGGGAATTTAAAGATCTTAGGCCTATAAGTATAATACCGACAGTCTCAAAAATATTAGAAAAGCATATTTTCAATCAAGTTACCAATTTCGTAAATAGATTCAACGTTATTCCGCAATGTCAGTCGGTTTTAGGAAACACTTTAGTACCACTACTTGTTTGGTAAACATTACTAATAATATTCGTGAACATGAAGACAAAAAAGAATACACCTGCCTAGCATTGCCGGACTTCAGCAACATTCGCCAATGTGGATCATGACATGCTACTTTCGAAGCTAAAATATTTCGGATCTTCGAATCTGCAGTGCGTTTTTTTAAAAGTTATCTAAATGACAGATTTTCTTGTATCTCAGTAAATAATACTTTCTCTCCTCTTCTATTTTCTATATATGTGGCGGACATGAATAACTGCACAACTTACTCTACACTACATCAGTATGCAGATGATTCTCAGTTGTTCCTGGCCTTTACAAGAAATACTCTATCTCTATCTGACAACGTTTGAAATCTGACCTAAGGAACATTTACAAATTTGCACATTTGGACAACTCATTGACATTCTTGTCCCATATTCAAAATAAAATTAAAGCATCTTATATACGTCTAAAGCAATTATACAAAGTAGCTAGATCTATGCCTCAAAAAACAAAATGTTTTCTTTGTGACAGCTTAATATTATCCCTTTTTGACTACTGCGATACTGTTTATGGAGATTCTTTGACTGTAAGCCTACAGCCACGATTTCAAAAAGTTCAAAACTCTTGTATGAGATTTGCTTATGGTATTCAATATAAAATATTCTTAATATGAAAAATCGTAGAAAACACCATTTGTACTCGTTTATCAATAGAATTATAAAAATAGGTCAACCAGCTTATTTAAAAAAACAGTTCGTTCCTTTACTACATCAACATAACACCGGTAGCCAAACATTTAAAATACCTCCGCATAGAACCACTACCAAAAATCATTCTCTTATATAGGTGTCAGTCTATGGAACACTTTAAGTAACGAAGTTAAAACATATCCACCTAAAAAATTTTCGAAATACACAAAAATACTATTATTACGAAACCAACAACTTGCAACATAACACATTTTTGTCAACCTCTGTCATGGTTTCTATCGAGGTTTCTATGTAGATTCTAGGATGTGCTGATTTTTACAGCTTCAATGTAAGCAAAGATTACTATTTTTCCGTCTCGCACCTTACTTGCCGTTAGTTTGACAAGAGTCTGGGGAACAGATTTGTGGGAGCTCCGAGTTTATACGATTGGCATCGACAACGCATGTAACGCTCTTGTGTTGTTCGACCGAGTAGAGTACAGAGAATACTTATATTTTAGTGTTTTAGTTTTAAATCTGTTGTCAATTAAATTTTAGATCACAGAACACTGTTAAGTACTAAATTAAATTAGATTTGCTTTTATAAACTAGTTTTGGCGTAAGTGATTAACCATTCAGAGGTGCGTACTATTGTCATACCTAAAACGCTTTCAGTTTTCCGTTACAAACACTTAGGTACAATTAACATTAATTCTAGGAGAAACAAGATCAACCGGTGGAAAGGTTTGATCGCACAATAATTTTTTCAATGTACAATAATTAAAGACATAGTTTATACCTAGGGGTGAGTTAAAAAACCTAAACTATGGATGACCATCATGATTTAATTTAAAAAACAAGATATAGAAGGAATCCTTGTGTTATGTATTAAGGTGGTGGCTCAAATTATAATTTAATTTTCTAAATAATTTAATTTTCTAATAACCTATTTTATAATTTCTAAAATTTAGAGAAGTTAAACAAAAAAAAATAACTGCGGAGCTTGTTGAGTTAACTATAGTCTAGCTAGGGTGATAAAATATGTATTCTTTTGAAGAGTAAATTTCTCTTTTTCAGGTCCATGAACCCTGTATTGTGACTATTACTATATGTACGACAAATATACTCTATTTTGAGAAATATGGTTGTATATATATATATATATATATATAATATATATATGCCGTTAACTTAATACAAAGGGTACGATTTTTTTTAGTTTTCAGTTGGTTCATACTTTGAGGTAGACAGAGTTAAATTCAATAAAGTATATTTTTTTAATTAAAGAAAAGAAAAAAGCCATATTCTTGTAGCTTAAAGTTTTTAGAGTGTTTATACAGGTTGTGTAAAAAATATTCATTAAAATAAAAACTGACTCTGGAAGAAAAAGTTATAATTATTTATGTATACAGGAAATATCAAAAAGGAAAACATATTATAATGTAAAAATTGAAACAGTAAAAAAATTCAAAATAATTTATAAAACGATGGTTACAAATATACAAGTTAGGAAAAACAAAAGCTAATATGATCACCCTGTAGAGATAATACATTTATGCGGAACACTTTTTCATTTTCCCTGCACGTATTAGATCTGGGATGATTTTTGGTTGATTTTTAATTGTTTTAAATGGGTATTTTAGCCTACTCCTAACATTTTTAATAATATTTTTACCCGGAGATCGTATCTGGACCGCCTATCAATCGGGTTTATTCCATTATGTTGATAATATTCGACCCTGTTTGATACAGTGACTATTCGTGTATGGTAATTTGGAGTAATACGAATAAATGAATTATCCAAAACGCTCCTTTGATCAGTAAGTAAAAATATCGCACCACATTCTTACTTTGCAGACACACATTTTGCATTAATTCGGGGATGATGCTGTCTCTAGTTATTAATGAACGAAGTTAAAATCTGTGTCTCTGCCTCACTCTTAACTTATCAATTTTTTTATACAAAAATTCCAAACTATTTTTCCGATATCGCGTTGTAATACTTTAAAATCGTCAGCCGTTATTATTGTTAAAATTATTTATAAATACACATTATTCTACTACTTTTAAATTTAATTATGTCCATTCATTTCGTGTTTTTATTATTTTTTTATTATACTACTTGTTAAAAGTGGTAATAGATACACTTATTTAACTCTTCCTTTGCAAAAAGTAGTTAAAACGTCTATTTCTCTCGCATGGTGCATGACCATGCACACAACATATCAGCAAAATCTCCCACTGGCCCCTGACTACAAAAGTATGATCGACCTTTTTCGGAGCTCTCACAAATCTGTTCCCCAGACTCTTGTGTTGGTTTCCCTGTAACGCCCTCCCGCCGGCCGCGCCGCTTCCCACTTGCCCCGTTTCACTGCCGTTTCTGTCCTCAAGTCTAAGCATTTCTCCAATATTACTATTACTATTTAGTGTTTAATACTATATTGGATTGGATAGTTTTTAGTTTTAGGGCTCCATCACACCTGTACGTAGTTAATCTGCGCGCGAGATGTTAACGGTTGCTATAATCGCGATTTAGTCCTTATTGGTGCGTTAAACGAAATATCCTTTGTCATTACTTTTAGGAAAAGCATTTAATTTGTTTTGCTAATAAAAGTATTTTGAATTGAATATATATATATATATATATATATATATATATATATATATATATATATATATATATATATATATATATATAATATATATATATATATATATATATATATATATATATATATAATATATATATATATATATATATATATATATATATATATATATATATATATATATATATATATATATATATATATATATATATATATATATATATATATATATATATATATATATATATATATATATATATATATATATATATATATATATATATATATATATATATATATATATATATATATATATATATATATATATATATATATATATATATATATATATATATATTCAATTCAAAATACTTTTATTAGCAAAACAAATTAAATGCTTTTCCTAAAAGTAATGACAAAGGATAACGTTTAAAATTCTATAAACTTTTGCGATTATAGCAACCGTTAACATCTCGCGCGCAGATTAACTACGTACAGGTGTGATGGAGCCCTAAAACTAAAAACTATCCAATCCAATATAGTATTAAACACTAAATAAAAAGTAATATTGGAGAAATGCTTAGACTTGAGGACAGAAACGGCATTGAAACGGGGCAATGGAAGCGGCGCGGCCGGCGGGAGGGCGTTACAGGGAAACCAAACAAGAGTCTGGGGAACAGATTTTGAGAGCTCCGAAAAAGGTCGAGGATATTTTTGTATAGGGGCCAGTGGGAGATTTTGCTGATATGTTGTGTGCATGGTCATGCACCATGCGAGAGAAATAACGTTTTAACTACTTTTTGCAAAGGAAGAGTTAAATAAGTGTATCTATTACCACTTTTAACAAGTGTTAATAAAAAAATAATAAAAACACGAAATGAATGGACATAATTAAATTTTTAGAATAATGTGTATTTATAAAAATTTTAAATTGTCGATTTTAAAGTATACAACGCGATATCGGAAAAATAGTTTTTTGTATAAAAAAATTGATAAGTTAAGAGTGAGGCAGAGACACAGATTTTAAGGTGTTCATTAATAACTAGAGACAGCATCATCCCCGAATTAATGCAAAATGTGTGTCTGCAAAGTAAGAATGTGGTGCGATATTTTTACTTACTGATCAAAGGAGCGTTTTGGATAATTCATTTATTCGTATTACTCCAAATTACCATACACGAATAGTCACTGTATAAACAGGGTCATATCAACATAATGGAATAAACCCGATTGGTAGGCGGTCCAATACGATCTCCGGGTAAAAATATTATTAAAAATGTTAGGAGTAGGCTAAAATACCCATTTAAAACAATTAAAAATCAACCAAAAATCATCCCAGATCTAATACGTGCAGGGAAAATTAAATAGTGTTCCGCATAAATGTATTATCTCTACAGGGTGATCATATTAGCTTTTGTTTTTTAACTTGTATATTTGTAACCATCGTTTTATAAATTATTTTGAATTTTTTTACTGTTTCAATTTTTACATTATAATATGTTTTCCTTTTTGATATTTCCTGTATACATAAATAATTATAACTTTTTCTTCCAGAGTCAGTTTTTATTTTAATGAATATTTTTTACACAACCTGTATAAACACTCTAAAAACTTTAAGCTACAAGAATATGGCTTTTTTCTTTTCTTTAATTAAAAAAATATACTTTATTGAATTTAACTCTGTCTACCTCAAAGTATGAACCAACTGAAAACTAAAAAAAATCGTACCCTTTGTATTAAGTTAACGGCAACTGACCTTCATTAACGTCTATAGTAACTCAGAAAACACGACCATATTTCTCAAAATAGAGTATATTTGTCGTACATATAGTAATAGTCACAATACAGGGTTCATGGACCTGAAAAAGAGAAATTTACTCTTCAAAAGAATACATATTTTATCACCCTAGCTAGACTATAGTTTCCTCAACAAGCTCCGCAGTTATTTTTTTTTGTTTAACTTCTCTAAATTTTAGAAATTATAAAATAGGTTATTAGAAAATTAAATTATTTAGAAAATTAAATTATAATTTGAGCCACCACCTTAATACATAACACAAATTCCTACTATATCTTGTTTTTTAAATTAAATCATGATGGTCATCCATAGTTTAGGTTTTTTAACTCACCCCTAGGTATAAACTATGTCTTTAATTATTGTACATTGAAAAAATTATTGTGCGATCAAACCTTTCCACCGGTTGATCTTGTTTCTCCTAGAATTAATGTTAATTGTACCTAAGTGTTTGTAACGGAAAACTGAAAGCGTTTTAGGTATGACAATAGTACGCACCTCTGAATGGTTAATCACTTACGCCAAAACTAGTTTATAAAAGCAAATCTAATTTAATTTATATATATATATATATATATATATATATAATTAATAAAATTAAATTTTACAGCGTTGCCATATCTTGCTTACTTTCGTAGTTTTTTGCGACTGACTTTTGATTTTTAAATGGAACACCCTGTATATATTTGCTTATTTACATTCTATACAACATTCTACGAACAGACTGTAACTGAACAGAAATGTAAAATAAAAATATTTTCCTGGATTACTCAATTTTTTTAAACAGTAAGAGGATGGCCTGTTAGGTCAGTCGAAAAGAGCACTCATAACTTATCATAGCCAATACATTTATCTCCGTTTCACTAACAATAACACTATTTTGCCTATTGGTCGATTCTTAACACATTTTTTGTTCAAGTTTCTTGAAATAATGTCGCGATGGATAATTTCTGTACTTTCTGCATAAGTTTGGCAAGCACGAAAGGAATTTTTCAAACATTCCGCATAAATTAAAATTGAATAAACCATTGTAATTACTAAAAAGTATGATACAGGAAGCTCTTTTGACAACTTTCAACATTTAACGTAATATTTTGTTTTATCAAAAATACTCTTTTAATATCATGGATGACTAATAGATGAATTTTTTTTCGATTGACCTAACGAGCCACCCTCTTACCATTAAAAAAAATTTAATCCAGGAAAATATTTTTATTTCATATTTAAATCGATGTAAAAAAGTTAAAATGAGTAAAAAAAGGAAACTTTTATTTTTCTTAGAGTACATGAGCATGAATTAATCGATTTTCATAATTCACAGCCCTCTAGATCAAAACTTTAAAATTAAAATTAAAATAGTTTAATATGTCAAAATGTGACAAATGACACATGTCTATTCGTAGAATGTTGTATAAAATGTAAATAATCAAAAATATATAGGGTACACCCTTTAAAAATTAAAAGAGAGAAATTAATGTATAAGCTAGATATGGCAATACTTTAAAAAATAAAAAATCTGAAGTTTTGTCCATTTGAACTACCAAAATTTCATCGTCATTATCTTAAAAACGAAAAAAGTTATAAGGGTGGCGCAATTTTTGTAGCATATATATATATATATATATATATATATATATATATATATATATATATCCCTAAACCGTTTTGTGTAAATGAAATTAATTTTCCAAAAAATTTACTAGCAATCAAGAAGCTCCATTTAAATTTTTCTTTTTTGTAATTGGTAACAAAATTTACAATGGTGTATACACCCAATTAGCACATAAATCTTTAGCTTTTTTATATAAAACCAATTTTCTTGTCTATCCTCAATCGATATACATTTAAATGCAAATTTTTAAATTGACAATGGTATCAGAAAACCATTTACGTGTTATTGTGGCCCAAAGGTTTCACATATTCTTACAATAACGATGTTTTTAAAATGTTACAATTTTTTTATAAAATAATAATTTCATCCTTCATGGAATAATATTGGGAATACCTACCAATATCTTTCACAAAAAATAAGAAAAACAAAAAAAGAAATTACATACAAGTTTTTTTATCACATATTTATTGTGGTTTTAATGTAAAACTAAAATAATAATTAGATCCAAATTATCCAAAGGTTTAGGATATTTTTTATATAAATAAATAATCAATCTTTAGGTCAGAATTTGGCAGAGGGTATGGCAAAAGTTTATAGTCTAATGAAAAGGTATATTTAAATCTTTAATAATGTTTATACAGGGCGACCCAAAATTAAGAGTTATTTTTACAGAATTCGAAAAAAAAGTAAATTGTCATTTAAATATATATCGAAAACTGCTTTCTTAATTATGGGACTAGAGCCTGAACGCACATCTCTGAAGGTGTTTTTTTTTAAATATTTTCGAAACATTTGGAGACTATAGAATATGAAATTTGGGTATCCTGGTACCTTTTATACGCTGAGTCGAATTCTGAACTCAAAAATAACAATACTTAATCAGGGTCATATCAAAGACGAGGGGTGGAAAAGTCGCAACTTTTTTCTAGATATTTTTAAAATTACAAAAAAACAATTTAAATTACAAGAAATTGAGTTTTCTAGGAAAGAAAGGTATTCTTGGTTTAATTCGATAGGAATAGGATACACCATTTTCAAGAAAATTTTAATTGAAAATTACATGGCATCAAACACAATTTCCAGTTAAAAAGAGAAGTGAAATGGTTTAAGTAATTACGGGAATATCCAACCAAATAAGGAAAAAAAAATGGAATTAACATGTGAACAAAAGCTATAGAAAAATGCTAAATGTTTTCTATAATGCAGTAGAATAAGTTTTCAACAATTATTTTTAAACACTATTAGTAATTACTTGACTATATAATGTTTAAGCAAGTGCTGAACCAAATCTATATTCTGTTTTGATACTTAGGTGGACGTGTTATATTTGTATATCAAAATGATTAGCACTATTCTTAAAAAAACAATTATCAGCGTTTTAATTCTAAAATCTTTTGCATACTATCGCTACAAATAGTAATTGAACAGATAATGGTCCGGGGAGCGTAGTGGCTATGCTATCTTGTTCACTCCTGCTATGGCCCCTCGTATATGTTTTAAATGCTTTAGCAGAGACAAACAAACCAAAGCAACAACTTCTAAGACTTAATGTATATTTTTGCAAGCAAATCCATTAGTTAAATTAATAGCTTAATTTACAAACTTAATCATTAAATAATTTGCATTTTTTGGTTTTTGATTGCCTGATATAATCCACATATCTCAACATTTTTGTTTTAAAACAGCCGTTAAATAATTTTTAGCCGTTTTTTTAAAATGTTTTTTTCATATACTGTCGCTAAATATTCTAGATACAAAAATTTCTGAGCAAAATTTTAGACCTCTTTCCCCTCTCCTAGACAATTTCTCTACATATGCCAGTGCGGTGGCCCGTCAACAATAATATATGTTCTCATTTAACTATTTAGAAAATGTTCACTTGATCGAATGACGAGGGTTTTGAACAAAACGCTCCAGTTCAAAACTGAAGTAAAACCCAGGTTCCACGACTGCATTTAATCAACCAGTGTTTCGATGAGTATTAAGAATAGAGTATAATGAGTATATCTAAATTATCACATCTTAAAATGTCCAAGACATAAAATAACGTAAAAAGCGAACAATCAAGCAATAGAATATATTTAAGCAAATCACCGCCAGTAGCGCCACAGTCGCTGAAATGTTCTTGAGATTTAATTGCGCTTTAAACTACAGACAACAAAGATGTGGAGTCTAAAGAACTTAAAATTTTTGTAAAAATGTTTAAAACTGAATAAAATTTGAATTACAATTTACTAACCACCTAAAAATAGAAGCCAACACACATAGCATGACAAATTTTAGGAGGATATAAATCTCAAGAACTTCTTTCTGACTGTTGTACTATTTGCGGCAATTTATTTAAGTTGATAACGTTATTGAAAATATCGGAATATAAAAAAAAATTTACTACATTTTCACCACAGTACACGAAATCACGTTGTCTGTGGTTTTTACTGTGAGATCTTGAAGCTCAGTGGTAGGTCATTGGAATTGCATTTCAAAATTGCAAAGGTCCCGAGTTGCACCTTAGACGTTTTTTTTATAAAAATCTAAATTTTCTATGTAATTGTGTTTTAAATATCAAACTGTCTTTTGGTTAGCTCTAGTTAGGTTTTTCTTTTGAGATGATGTAAAAAAAGGGATTTATAACAAAACAATCAAAATATATTTAAGCAGTCCCCGCAAGTGGCGCCACAAGTAGTGTAAAGTTCTTGAGATTTATCCGATCCTCAAATTTAAACTTACTACTATTGAGAGAAACCATTCGACAGAAGCGTATGTTCGAGAACTAATAAGTTATTTCCGATGATTGGAGTGCGTTCGTAATACAATGTTGATAGTTAACACGCAGTAACAGTAAGTAACGCCGCTTGAGCTATAGTTTTTTTACACAATTTTTGCTAAAGCATCGACTTATTTTTATAAACTGCAAAAGCCGCCAAAAATTCAAATATACTGCAAAATAAACCTAAATATTGGATTTTTCAGAACACGTTATATTCCCTTTAGATATACAACTATTTATTTAATAAAAAAAACCTTCCAAACATAATTTCAAATTAAAATTTTGAGCATTAAGGTTTAATTTTTGCTTGTTTAAAAATCAGTTAATTAAAAGGGCTTTAATATATAAGTAGAATGTTTACGAATTATCTTAAAAGTTTCAGGGAGATTCAGATTATCGAGGTAAGTTTTGGCCGAACATTCCCAAGACCTTTGTGTACTATTAGGGATCTTCGAGGAGCTGATATGTTAGATGTCCGCAGAATTTTTGCAAGTTCATCTATGGTCAGGGTACCACATATACTATTTAAGAATTTAAATAACAACCTGCCCTACTTGATTATTGAGTATCCAATGCTAATTAAGACCTGGGCGAGTTATAATATATGACTGAACACCTACTATATTCAGTTTCATTTTAAAGCTCGTCAAGGTCTTCACTAATGAGTCGATAACTGTTTATTTCTGAGTTGGATGATGGTGAGAACTAAAATTTAAAAATCTATTCGTAAATCTGTTTCTTATAAACAGAATAGCCTAGAGTTCCGTTCTCTGTTTTGTACTATGTGGCCGTATTACAAAAGTATCGTGGACATATCAAAACCAACATTTAGGTTGTACAGGAGCAGAACTTAGAGCAGTTTCCCCGAAAACTTTGGTAAAGATGCCCACTATCAAAGGAAATAGCGTAGTTTGCTCATAAAGAGTACCTTGAAAAAACATTCATCGGTTTTTTAGGCTTAAATACGTCAAAAATTATGAAAACTGAATAGTCAATCTGTTTTACAAAGAACTAAAATTAATAGCTCCCATCTCTTAATTTTATAGGCAAAATATTGGCAGTTTAACTGCAAATAAACCCTCAAGTTAATAACATATGCCTATATTTTTTACCAAAATTGAATGCCACCTCTTCGAGCAAACTTCCCTCAGATAAGTTAACTCATTTGCAATGCCATTATATTCAATATGCTAAAAACGAATACGAATGGAAATTTAAATTAGTAAACTGCTACATCTTATTATTGTTATGGTTTTCTTTATATTGTCATTCTTATTTTATAATGTAATTAACCCTTATTGTTTTAATAAATAAATTTTAAAAAATAGACCTATATCACTCTGGGGCGTGCGGCCAAATTTTAAAAAAGGTAAGCATTTTATAGAAACTTACCTATTTGTAATGTAATTCGATTATTCAATCACTTTTTGCAAATTCATCAATGACGTCATCATAAAAACGTCGATGCTCCAACATATTTTGGAGAAGTTTATTTTCAATGGACAACAGCGATGTAAGCGAAATTCTCTCCTGCCCCGTTGAATTTCTCACGAAATCTTTTATTCCAGCTCCTTGTCTTTTAAAAATCGCATTAGTTCCTTAGCGTTATTTTTTGCGCTAATGTCATCAGTTTCGTAAATCACTTTTAGTTCAGATCGCAGTAATATTCGGTCGAAGATCTGGCCATAATGAGAAGAGATTTAAACACATCTTCTGGAAAAGTTTTTCCTTTAAATGCATCAAAATTGCAGAGCTCAAAGAATTTAAAATCATTTAAACCGTTAAATCTATAGTTTATTTGTTGCTGAATTTGATTGATTATTTCATAAAAGAGGCGTCTGTATGATGTTTGAATATCTCCCACCTTGTCTGTTCGAAGACGCTTGGCTTGTGGCTCTACATTCAAGGTTTAACGAGAATGGAAATATTTCTGACAGTATGTTCAACAAATAATTAAAATTAAAATCTCGTTTCAAACAATCCAAATACCCCCTCGAACTATTTATTGCTTCTGAGTCCCACGTTTCATTATTTTCTATTATATTCTCAAATAGTTCAATCAGTGATTCACGATTTTCAGATACTGTTAACACAAGTCTTCCATTATAGTTCCACCTAGTAGGAGCTACTTTGGGCAATCGTTTGTGGACAATGGAGTCCAAAGCTTGTGTACGTTTTGTTGACTTGGAAAAAAAAGCAACCATGCCACTTAAAGTAACGAAAAATAATTTACACTCTTTAATGTGATTGATGGACTGAGACAAAACTAAATTTAATTTATGAGCAAAACAATGGACAAACACGGCACTTGAGAAAGTTTCTCGAACTTTAGCTTGCAGGCCCCCTAATTGTCCTGCCATCACTGCTTTGAGCAACTAACTTTTTCTCTCCATTAATTTCTTTAGTAACGTTATAAACTACGGCATATAATGCATCTGCTGTACGATTTTCGGACACATTCTTAAAACCTAAAAATCGCTCTTGAATACTTCCGTCTGTTTTAACGTTGCGTATTACTATAGATAATTGGCTAAAACTAGTGATATCAGTTGTTTCATCCAGAACAATAGCAATGAAGCGCGCCTAGCCAATCTCGTGCTTAATTCTTTTTAGAATAATGGTTGCAACAGCGGAAATTAAATCATTCTGGATTCGATTCGACGTTCCGCGAAAAACGCTATACTGCTCTAAATGATTTTTTAAGCAATCGTCATATTTAGCCATTAAACTAAGTAAATATTGAAAATTTCCTCTATTTGAAGAAACCCTTGTTTCGTCATGACCTCTAAATCCCATTTCGTGCTGTCCAAGAAAACTAACAACATCGATAAGTCTTCTTAATATTTGCCTATTTTTATCGACTAGTTCATTGTGTTGGCAGTGACTAATTTCCAACTGTTTAGACTTTTTCTTTTATGGCGGCCTGTAAATGCGCTTTGGACATAATGTGTCTGTTTACAGCTTTATAGAAATTGTTTAAATCGGAAAAACCAGTTTTATTCCATAGACCTTTTTCATTTTCAAAAAGTAAACATGGCCAACAAAATAATTTGCTTATATTTTCACACCCTGTTAGCCATTTAAATTGTTCGTATTGTTTTTCCGGATAAAAATGTCTAATACAGTTTTTCATTTCTGTGGTTAAATTTCTCATAGGCGGTTTTGCCCTTCCTTTGGAAATTATTTGAAGCTTATCAGCGAAGTTTAATGTTGAAAATCCCTTAATTATTAAGACACACACCACACATTCACACACACTCTTCTTACTAAGTTCTCCAATATTTTCAACGTTAGTACCGACAGCCGAAGTTGACGATAGCTTCCGCCACCACTTAAAGCACGCGAATGAAATGCAAAAATTGCAAACAGCTGGTGGAAAGTTCAATAACCTCTGGCTCGATTCACAGGAAATCTCAAGCATACAGGACTTGGCTGCAGAGAAGCTAGCAGCCCGCATAGGTTCTATTCGACATTCTATTGTGGCTGGGTCGGAGTCAAGGCCGCATTTATTATGGGCTTGATAATTAAGATAATATTTTAGCATTTTTAATATAAACTAAATTAATGGTTTCCTATTTCAAAAATTACATTTTAGAAGATGTTTTGTAATTTTTTTTGGGGAACCACTGCTTCTCTTGATTCCATGGGCTGCACGCCCCTGAATTATCACTGGTTTTGATTATAAATATTTAGAGAAGGATAGCGAAAACTTTCCATCTTTGGAAATTTTCTCCATTTCGGAACTTTCACATAGCCTCTAGGGTTCAAGTTTCAAAGGAAAATCGAGTCGAAACCATCCATTCTATTACAATTGCAATAGATTTAACAGATATTACTCTATTACCTTTTCACCAAATCTATTACTATTTTACTCTTTACATTATTGTATAAATTGCTCTGCAAAAAGAACATGCGTATATTTAAAATGATGACTTTTTTTAGACGTTCGCTTCGACTAATCTATTACTATTTTAACAGCCATTCTATTACCATTAATCAAAAAGTTCTGCTCTCAAGACTCGAAAGCAATGTAATAAACATGTAAATTGATTAAGATTTTATTGAATTTTAATAAGCTTATTATTTATAATTTTATTATTGAGGTCCGCTCTCGAAAACAGTTCTTTAAAATGTCATTATATTTTAATTTTAAGATTGCCTAAAACTGTCATTACATTGAAAGAAAATGGAAAAACTGAAATTCTTTTTGATTTTTTTAACAGAAAAAATGGGTATTTCCATTTATTTATTTTTTCTTGAATGATCGAAATAATATAAAGTCGATCTGATTTACGGATGGATCACTTTTTTTTAATAATGCAATTTAAAATCCATAATATTTGTCTTTCAAACTGCATTACATTTTTGTATATATGATTGTTGTTGTAGCTTAATTAATGTGTATTCTAAGGTTTTGTTTATTATATTTGTATTTTTAATTATCATTGTTTTTTTTTGCGGTTACAAATATGAACATTGTTTAGCTAAACATAAAACGACGTAAATAACAGTAACAGTAGCGTATTTTGTTACGAGGGGCTTCGAGCTTACAAATTATGTTGTTGAGAGAAAAAAGAAGGTCCACACTTTCATGTCCGTAATAGTATGCCTTTCCTCAAAGTACGGGGGAGGGGAGTTCAAACATCCAGAACAATGAAAAATCAAAGAATATCATAGGACCGAAATATTATGCCTTTCCTTACTGGATCCCCCTAAATACGCCTATGATCAATAACATAACGTTTTACAAGTAAATTTGGAATCAGGATTGCGATTTAGTCTGCCCATCAGCGCTATTGCCAAAGTAAAATGTATGCTTTCTTTAACGAGAGAATGACAGGTTTTGTTACATAGATAGGCGGATCGATACAAGTTGGAGAGCGGAGTGTCTGTGTGGGTGGAATATTTTCCAAAATCGTGGAAGACAGCATTCGTACTTCCTTTACCAAAAATTAATAACCCTACTGAATTTTCACACTTAAGGTCTATATCGGTACTCCCTACACTCTCAAAAATCCATAAAAAGGTAATGCCAGTTCAAATTAATGAATATATTTTACAGCATGAGCTTATTCCCGTTAAACAATCTGGTTTTAGACAAGGTTTCAGTTGCTCAACTGCGCTGTCCGATGTACCAGATGATGTAGTGAGAGCGTTAGACAAGTCAGGTCACAGTCCTGATTCTGCGCAATTACACGAAAGCCTTCGATATGCTTCATCATGATCTACTTCTTGCCATTTTAAAATACATAGGTTTTGATGATATGTTGTCATAACTTGTTCGGTCATTTCTCTCGGACAGAACTCATAGAATTGTTCTTGATGGAAAAAAATCGGATATGCGAAACATCACTTCAGGGGTACCACAAGGAAGTATTTGGGGCTACTTTTATACACCATATACACTTCTCACAACTCACTAAACTCCTGTAAATATCATCTGTACGCAGACGATACATAAGTTTATTTGTCATTTAAACCCGCTGATGTGGAAATGGCTACAACTCAACTTAATCAAGACTAGAAGGTGTAATGAACATTTCTAATGATCATTTGCTTAGAATTAATCTAGCCAAATCTATAGCTTTACTTTTCTGTGCCGATAATTTGCGTGATAACTTAGAGGAACATATTCAGTTATCAATTGGCTTAGAACCTATAAACTTTAAACCACTTTAAAAAACTTAGGTCTTGTATTGAATACCAAACTAAAATTTAAGCAGAACATTACACAGTGTCTGAAAAGAGCATACTTTTCATTAAAAATGCTGTAACCTCACAGGCATTACCTTAGTCAAAATACTAAAAAAACTTTATGTGACTCGTTAGTTTTGTCCTATTTTAATCTCTGCGACAATATTTATGGGCCATTTCTAGGTTCTATTGAGAGTCGAAGAATTCAAAAAATGCAAAACTCGTGTATTCACTTCATTTTTGGTATTAAACGAAATCACAGAGTATCTCATAAACTAACTGAGCTTGCCTGGCTCAACATGTATAACAGGCTTATTTTACATTCACTTTGCTTTTTTTTATAAAATAATTAAACACAAATCCCCTTCATACTTCATACATTGTAGACTCAAATACCGAACAGACGTACACAATATTAATATTCGCAAAAAACACATTTTAACAGTCCCTGCACATAACAAAGAGCTATTTCAAAAATCATTCTCGTATAACATATCATGTTTATTAAATAAATTTAAAGTCACTGACTTTTCCTTATCAGTTAGTACTTTTAAAAAAATGGTGAAAAAATCAATACTTTCATAAATAATCCAAGGAGTTAATATAAAATATTTTTTACATACAACCAATATGTTACTGTATTTAGTAAGTATATCTTTACTTTCTTGTTTTCTTTCCTGCTTTCATTATTTTCTGAAATTCTCTTCTCTTGTCTAGAATCCCTCTCCTTCTTATGCTCTAGACTTCATTAGTTTAATTAATATAGACAGCACATACTTTTATAAACAGGATTATTTAGGATAGTTCTAACTTCATTGTGAAACTGCTCTTCTTAATATTATGATAAAGTTCATTTCATACTATATATTATATAATACATTAATGAAATTATCAGGTTTCAGCAGTGCCTCCTGTCTAGTGGGATAATGAGTTGACATTTTGTTTCTGTCAAGATTTAGTTAGTAGTTTTAGTTTATTTTAGATTATATTATAAAATGGAAATCTTGATTGGAAATAATACATGTATTATTATTATTATTATATCAGGTTAGCACCAGGTTAGACGCCAAAGCATGACAACGCGAAGGCACCATGGGCCTATTTAATCTGGGGCAAAAAGAACAAATGTCTCCCCAGAGCTAGGGTTGCTCAGGGTTGTGAGCAATTTTTTTTTAATAATTTTCTTTAATTTTTTTTGGTAGGTTAGGTAATTGATTTTGTATTATCACTCTCATAAAAAGTGGAGACCTTTTTATTTTTTTAGACTTTGATGCAGTATATATTACAAGTAAAATGAATAGCAGTTTTTTGTGACTGAAAATGAAAAGCATTTTGATGACATAATGGCCGCCCAATAAAATATTTTGAAACGCTCTCATATGTCGTAAAGATAATAAAAAAACCATAGTAAAATAACGTCTTGAAAATATGTTTTCTATATATTAACAATAGTATCTTATCCTACCTTATATTTTGTCCTAATTTTTTTTTGTTTATGTAGAACCCTATACTGAATATTATTGTTGTTGAGCATCTTATGACCCTTGTTATTGTCCTGTTTGAGTAAATAAGTAAAAGAAAACAGCAGTGGTGATTATAGACATTTTGATTGTCTGTCTAAAAAGCAACTTTTTACACCTATTTTTTGTGTAATCTTATGATCCATGATTGAAAAACAAAACATTTCATTCTTGCACCATAAAAGTTGGTATTTAAATAGTTTAGACTAATAGATAAACAATGAATTAATGGCTTCCATAACGAAGAAAGAGACTTTTAAAGGGCCCATGCTTACTGCTTTTGAGTGTTGTCCCATTCGCCTATATACTATTCTAAAAAATATATACATATAGTTATTATTTTGATCGACCGACAGATTAGACTTTTAAATTCAATATCTTTTTGGCATTCACCCAACAATCTCACTTAAAAATAGTATATGCAGTGCCAAAGTGTTAAGAACAACTAACAGCCATTTTGAAAAAAAAAATGGTAAAGGAACTTTCGCAAATGTTATTAAACCTTTGTGGGGTGCATTTATTAATAATTTGGATTATCATGATCATGATAAAAGCAACTTTTAAACTTTAATTTGTGTCTGATTTCCAGAGATGGCCAAGCATAATTAGCCCAGGCCTAAAATAACTGTATTACTATATTGCCTCCCATCCACCTTTCGTTCGCTCTCGCAATGGCGTTGGATTCCTACATGCAAAATTTTCTCACCTTTTACCAAATTTGTTATACCTTATACAGACTTCTGTTATTTCGTTCCTGTCTAAAAAAAAACAGATAAAACCAATAAACAATTTTTAAGTAATTTACAAAATATCTACATTCCCCTTTTTTTAACCTGTCAGCACTGTTTCGGTATTTTGCTGGGGTTTTTCCATGCAGAGGGGGCAGTGAATCTTTAGTTCAGTCTACAGACATACTTAACAATTTGTTAGCGTTTATATAATACCACACACATTAAAATAAAAGTATCATAATAAGGTTTCCTATAGCATGTTTAAAGAAATGTTTACTGCAAGTCTCTGCGCTGATGGGGTTAACTCAAAAATAATAAACATTTCTCTGTTTCGGTCTACCTATAGGTAAAAAATCAATAATAAAATAAAACCTTTACGAAATTTGTTGTATTTTTTTGTTTTAAAACTATTTATAGGATACACCACACATTTGATACTTAATTTAACTTCTTAAAAATAGTTTTATTACAAATTACTAGAATATTAATACAAGCCTTAAAAAACTCTTTATAAAATAGTTTTGCTAGTATTTTATTAGAAGTTTTAATAAGTTATACATGGTCTACGAAAACAAAGGAATGTGTGTAGTGTGTAACACCATTATTTCAGTATTTTGTTGGGGTTCTTTTGTGCAGAGGGCTAAGTGAATCTTTTTTTCAGTCCTTAGACATAATAATTTGTTAGCGTGCATATAAAACCACACACATTAAAATAAAAAGTATCCTAATAAGGTTTCCTAAGGCACATTTAAAGAACTGTTTAATGCAAGTCTCTGCGCTAATGGAGTTGACCCAAAAATATTAATGTTATACGATAAAATACTTACTCTTTGCCATATTACAGGATACAAATATTATTTAAATGGTTCTATTAAAAATTTATTTTGCTAGTTATAATGCACCAAGCATGCAAAAAACATTAGTTCAGTAATTCAGAAAAAATGACCAACAATCACCTGATTGTTGAAGCTATATTACTTCTCAATCGTGTCTTCGAATATATTTTCTTAACTTTTTGCACTCCACACCCCATCTATATAAAGGATAAGTAAGTATAGTTCAAAATGTCTACAAGTAACAAACAATAAAAAATACATTTAATATTCTTGATAATAGTTTATTTCGTGTCTGTTATAAAGGTACAAATAGTACAAAATACAGAATTGTTGCTATGTTGAATTCTCACAATGCAAAATTTCTTAAAGTTAACAATATAGGAAGCAACAAATATTTATTTATTCTAATGTATATTACAATTAAAAAAAAGTTCCCGAAAAATGTATATAAAGAACAAACATAAACAACATAAAAGGAATAAAATATTTCAGGAACCTTTATTGGCAGTATAGATCAGTTTGTTCTCATAAAACTCCTTATACATAAAAGAAAAATGCTATTATTGCATTTCAAATGTCTCTATTTCCTTGCCCTATTTTGAATAATTTCATACAAATTAATTATGGTAAGAAAAAAATAATCTATATTGTATTCTTATAATCAAGTTACATAATTATTTGTATCAATCAAGGTATGTACCGTTATTATATAGTAATCTGCTTAAAACAACAATCATGTTCAACATGCTTTGGAATTCGTAACGCCCCATACATACATTGTATTCAAAATATATGATATATGCACGTTGCATTCAAAATAATGTTATACAGAGTTCTCAACGATAATTCCTCATTTTTTTGTTGCTTATAAACTTATAGCCATAAATCACACCAAAAAATTTACCCCAAAAATAAATTCCGGAATATTTTCAAATAGAACTATGATATCCAAGTGCTCTGTTCAAGGTTTATTAGCAAATTCTGTGGTAGATAGTTTTACTTTTTTCTTAATTCATTGAAAACAAATTAACCTAATTATCCCTGACATCTATTACGAAGCATTTATCTGTTTTATTAAATTTTAAAAGGGAAAAGGCTTTAGATAGTACAACACCCCATGGTATCGTGTTTCCTTGAATAATTGTGTAGGTCTTATAAACTTTGACTTTTTTTTCAAACAACAAAATCAAACATAAAAAATAAATCTCTTCATTATTTAAAACCAAAAGTCCTAACAAGAATAGTAAAATTTAACAAAATTAATGAGTATATTTACATCATACCGTTAAACACATGTTTTGAATAAAAAAATAAAATTTGCAAGGAAGTTTTATTTTGTCGTAAACCAGATAATCGATGTCAACGAAAGTTCTGCTAATTTAACAGAAGGGTGTAAAATTCCAGTTGATGTTATCAATGAGGTCTAGTTTATTTTTTGGTTAATATTTTTGAATGCACTAATGTCCGTAGTCTAGATTTTCTTATTCGTATTATTGACCCTACTCTTTATGGCAAATGCCTGAAATGAAGTGCTGGCTAAGCCAAAATCAGGTAGACCAATAGAGAGGGTATATCTGCATTTAGTGTTTTGCAAAAAATACATGTATATACATCCAAATCATTCCTTCAAAACTGTTGAGAACTCTACTATAATTCCAAAACGCTTTTTCAACCCCTATTACAGGGTAAAGTTAACATTTTTTTTTCCTTAACGCTGATATACCTATTACATACTGTGAACTCACAGTTTAAATCGTGCAGTTGTTAATTAAAAATATCAAGGCTACAGTAAATCATGGTAGAGAATGTGTGATGTTATTAAGGTTGTATGTTGACTACCAGAGTATATATTATACGTTTCATTAAAGGAAACAGGAATTAATACTTTTATTGTTTTTTTTTCGATAATGACGCAACAACATATAGTCTTATGTACGGATCTTGAGCTACGACATCTGAAGGTACCAGGGGTAAAACGCATAAGTCGCAAAACACATCACTTTGTGTGTTGTGGCATTCGATATATTTGCGTGTTTATTCGACTCGTCGGAACCTTTAATATTTGCAATGAATATGTTTTGCCTGCATAGTTTCTCTAGCCTACAATTTCTGCGTCAGACTTTATAATGTTCGTGAATAGTTACTTATAATTGACAAAACGTTAAGACATCACTTCAGTCGTCTAATCTAAATGTGATTAAAAATGTACAGTTAAATTTAAAAATCACAATAACACAGTGTCAAACTTTAAACAGTTATTAAGAGCCAAAATTGAAAAGGCATGAAGTACGGTTACTAATATACCAAACACTTGGAATCGATAGCAACATGTTTAAAAACTCTTATTGTCAACAAAGAAGGACCGAAAACATATTAAATATCGATTATTAAACCAATACACCTTTTATTATAATATACATCATCTAAGCTGTGACATTAAATTCATGCATATGTAAATAATATTTAGCATCATTGTTTTGTTAGAAATAAAACACTAAATTATTAATACGATTATATTGATTTAATTTATTTTGAGTGTATCATATTTATTTAAAATAACTGTTTGTCAATTCTGGTTCTTTACTCATTTTACATGCAACTGCACCATTTAAGCTGTGAGTCCCTGTCCGCAGAGATGGGTTTTCAGACAACTCAAAGTCTACTTGCCGCTAGTAGTTCAAATAATATTTGTTTACATCTTAAACAATCGAGCTTGACATAATAATTAAATAAAATTATTATTAATTAAAGACATTCTCTTACCTTGCGACAATGATTTTATTACAGCAAAGACATTTACCCTAATGCGATGGTTAAGGTATGTTGCATAAACTAAAGTTGAATGCTTATTGTTCCTAATTGTTAAATGAAAAAGCAGTGTTCTAAAGATACTAAATTCTCGATAATCTCGCCTTGATACTCCTAATTTCATCTACCAACAAATCGCTGTTAGCTTTGCTATACAAATTCGATAATAATGTAGCCACAGTATCTTGACACATTGCCGTAATTTTCCTCCTAAAAAATGAAATCGCCATAATAAACCTAATTGGGTTTAAAATCTTATTTGTTAGAGTGGTCATTTTAACTTTTCCAAATTTTCACCTGCTTTCTCTTTTTTTTTCAAGATATCAATCTTATAAAAAAGTTTTATATAACATTAAAAAAATATAAAAAAAATATATATATATTATATATAATTATAACTGGTTTGATACTTCTGTTTTTTAAATAAACATGAAAATAAAGGAGAAATGTGCCTTAGTCTAATGCCGCAGCTTTTCTCAAAGGCATCTCACGTCGTGAATAAATCATGTAAGACTTATTTTACTAATTTGAAAATTTTAACTGTTATATCTATATACATTATACATTGTTCAACATACGTAGAAAACAACATCAAAGAATTTGGTCTTATATAGAGCAAATACCCCTCTGTATGGCCTAAGTAACACATTAAACGGCCCCGAAGTTATGTCGATCAAAATATTAGATAGATATAGATTTGTAGTTTTATGTGAATTTATTTATTATTTGTTATTTTAATCAAGTAGGCTGACCATAGTTTGTATGCATGTAACAATTATAAATATTATGATATATACCTTTCTCTAAAGCATTAATTTAAACCACAAAATCAACAAACAAAATGTAAAATCTTGAAAATAAAATCTATAAAAATACGCAATCGTAACCCCAACCTATCACACGATCAACATTAAACGCATCAACTGACAAACATTTAAGTTTCCTCGGGGCTGCTGTTGACGCAAACTTTGCCAATGTAAGCCGTATATTACCTATGCGCCCCTGTGAAAATTTGATCGGGAACACTCGGGAAAAACTCGCCTCCGTTTATAACCATGAGGTCAACGCGGGCCGCCGGCCGTGATCGATGCCAACGAAACGAAACCTCCGGAGATCGCGGTGCGCAACGAGTTTATACGCTTAGAATAATAGGGGGAATTTCCAAATAAAAAAAAATTGATAAAATATAAATTATGTATTATTTTATCTATTTGTTTCTGTTTGGAAATATTTATTGGGGGGTCATTAGCTATATGACCTAATGGAGGAGCCGCCACTGGCTAATAGTAGTGTGTAAATACTTTTCTTATTATATTCTTAATAAGCAGCAATGAAAAACGCAAATAAGTATAAAAATTTACTGGATATCCGGACGCAAATATAAAGCTTATAGCGTCACGAAGTGAAATATGAAATTAATAGTTCATTTGACCTATTTAACTTAATATTCGAAGTATACTTAAGTATAAGCAAACAATATGGGAAACTTACTTTTCTATACTGCTATATGAATCATAATTATTTATGAAACACATTATTAAGGCAGCTGTGGCTTCACACAGATGGAACTCATTCTCCTCACTTTGCCAGAAATCCAAATTTACAGATAATGTAAGTAAACTAAAAAAAAAACAAAAATTAAAATAGCTGCTACAAAATGGAATCACAGAAACAACTATTCCACTAGCTAATACCACAAATGGCATTTAATTACAATTTATTTACTTATTTATTTACGTATAAAAATACATTTGAAGTTTTTACAGAGTTTGCAGACTAACTTAACCTAAGATAATTCGCTTGGCTTGAAACTTGCAATATATCTTGGAATAAATTGAAGAAGTCAAGACCCTCATAGAATTTATTGACATTAGCAGATATTCTATTAACTGGACTAAATTATCTCAAAAACTAATATTGTTGATGCCCTTCAAGAGAATAAATTTCTTGGTCTATTCATTGATTCTAAATTAAAATTCGAAACGCATATTGTCTATCTAAATAAAAAGATCTCGAGAGGCTGCTACGCAGTGAGAGTCGTAGCACGCGAATTGGAATTCTCGATGGCAAGAAATATTTATTTTCACTAGTGGAGTCTCACTTGAGATATGGCATCTGCTTCTGGGGATCTTGTCCGAAATTTTTATTTGATAGGGTTTTTTTACTACAAAAAAGAGCCGTTAGGTTTATGTGTAGAGCAAGGGCTCATGTCTTCTGCAGGCCACTATTTGTACAGCATAAAATTCTGACCCTTGCTTGCCTGTTTATTCTTGAAACGGTTTGTATAATCAAGAAGAAAGTGGAGCTCAGACAATTTCTTAATTACCCTCTACGTACCAGTCATGTAGTGTCGCTGCCAATTCCTACATCAACCCTTACAAAAAATTCAATTCTTTATAATGGTAGAAAGCTATTTAACGCCCTTCCGGTATACTTACGGCAAATTCAGTAGGATAAGTTGTTTAAAAGGGGAGTACACAGAATGCTAGTCGCAGTCGCAGGGACTTATAATGATAACCAGGTTGAGTAATGTTTTGTAATTAGAATTAAAACTCAATTTGTAGCTGCGCCTTCTTGTTTGTTCCTGGATTTATTTTATATTTTGTATTATTGTTTTTCGTTTTTTACAATTTTTATGGTCTTTGTGTCTTTTATTTTTTGATGTACACAATTTAGAAATTTTAATCTGATGTCCATTTTATCATTTATTTAGACCAACTTTTATAATGATAGCCAGGTTAATGGTGTTGTGTTGTACTTAGATAGAATTAAAACCAATCTGTACCTGCGCCTTGTTGTCTGTATCTGGATTTATTTTGTATTATTGTTTCGTCGTTTTTTTACAATTTTGTAATTCTGCTTTTTTTACTATTGTACCGAATTTAGAAAATTTTAATCTCATGACCATTTTATTATTTTAGTACTTTCATTGTCGAATAAACCTTAGTGGTTTGTCATGTGATTATTTAGTTATGCTTTGTCCATGAAAATTATGTCATTTTTATGATAATATAGCTTTTTTTGACTTTGACTTTGACTTAATAAGTACCAAGTTAGAAAATATGGAATGTGCAGAAGAGACTTACTTGGTGCCCGGTAATTTTGAATATGTAGACAAGAATACTGAAGACATTCTGAGCTTTTTATGTGGTAGTTAAAGATATTGAAAGCAAAACAGACATCAAAGTATTCCCTTCTGCGAACTAGAGTAGTTAAGTCTAAGTAAGTCATAGTTTGGTCATCACTGATATACACACCACTCTGGAAAAGTTTGTACCTTGCAAATTTTATAAACTTATGTTGCACATTCTCGAGCCTATTGATGTGGGTCTGATAATAAGGTAACCAAACTATGCATTAAAACTCAAGAACAGATCTGACTAGTGATGTATACAGAATTTTGATAGCGCATATACTTGTAAAGTTTCCAGTAGCTCTATAAATAAAGCCCAAAATTTTATTAGCCCTACCAATTACCACTTCAAAATGTTCAGTAAACATTAACCGAGTATCTAAATATATACCAAGGTCTTTTATAACAGAAACTTCAGACAAAAGGACATTATTTAAGTAATACTGAAAAGGATCTTTATCGACGAGTCTACTGAATCTTATAAAACAACACTTGTCAATGTTGGGGCGCATGTCATTAAGCTGGCACCAATCATATACAATATTAAGATCATTTTGTAGAATAATCATGTCGTCAGTTGACGATACAATTTCATGTCATCAGCGAAAAGCAAAAAACTTGAGGAGATCCAGGATCCTAAATCGTTGATAAATAAGCTAAAAAGAAGGGGGCCCAAGTGAGAGCCTTGAGGTACCCTGGAAGATGTATGGAAACATGAAGATAGAGAGACATCAATCTTGACTTGCTGCATTCTGTTAGTAAGGTAAGATTTCATCCATGAAAGCAAAGATCCAGAAACACCATAACTAGAGAGCTTTGAAAGAAGGATGTTATGGTTTACCTTATCGAAGGCTTCGAGGTCAGTATATATTGCATAAGTTTCTGCACTACTTTCAAATGATGAATTTATAAAATTTGTAAAGAGAAGCAGATTCGTGTCAACAGACCTATCGGCTGTGAACCCGTGCTGTTGACTGATCACAACCTGATGAAATATATTCAAAAGAATTTTTTCAACGCACTGTTCAAACAATTTAGGGATTGCCGACAGAATGCTGATTGGTCTGTATTTTGCTACGTCATTTTTGCTGCCAGATTTGTGAATCGGACGGACATATATAAGAAATCTTCCATGTCTCTGGAAAAACTCTGGAAGTTAGGGATTTGTTAAAAATGTAAAATAGGGGGAGATATAAGGTGTTAGAACAAAATTTTAGTACTCTGTTAGGAACACCATCAGGACCTGCAGACCTGTTGATGTCTACTTGTGTTAAAGCTTTCTCAATATCAGTTGGGTCTATGGCAATGTTAGAAACATTTTCAAATCGATCAAAAAATGTGCTGATGTTAGAATTTCTCTGGGGGTTATAAACAGAGGAAAAATATTTATCCAATAGATTAGCTATGTCAATACCACTAGGTGATTTTTCAGTGGCTAGAAACATTTCCTTAGGAATAGTGCCCTGATTAGACTGAATGAATGAAATTCCAGAAAATTTTTACATTACTGCTTATGGCACTTTCAATATTACTTATGTACAAATTGTAGCACTCCTTCGTTAGGTTTTTGCATTCACTGATCACAACGCACTAAACCATCAGATAATTGAATCAGGCTCAAAGTTGGCAAAACATAAATCCAGGATTAAATTGTGATCATTAGTTGGATTGAATTGTGATCAAGAGAAGCAGTATTATCACCTAATAAGATTTCTTTTGTTGCCGCAACATTACCAGGTTATGAACCAGAAAAATCCTCACTAGTGGACCACGTTATTTGAGAAAGATTATAATCACCCAGAATAAGCACATTATCGAACATTTGACAGGCACTAGCAATGGATTTCAAGTGGTTTCCATAATGCAATACATCCATAGCAGGTGGAATGTAGACACAACCAAAAGAATACACCAAGTCACCCAATGTCACTGACACCCACGTTTCTTCCACTGACGCTTCACAAATTGGCAGGCGATGAGATTTAACGCAATTATGTACTGCCAGAAGAACCCCACCTCCACGGCTCTTAGTACTGTTTTTCACTGCTCCTATCAATACGGTAAACCGTATAACGAGTGTCCAGAAATTCGGCATCATTGACTCCGCAATCAAGCCAGGTTTCCGTAAGTGCAATTACTGAGTAATTTTCAGCATGAACAGCATAAAAAGTATGTTTAAGTTTGGTTTTTAAACCTCTTACATTTTGGCACAGGATGGTCGCATGATCTAATGAGACTGGCCTTCTCTGCCTCTGAAAATTTGCTGTGGAAGCTTTAGCGCCCATACGTCGAGGACGAAACTCCTTAACAGCAATGCCTGCAGGCCAGAGGTTAGGATCAAGCAGGCCCTTCAAAAGTAATTCTTTAACTACAATTTTAAATTAAACTACATCATTATTTTTGTCTAGTACTGAACATTTAACATCAGAAATGGATAGTTGATTCTCCATATAGTCAGAAATCTGTCTCTCGGTTGTATCTGGATCACATCGACCCAGATACAGCCACTGACGCTTCTAACCTGCAGAGAATAGACCCCTGTCGGTACCTGTGCCGAGTATTACAGGTTTGTTACTTGAGCGCTCTGAGACTCCTACTGGATCAGACATTGATGTGCGCTCCATGTTGTTGATGTTGACTGGTCATTGGGTCTTTGTTGACCAGCGGGTTGAAGACCATTAGATGAATGAGACCTTCTAGGTCCATGCCTCATGGACATGATTACATTTTGAATGGTAGGTTGGATCTGAGAAGAGATTTGCAGAGGTCCTAAGTTTGATGTAGTTTTAATAGAATTCAATGTTGCTGTAAGTAGCTGGAGCTCATTTTCAAGTTTGAGTAGTATGCAAGTTATTATTACTTTGTTCCAGCTCGTTTAGCAGCAGATGCCATAGTAGTCTTTTTAACTTCTGAAAGATTTTCACTTGCAGTAGTGCTAGATTTATCCAGTGAGGTAAAAGTAGCTTTATCATAGTTTGCTGCAAGTTTGTATTGAAGAGATGAATTCACATCATCAAGCTTAATTGTGAGTTTAGAGTGTAGCACACACGTTACTAGTTACATCCTTGATAAGAGATTTCATTCCACCACCAACGTCTTTGCCAAGTGATTTGACGGTATTTGCACAGCCACTGCATGCATAAAGCGTAACTCTGGATTTCATTCGTGTTACTTAAGCCTCTGAGGTTGAGAACTTGGAGCACGCCAAGCAATTCCAGACACCACAGAAGTCACAAACTGTTTTATATTCCACCTCTTTATCCGTCAAATTACCACGACATTTTGAGCACGCCGACATTATTCTGAATCGGCTAGGTGAAACGGGCTATACAAAAATCCAAGCCACAAAACTAATGTGAGTAGACGAAACGCACTATCGAATCTCTTATCAGCGGAATTCCGACAGACAGTTTTTTGTGACAAATTTACAATTGAAAAAAAAGTGATTTAAAACAAAATACGAAATTATTACGATTTAAGGGAAATACTGATGTAAAATCGTCGAAAAACTGACTATGAACTCACGATCCGCAATTCAACAAATTTTTACGATTTAAAAGAGACAAGTACGGCTTAAAATAACGATTATAGCCGGAGCTGATATGTTAAGGTTGAAATAAACATATCAACAATGTTGAACCCTGCCTTTCGTTAGGAAAAATAATGTTAATATATATTTTTTAATTTTTTTTAAATATATTTTTGTAAAGTATTGTAACGTCAAACTAAAATATATTAACAATAGCTGCTATGTTTATATAGAACCCATTTCGTGTTTCTTGTAAACTAGCAAATAAACAGTAAAAACTGTACAATTATTTTATAAACTGATGTATACTGAAGTTACAAATGCTGAATATTTATAAAGGTTTGTTAAAATATAAATTTCTGTTCGTCATCTGTTATTTGTCCAACTCTATTCGATGACGGGTAGCGCTCGGAATGACTAGTTAATCAAAAGCGCTTATATGTTAATACGATACACGTTATTCAGACTCCTTTGATTCATTATTAAACTAACTAGCTCGACTTAATCACATATCTTCTTGAGGTGGTCTGAGTTTTGGTAGTAACGAAAACAGTAAAAAATGTCGATGCTATCGAATATATCTCGAAGACGAACAATTATTAAACATAAAGTATAGAGAAATATAACAAAAATACTTACTGACTATAAACCTGGATCAGTTTGTCAAATGGAACATTCATGGATACCAACGTATTTGGCACCAGCTGTTTATCACCTTTTAGTTTTGCATTAACCATTTCTAATTCGCCTACTATATAACCTAAAATAATAATAAATAAAATAGTGATGGGAACTTTCCCATTTCAAAAAGTTTGTCACTGCCAAATTCGAAATGACTTATTATTTTCAAGAACCGAACTTAAAGGATAAGGTTTCATTTTCATTCATTTCATTCTGACGAAACAAAACATTTATCAAAAACTCTTACCTAAAGGAAAACAATTACTAGATTTAACATATTTCCTAGCTAAATGTTTCACTTTGCTTAAAACTTGACTCATCCTATCATTTCCACTTCCAGCTGTTTTTCTAAGTTCATTGGCCAGAATGTCTTGCCAAATTGATTTAACTAAAGTATTATCATTATCCGTATACCCGGCACAATCTATAATAGCGAGCAGGCACTCAAGCAGATTGAAAGGTTCAGCAAAGTTTTCATATAACTAGAAAAAAACAAATAATAATACTTCTAATTTAAATATTTTAGGAAGGCGTTTTGTTTTAATTTGTCACATATGATTGGCATTAAAATATATTAATTTTTATTATTACTAGTTCACCAACGTAACATACATGACTGTCGTGCAAAATTGAAATGTTTGATAATGTGATGATAATGATATTTTAGACATTTAATTGAACCGCCGCTTTTCCGTCTCATTGGATTAGCACGAAAATTTGCCCAGTTTACCTCTATATCACACTTGATTTTTATGCAAAATTGGAAGTCAATTATTGGCCATATAGTTTTTTAAAATCAATGTTTTAAACATTTTACTATACTGTTATTTTTTGCCATATTGCCTTTTTACCAGAAAATCAGCAATTCATCCCCCAATGGCCCTTCATTCTTCAGCAGTTTTAAGTTAATGGCATACTAGTTTTAGACTTATGTCACGAAGAGGCAGACCGGCAGGTTACCGGAAATGGAAAAACTTATTTTTTGGTATTTGGATACCCTCTTAAGCGGAAAGTAAAAATTAAATTTCTAAAACGTGGAATAAAATATGTAATAAATAATAGCTTGAAACGAAATTCACATATTAAATGTCGTTAAAAAACAGAACCTTCACATTTCAAAAATGGTTATATCATTTAATTGGTGACCCTTGTTTAGAATAGCTAAATCGAATTATTATAATAATTCAATATGTCAACAGGATGGTGCTTCACTACAAAATATAGCAAGGATTAGTCAGTTTTTCAATGTCAGATACCCACTCTAAAATTGCACCTTAGCTTGGCTCCCACGGAGCCCACACTTAAGCCCCTTAGATTTTTTCTTTGGGGGGCATTTGAATGAACAATATAAAAGGCAAAATATTAAGAGGTCTAAGGAAATGCATCAAAAAAAGTGAGATTTATTTTCAGCAATATATGTAAATATAAGAATTGTCCAAGTTTATTTATTTATTATTAGCAAAATAATATTTCTTATTAGACTGACCTTGTATTAAATACTGTTGATTTCCGCTTTACTATACAGCCGACTTTTTTTTGCCATATTTTTCTTTATTTAGCTTCCAAATGGTTTTTTTTATTCGATATTCGGATAGCCCCGGGAAAACACTGTTTAAAAACATATTAAAAACCTTTTTAATGCGTCCTCTATAATTTTTTTTTGTTTTAAAAATAATTATTTTACCTGAGATATTTCATAAAGGCCACTATTAAGTGCCACAATAGCTTCATCCGCATTCTGAATTTGGCCTCTCAAATTCGTTAATTCATCTAAAATGTGTTCCTGCACTTTGGCTACTTCCATTTTATCCTCCAAGTCCCTCAGGAAGATTCCCAAATGTGGCGCGTAACCATTTTTATCACTCCGCATGCACATTATAGCTCTAGCTAAGTACGCTAGTCTCTCTTTTAAAGTCACACTTTCGCTAAAAGGAAGGCATTTTTATACAATTAAAATATGACATATCCAGCACGACTAATTACTAATAAAAATAAAAAATCTTGCATTTAAATACATAAAAATAATAAGTTAAATCAAAGTTTACTGAATAAAAATATAATTTGCCGCATTGGGCTGTCGGCACTTTGAAAATCGCAGATAAAAGGCTAGTTTCAAACCCGATCGACACTGCCTCCTCTTACTGAGCTGCTTAAAAATAGTTCTTCGAATTTTTATCTACCAGGGAATTTCATAAGTATAAATAATAAATTTAGACAAAAATTATTGAGTTGAATTTTGTCGTCGGACTAGTTTAATATTTTACAATTACAGTTTTAAATGTTACTTAAATATAGTGAAGTGTGACTGAGTTGACTTCAGTACATAGTCACGGTATATACACGGTATATAAGTGTTATATATAAAGTGCGGGACACGAAAGAAAACCGGGCGGAGTCAATCGGTTTAGGAAGGTTGGCCAAGAAATCTCTTTAAACCAGTGGTGTCCCGTCTCGTTCTTTAAATAATATGGCACTATTTTTTGACTATACGCACTTCAAATAATTAAAAAATGTAACTATGCTTAATGAACCTTTATCTATATTTGTCTGTTTTCTTTCGTGTATCGCACTTCTATATCTCTTTTGTGTTGCAAAAACGGCGAACTTTCGAGTTTTAAAATGATTTAATTTTGATTTCTCTTTATCTTGATTGATAATTTACCTATAAATATATTTTTTCTTGAGTTCTGTCATTAACGGTTCCCGGACTACTGCCTACATCCACTATTATTGGACCACCCAGTATAGTGATACACGATTTACAAGTCCAGATTTTACAAAAGCAGCCAGCATCAGATCCAGTGAACGAGATTTATCAAAATTTTAGTTTATACAGTCCGACTTTTGGGCTACTCGGGTATGCCAAAAGTGGCCGTCTGTCTCCGTTTGTCATATTGCTTTATACAGAGGCCGTCATTGTGAAGTACTATACAGGGCGTTTCCTAATTGCGTGCTCATGTTAAAGGGGGTGTTTTTATGTCCTAAAAGTCTTAACTTTTGAGATACAGGATGGTAAAGTTTAAAAAGAAAACATTTTTTTTTCATCTCAATTCTGATGCTATTGTAGATAACTGCATGAAATTTGATATATGTCTTCTATGCATTAAGGAGCATACGGATTTACCCAGGCTAATTACATATGCACGCCACTGGTAGAAATTTCAAAAATTGATTGTTAATAAAAATGCACTTTTATGCATAAAAGGCGTGTATGAAATTTCACACAGTTATTTATTTATAAGAGCATCAGAATTAGGATTTAAAAAAATGTTTTTTTAAAACTCTGTATCTCCAAAGTTAAGACTTTTAGGTTAATATAAAACTTTTTTCTTAAAAAGGTCCAAGAATCACCCCCCTTTAACATTAGCACGCAATTAGGAAACGCCCTGTATAGTACTTCACAATGGCGCCCCCTGTACAAAGTAATATGACAGACGGAGACAAACGGTCACTTTTCACTGAAGCAGTTTACTGACAGCTACTTTATGAACAATTTTTGCAAAATATATGAAAAAAACTAAGCCATTTTTGAGGTTGACGGCTGTGATTCTAATGGTTCAATTCCTTCTAAATCGTTGTCTTCCTCCGAAAATGATGAGGTTTCGTCGTCACTACTTGAAGGTCCCAATGTGATAACTAAATCATCAAGAACCGTTTCAATTTTACCATCTACATCCCAGTATTTATCTTCAATAGAACGAACAAGTTTAACATACGATTTCCAATTTTCAGCCGATATTGAGTCAATCGCTTCTAATGTTATTTTATTTAAATCTTTAATTGAAAGTTCACCAGTGTTGCGCTCTCGAATATATTTTTTTACTCTTGCCCATGCAAGTTCAATAGGGTTGAGGTCGCACATGTATGGAGACAGCCTTAAAGGTGTATGCCCGAGGTTACGTAAAAGCCCGTCAATTTTATACTTTTTTCTCTAGGCTTGTTGGCTAATATTACTTCATATAATTGATATTTTCTCCATGTTGGATCACATACAAGATTGTTCGATTTAAGCCACGATATCATGTATGCTTTTGTAGAATATTTAGTTGACACTTTATCTTCTACGCTATTTATCTATAACGCTCGCAATAACTTCACGTGCACCGCTTCGCATTGTTTTTCCTCTTTTGCTCGCCATCGTTACTTCAAAATAATAATTCAAATTCAACGCAACGCATTTATATAGAAATGAAAACAAATGCTCGAAATGTATAGGCGCCACTGGAAAAAGCTATAACCTTCTAGCGGCAAGTGGATGGAGACTCTAGGCACATCCCAATTACAAGTGAACCAGTGCGAAATTTATTAAATCCTCGATTAATTTTCCGTACCGCTTAGCTGGCGCACTTTATAGGTGAAGCGGCAAACTATTACAACAATTAAAATAACATAAAATTTATTTGCGTACATAAATTTTACTTTTCCGCTTGCTTAAGACTATGAACCTTTATTTTAAGGATCGTCCGGTTTACTTTCGTGTCCCGCACTTTACTTTTTATTTTTATTGGGAGCCATTTTGTTTCATGATATTGGATTCCTACCAATATTTTGCCATTTTCTTTCTACCTTGTCACATTTAACTTTTGGGCATAATTTAAAATAAATTCGAAAAATTGAATTTGTACCAGTTTATCCCATTTGTACATTTAATTTTTCTGCAACATTTAAAGTCAACTGAACAAAATTTTTTTTAAAAATTTATTTGGCCTCTATTTCGTGTGGCCATCATAAATTGAAACCCATATTATCAGTATTTACGTACTTCGTTGGTCCTCAGATATTTCCTAACCCCAAATAATACACCACTTTAACATAACAAGAAGACCGTTAACGAAACTCATTTAGAAACTTAATATCTGGCAAATATCTGCGAACCAACGGAGTAGGTAACTACTGATAATATAGATTTCATGCAGGATATAATGTATATGTATATATATATATATACATATATATATATATATATATATATATATATATATATATATATATATATATATATATATATGTGCTGAGAATAAAGAACAATAAAGTTGCGAAATTTCGACAATTTAAAAATAGTCTTGTTTTTTTACTGGATCCTAACCCCAAATAATACACCACTCTAACATAAAAACAAGAGGATCGTTAACAAAAACCATTTAGAAACATAATATCTGGGAAATAACTGCGGAACAACGTAGTAGTTGAAGACTGAAAATATGGGTTTTCGTGCATGATATAGAATTTACATATATGTCCTGAGGATGCAACAATAAAATAGTGAAACGTTTTTTATAAGTTTATAAAAGTCTATTGTTTTTTTACTGGATACCAACCTCAAATACTACACCACTCTAACATTACAACAAGAGGATCATTAACGAAAACCATTCAGAAACTTAATATCTGGGAAATATCTGCAGACCAGCATAGTAGGTAAAGACTGATAATGTGGGTTATAGATTTTATATATGTCCTGAGGATGCAACAATAAAATAGCGGAACATCGACAGTTTAAAAAAGTCTGTTGTTTTTTTGCAGGATATCTATGTGTTCTGAGGATGCAACAATAAAGTTGGGAAACATCGACAATTTAAAAAAATACTGCTTTTTTACTGGATCTTAACTCAAATAATACACTACACTAACAATTTTAACATATTACTAGGTCATCCTCATATCACCTTTAATTTTTGGTCAAAATTTGGAGTCAATCGGACAAGTAGTATTTAAGTTACGTCGCGAACTAATAGACACACAGACAGACCGACAGAACCAATAAAACATGGTTTTTACAACCATCTACAGAGCAATATCTAATAGGCATATTGGCTTATATTTGTCAAAAAAATAAAACAATTTTTGTCTCATTATATAGCACAATAACAAATTGGCGCGATCACGGAGCCTGACCAACTGTGTATTCGCCGGAGACCCGACCGTTATCTAAAATGTACCAGCCGGGGCGGGACGCGAGGAATAGGTAAACCGAGTAACGTGTTCAAGTATTGCAACTTATATTTTTATTCAGTAAGCGTTGGTTAAATACATATTTCGCATCTGTTTGACATCCAGAACAATTAATTACATATTTCGCATCTGTTAGGTGTAATCTGTGGATGTCACTTTTCAAAAAGAAGAATTAATTAAAAATATTGTAAATCATGTAAGTGGGTTCGAATTTCATTGGTTGTATGAAGCATAATTCAAGAACGAAACTGACCAAAAACCGATTTTGAAACTCATGTTACTTACCCAGTTCGGGAAGCCAAATTATTCAAAACTTTAGCAGCAGCCGCATGACTATTATTGCTCTCATAAAATTTCCACAACAAATCCATAACTACAATATTATCAGGATTTTGAACAGAACATCTTTTTAAGTAGTGCTCAAGAGACGGTTTGTTTATTTTAATTAGGTCGCTAGTCATTTGGTTGGACGCCATCCATTCGTAAAGCGCGACATGCATCAATTCGTCATCGTAGTAAAGTATTTCGTCGATAATCTGATGCATCTGAAATGTAAGAAGATAGAGGCAAATAAGTATCACGCTATTTAGTTTTCAAAAAATTGTTGAAAAACTAACTGTAAACAAAAACGTTTTATGTCCATCAAAAGATTATCAGGTTGCCATTTTAGCAGAGATGGCTGAGAATATATAAAGAGCAAATGTGGTTCAATCAGAGTAATCAGTTCCAATCTATCTATTGTATAAAATAGACGGAAACACCCGATTTATTGAAAAAAAAACGGGTTTTTCTGTTCAAATTGCAAAAGGCAAGTACAGTTTGTAACTTTTCGTGTTTTGTCGTTTTTTGTGTTTAAATTTTGTTTTTTAGGTTTAACCCTACTCTATTAGATCTAAGCCCAGGTTTGGCTTATTAGAGGAATTTGGGTTAAAACCTTCCTGTCTGCTGATAGGGTGTTATCAGCCATGACTATAAAAACAACCTACCTTAAGTAAAAAATCTGTAGATAAGAGCTAGAGCTACTGCACATAATAGTACGAGAAGACTGCACAAACGAATCCCAAAGAAGCTAGATCTGCTTTCAATGGTAACTCGAAGAATGATTGGAGATAATTTCAATGGAAATGGCCTAATCGAAATCAGATAAGCAAATACATTTTTACTTTTTTCAGACATTTTTAAATAAAGCCATGAAGCAATATTGACAAAGTTGTTATTTTTAAATGTGTTCAGATTATTTGTTGCGCTTAGATTGACAAACAAAAATCTTTTTTGGCTTTTTCGCAATTGAATAAAAATATTTAACTTTAAATTAATTGAAGCAAATATTTAATAAAATTACATACCTCAACATGTAGACTAGTCTGTCTACGGAATGTTTCAATACATAATATAAGCAATATTATTTAAACAAGCATAAGAAATTATGTTATTTACTTTAAGTTTTTATAGACACATGGTATAAACTTAAGGTAAATGACATAATTTCTTATGCTTGTTTAAATAATATTGCTTATATTATATATCGAAACATTCCGTAGACAGACTAGTCTACATGAGGTATGTAATTTTATTAAATATTTGCTTCAATTAATTTAAAGTTAAATATTTTTATTCAATTGCGAAAAAGCCAAACAAGATTTTTGTTTGTCAAAGTTATTATTGTAAGTATGGCATTTATATACCTTAGGGTGACAATACAGGCGAATTTTCACTGTATTGCGCATATTATCTGCCGAAAAATATTTGTAAATTTCATTTAATATGTTCCTTTAAATTAGGGTACAGATATTTAAGACGGCTGCGATCTGCTATGTTTAACATTAGTTTTATGCATACCAGATTAAAAAAAAATGCAGAATTAAAGATTACATTATTTATTTTAAGCTCGTTATTTTAAATTTATTATTACTATTTTCGTTAATTTTCCTTCATTTTTTACAAATTAATTTCTTATTTACATTTTATATATTTTTTAATTATACATATCATATCTCATTTTCAAATGAAAACCTACATCAGTTTATTTTTATATTTTCCAAGAAGACCAAAAACATATTGTTTTTTTATTCCATAGTTTAAATCGTTGTTTTCCTATTTACACATTTAAAAGTACTTACTAAAAGTAAATATAGTTTAACTTATAAAAACCAAATAACATCCCAATGTTTATCGTTTTGCTTAAGTGGTCGTCACGTGATCTGTTATCAATATTTTCTACAATAAATCAGTAAGCATTGCATACTTTTTGTAAATCATGAGTTACTAACTTCTCAAATAGGAGATGTAGTACTCTGAAATAGTTATGGACGTATAATGATTCAAATAACAAAATACCTTTTAATTAAATTATGCAGATTTCTACCAAATAAAAGTAACCAAATAAATTATTAACATACCTAAGTCTAAAGCTCGTCAAATGGATTAGTTTAAAGCAAGGTTGATTAGTTTTGAATATTTTGATTTAAAACAACCGTTTAGACATGTTAAAACAGCATAACTTGTTTTAAACTGTTTATTTTTAAACATTTTAATTAAAAAAGTTTAAAACCTAAATGTGTTTTCTTAATTAGTGTAATATATAAAACTAATTTGAAAAACAATACTTTGATAAAAAACCTAGTTATGCAATGGACACCTTAAGGTAATAATAATAATAAACAAAACAAACAAAGAAAAAATACATAGAATGAACTATAATAACGAATTCGAAACAAGTATTTTAAACGAATTTTTCTTTTTGTTTTAAACATAATCCTTATATTGCAGTTAAAAAAATGTAAAACAAAAAAACTGAAAAAAAAACCCAAATACACAAAAATGTTGTTTTGTTTTACATGTTTAAAGGCTTATCAGTATTTAAAATAGCTTACCGTTAAACCCAACTTTGTATTTTCCATTCCTTCCAGTAATACTGATCTATCGTCAGTGTAATCAGTTTCAAATCTTTGAGAAGGTATAGGATCTTGTTCATTAAAAACAGAATCCAGCATTGCAACTACCTCCCTGTATATCTCCATTCTAAAAAAACAATTGATGTTCATAATTTATTTATATTTTTAAATACAAAACAAAAAACTTGCAATCCAGTCTACTGATTTTAACAGAATTTACAATTTATAATTTTATTACAATACACATTTGGCTTATTGGTTAAAAATGTTATAATCTATTAACCTTTAAAAAAAAGATCATAATACTTTTCATGGGTTAATATCGATAAAATTACTTTTTCTCCTAAAACGCGTGAATACTCTACTGATAATATATTTTTTTTATTTTTATTATTATTTTTTTTAAATCTTCTACTTCTGACTTGGCTCGTCTTCACTGGACAAAAACATACCCCTACAATCTTTACCTCTAACTAACCAGGTGACACATTAGAGAAACATGTTTTTATAATACTTTTAGGTCAAGATCTATAGTGTCAGAGGCTTTTGAAAGATCAAAATAGAATCCAGCTAACATTTTCTTCCATATCATATTGTAAAACAATATTTGGATTCATAAAACTAATTAATATACTTTTTCTCTCCGAACGATATACTGTTACACAGAAGACTGGCTGCCTTCTTAACGTTTAGTAAATAATAAGTCTAAAATTAAACCGTCCATATTGGGATTGTTATAAAATAATCTATTTAAGTTTCGAGAATTATCTTTACCTTTAAATGGTAATATTTGCCAATCAATGGACTTCTACAATATTTCAGGTAGAAATGCCACATTCTACAGATGTACATATGGCACAGAAGCACTAATGTAGGCTGATTTATATATTATACAACCATAAGAAAACCTTATAATTAGAATATTGACATGACAGATATGTCTAAAAAAGACTCACATTATAAGCTATTAAGCGATCTACTTGAATCCTTCAATCTAAAAGACTTAAGCGACAATCACATTAGTCTTTACATCAAAAGCAGGTACCTCAGTATCGTCAATGAATTACATGACGACAAACATCAACGAATCGTCAATCAAATGTACAATAAGTGAAGTACACATCTCCGACCACTACTTACAACAACTACAGATCACATACAGGCCGCAGAGCGTCTATAGCCAAGACGCAGTTACTAGAGAAGTCCGAGTATTAGCAGAAAAAAAATCAAGCAAAACTGAAAACTGAACCATGGGAAGATATGTGTGACCGACATAAACATTTTTTTTTTGAAAACCATTTTATGGCATTTTGATATTACATGTTCAAAACGGACGAAAATAGAAACAACGGAACAAATGGTTGACAGAGAGCCTAGTTAAGGAGAAGCAGCAGTTACAAGATCACCACGAACTTGCCTGACAAACTGAAAACTCCAAGATGAAGGAATATTATAGGTAAAAAAGAAAACTCTAGAAAACATCTAAATAAAGCCAAAATAAATGACAACAAAAACAAAATAGAAACTGCAGATAATCAAACGAAAGAAGTCTGAAATATAATAAACAGCGAACTTGACATAAAGAAAAGGGTAAAACCAATAAGCCTTAAAATAAACGACGAAGTAATATCTGAACCCTCAAAAATAGCGAATATACTTAGTGATTTCTTTGCAAACGTTGCTGAGCAAAACATTAAAGATCACTTTACAAATAATATATCTTATAATCTAATGACTCCAGAACCCATAGACAACACAATTTTTCTGGAGCCAGTTACAATTGCGGAAGTAGAGCAACTAATAAAGCGTCTAAAAAATAACCGATCCTGTGGTTTCGATGGCATTCCTACAAATTCCATAAAAAAGGTCTGTGATGAAATAAGGGAACCACTACAAACTCTAATAAATGTCTTTTTAAGTAGCGGGAAATTTCCATCTTTATTAAAACTTTCAACAATTGTTCCTGTCTTTAAAAAGGGAGAACCCACTAACATTGAGAACTACAGACTAATTTCAGTATTAAGTACCTTTAATAAGATCTTTGAACGTATTGTATACAACAGAATGATCAACTTTCTCCAGCAATTCAAAATAGTTAGAAATGACCAACACGGATTTTGCACTGGAAAGTCAACACTAAGTTGAAATTTTGTTTGCCACAAACTTAGAGCCATGAGTATTAGAGGCAACGCCCTTTCCATAATTATGTCGTTCCTCTCAGAAAGAAGGTTACTGGTAAGGGTGGGGAGCTGTACATCAATAGAGTACAACATAAATACTGGAGAGGCTCAAGGGTCGGTATTAGTCACACTTATATTTTTTATTTTTTGTCAATGACCTATATCTTCCAGAATTCGCAGACGATACTACTGCTATTATCTCGGAAAAAACTAACCAGAACTGCGATCAAAAATCGAGAATGTCTGTGAAGGAATGAACATGTGGTGCTTTTCAAACCGACTAACTCTGAATAAATATGAGACTATTATAGTCCCTTTCTACAAAATGCAACCAAGGCTATATATAGATAAAACTGAATCAACGGTAAAATTCCTAGAATTATACATGTCATACAGTTTGGTAATTGTTCTATAGAACATGTTAAAAAATAAAATATTTAGGAATAATTGTTGATAAACAGTTAAGCTTTAAAGAACATGCCAAGTCTGTAATATCTAGAATAGCTTAATATCATTTATCAAGGTGTGCTTCATATTTATCATTTTGGGCAAAACTCACTGTATGCAATACAATGGTTCTTCCACACTTTAACTTCTGCACAAGAATTCTGTATTTACTAGACAAAAATGAAATTAGTGTTTTACAAAAATTACAAAACAGAGCCATGAGATTAATTTTATCATGTAACAGATATACACCAATTAAATTAATGCAGGGATGTTTTCAGTGGTTACCAGTGTCTGAATACATAACTTTAAATATGTTAACCTTAATTTTTGTGCGTCTCCTTATCTGTGCAATAAGGTTATGTATAATAATGGCATGCATAGCTGTAACACTAGGCAGCAAAATAACTTCTTTATTGCGCCTAGAAATAAAAGAATGGGTCAAAACTCTATTTTCTTCAAGGGATTTGATATGTTTAATAAGCTACCAGATTTCATAAAATATTGTCAGTCTGTTTATTGTTTTAAGAAACAGCTCAACGCATATACTTTGAAGAAATGTAATTTATGTGTTATGCCTTGAATGGCATTTATTGTTAGTTTGGATTTTATTTTATATTTGTTGTTTCTGTCTTAAATGCTTTTTTTTTCTGACTTTTAAAATTAGTCTAGTTGTGTGTAGTTTATTTAGTTTAACTTAATGGATTTTCATTTATTTTTAATTGACTTTACTATTACTAGTGGAATGATTAGATTTATTATTATAATTATTGTTCTTGTGTTAAGTGTTTTTTATTTGATTTGTAAAAATGTTATTTCTTTTATAAGTAGTTTGATTTAAGTCATTTTATGTAGTTTTAAGTCATTTAACTTACTCTACTAGTGGAACATTAGTTACATATGCATATATTTGTCTTTTTACTTCAAAATTGTATTTGGTAATTAGTTTTTATAAGCTAAATAAACGATTCAATCAAAGCTCAATCAAGCGTTTTATGCCATACTAAAACTGAAACAAGCAGTACCCATGTCTAGTCTTCTTACAACATACTATGCAATGGCTTACTCCCATATTAGCTACATTATTCCTTGGAGTCAAGCAGTAAGCGCCAAAAGGGTTTTCATTACCCAAAAAAGAATAATATGATTCGGGCTGAAACCTCAAGAAACCATGAAGAATGCCAAAATACTTACATTTACAATGTGTTAAAGTGTGTCCTCTGTGTACAAAAACAAGGACCAGTTTAGAAGCAATTTTTGAGAATCATAACTACTCAAAGAGAGGTTGTGGTAATTTTATATTTCCTTGACACACCTCAGCTCTTTATGAGAAATCTTCACACTATGCCTGTGTCAGAATATTCATTCATGCAAATTGCCCAACGAAATCAAGGAAACTAGATCCATAAAGCAGTTTCGAAGAAACCTATTATAGACGAATGCGGGCTTATCGTGCGGGTCCAAAGGTCACCAACATTATGAATCAAATCAGAAAACACAGTGAATACCAAAACGTTGTGTGATTCTTTTATCGAGCTACTAAATCTCGATGGGCTGTTTATAAATATACTGGGAGAAAGAAATTTTTTTTTATTATATTATGCAATATTATTAAGATAGCCACTTAATATTATTTTATATATTCAATGCCGAGGGACTAAATAAGAAAATTCGCTAAATATGTATTTGGTTAAAAATTTTTGGTTGGCAAAAACAAAAATACACAAAATGGCAAGCGCCTTAATAAAGGCGGAAAGCGGTTCGAATTAGTGGTACAATCAGGATACGTTCTGTTTATACAGCCACTTAATGAAAGTGAGATTTTTTATCAATCACCAAAAATTATGAGCCTCGCTTGACCTAAAAATCTAACCACTTATACAGTGTCATTTATTTAAAATGCGGGCCACCCCTGTGCAAAAAAACTTGTTTTTTTTTGTATTGTGATAAAAAAATTTTAAACAAAAATCTTTTTTGGCTTTTTCACAACTGAATAAAAATATTTAACTTTAAATTAATTGAAGCAAATATTTAATAAAATTACATATCTCAACATGTAGACTAGTCTGTCTACGGAATGTTTCGATACATATATATATATATATATATATATATATATATATATATATATATATATATATATATATATATATATATATATATATATATATATATATATATATATATATATATATATATATATATATATATATATATATATATATATATATATATATATATATATATATATATATATATATATATATATATATATATATATATATATATATATATATATATATATATATATATATATATATATATATATATATATATATATATATATATATGTACATTCAATTCACATAATATTTGCTCTTAATACCATTATTTAGCTTTTATTTTATGACCTGGTTTGATATGCTGTACACTTAATGATTTTAAAGTTGTTATTGCCTTTAATTTTTATAAACTTAGATTAACTTATATTAAGTGACAAAACCCATTTTATATATTGTAATTTTATGGTGAATGTTAAAATAAATAAATAAATAAATGTTAATCTGCCAAACACCTTAAAATAACATTTGTATTTACCTTCTCTGGTACATATTGAATCCATCTTGGTCACCACGGGTTTCGTCGCTGTTAAAATAACTTTCTGCTATCTTGTCTGGATCTAGTTTCTTGGCGCAATGTGCGCAAAGTTCTATTACCGCCTTGTATGCCTTTAACGAAGTGAACTGCTTACACACCTCTTGTAAATTCAAATTTGGTGCGATATTTTTGCACAACTGAAGGGCGGATACTAGCATTTCTTCTTTCTCATCTGTGTTTTGGACAGTACGCGTCGTTTTTAAAAGCTCATTCGCCTAAAAAGGAAACACCATTAAGACAACGCAATCCTTTTAGTATACCCCTACCTTTGAAAACGCGGCATCTTCGGGCTTGTACAGATGCGGGCATACCTCCATGAGTTTTTTGCTAATAGAATCGACGGATGCGTTGTCTCCTAAATAACTGTTAACTAATGTATTTATTAAAATGGAACATATGTCCTGTCTATAGAGAAAAAGTTCCTTGAAAGTTGTCCCTTGCAAAATCTGCTGTTGATTTTCAGGCAAAGATCCTAAAATAAAATAATATAGTATATAAATAATTTACGCAACAAAACACGTGTCACGTTAAAATATGTTTAAAGTGAATTTTTTATATCTGACTGAAACCGCCTAGTATATTATTTTTTAAAGTCGTGTAATTGGATCTCTTGTAGATAATACGTTGAGGTAGGTAAAAACTATATATACTTATACTTATTCTGAGAAACAGGTCTCCTTAAAGACATTCATGAAACTCGGCATTGAATCCACGATTTTACAGGAAAGCTGAGATAGTCTTGAATTAGCAGAAAAAGAAGTTCTCAATCAAAATTGGGTACTGAATAATAAAACAATCGAGATTAATGACAAATGCAGAAGTTAAAGACAATCTTTAACTTCTTCAGGCAGAACGGCGTAAATGCGCAAAGAAAAAACTTAAATGATAGCTGCCTAATGGTCTTAACCCACATACTTAGATATGCAGATCTATTTCTCGTCTTGTGATCATGACTTGAATATTCCTGGTTTATTTTTCCCTAAAAAGTGTACTTCAAAATACTTAAATTCTGAGTACATTGAGCAAGTGACTCTCTTGGAAAATTATACATTAAGGGTAAGTCCTTCGTTTGCTATAAATTATTTTTATAAATAATTTCTGCAAACCTATTAAACTTTTTACATTATTCTTGATCAGTGTTCTTGAGGTAAGTAAATTTTGTTAAGAGATCCCTTAGTTTGTTGTTTATGTTTTTTATTTGCATGTTTCTTCTAAGGCGTCGATAAATAATGATGTCCAGATATTTTATGAATTTTGCCTCAGGTATTTCACTCCGATTATCTATCTTTAATTTTGTTGAAATTAGGAAAATGGTTTTTGTAAATTGAAAACGGTACATATTTAGTTTTATCATAACCTAATATCAATTTATTGAAAAAGAAATCATTCATTTATAGTTCCAAAATCCTCCAGATTTAAAAGCCACAAAAAAATGTAAATGTTTCCATATTTATTACAGGAAAGGAGATATTTTAAGGTCAAACGACGGAAAAATATAATTTTTTTCGATTTCGCAATCTAAATATCTTTTTCACTATAACTGATATGAAAAAACTTTTTTTGTGTCTGTCACAAAAATTTAATTTTTTAAAATTTTTAGTTTTAGAAATTCACTTTTTCCACTTGTATTTTTTGAACACCCTGTATACCTGACCTAAAGTTTAATACCGCCCAAACTATTTTTTCTTCAAGCACAAACTTTTATCAAGAATAAAATTTTCTGAGAAATATATAATAAAAAAGTTCCCCATTGTTCGCGTACTTCTTTTGACTCATTGTATATGGTAAAATATAAAGGTCCCATAATTCACAGTTTGTGCTTTTAGGCACTACATAATTCACAGTTTGAACATCTAATTTTTCCTTTAATTGTGACATACTGGACCCAGTATGGTAAATAGCTTTCCAACAAATTTACCATGTCACCCCTCAGTCCATTCCGTTCCAACTTATTGTCGCAGAATTGTAATGTTTCAAAGGTATGTGAGAGGTATTATGTTTGAGAAAATGAGAGCAATGAAATAGGTCTATAATTTCCACATTTTTTCCTTTCTCCACTCTAATACAATGTTTGTATCACTACAATTTTTAAACATTCGGGAAAAACACTGAATCAGTAAAAATGTCAATGGTACCAATACCTCAGAGTATTGTATTGTCTCTGTCCTAATTTCCTCCCAGCTTGGAGACTTTTTGTTTTTTTAATTATTTATTACAGCCCAAATCTCATTCTGATTTGCCCCTCCAAAAACAACCCTTCTATACAAAAGGGTCTATTCTTAATTATTTCACATATACCATGTTGATACCCTTATCTTTAAAGAAAGCTAAGAGAATTAACAAAAACCGTCCTATAAGAGGCGATGTGTAGAGAGACTAGTGGAGGCAAAAAAAGCACTGCCTCATTCGGTGCGGTTGTCGTAAATATTCTCGGTGATCTTTAAAGATAAAGGTATATTTTTCCTCAGCTGCATATTATTTAATTAAATAATGTTATACATCAATCAAAATATTCGTTATTAATGATGCTTAATTTTTTACTTTCAATTTGTCACTTGTTATTTTTTTAGCAAGTCCTGTCGGTTCGGAGAAAACCATAAAACATATGTATATAACATGTTTTGTATCTCTATAAGTTAAGCTTGTAGACGCCGTTTTAAATATAACCAGCCAACCAGAATTTTAAAAAATTAAATATGTGATAGGAGGTTACACCATAGAAAAAAAGTTCTAGGTATAGGTCCTTTTTAAGTAATGAGGAGGTAAACTGGAGATGATGAACAAGACCTTATATTCCTATCTGTCAGTCAGTCCAATATTGCTGCTGCTGCTACTACTACCATCGCTTATGTCTAACTACTTACCAACTAAATCGTGAAACTGGTGATCGCATAATATCCGCCACAATCCAATAATTTGACAGCAATGACATACAAAAGTCTTAAGCGCATCCAACGACTGCCTTTCTTCCATCTGTGCATCTTGGAGAGTGGGATTAGCGGCGGTCCTGTTTATCGTAGATGAACTCAACATGGTCGTTTGCAAATGACTACTTTTGTTGTATGTAGAAGAAGAGAGTTGAGTATTTAGCGTTAGGAAATTGTGGAGTGCATTTAAATTATTCTGAATTTGGATACAGTCTTCTGCAGTTATAGAGCTTTCATTCTGAAATATGAATCAAGTTCCATCATGCTAATTGCACAGAATTATTGCATTATTGTTTCTGGACATTTTTGGGACTTTGATCTAACAGATTTTGGGAAAAATGTATTGAAAAAGTTAGCTAACATGAGCTAGTTTTTCGTAGTTTTGAACGTCACTTTTCATACCTAAAACTGTATCTGAGGGGTAAAGGGCTGAGGAGTTACGGTATACAAAGTCTAGGAAGTACTGGGAATTTCAAAGGAATTAGAGGGCAGTACTAGGAATTAGTAGGCATTACTAGGAATTAGTGGTCAATACTGGGCATTGGTAAGGAATTAGTTTGTTTGTATCGCTCCGTTTTAAACCTGTATTTTCGGTAGTTAACTTTATTAAAAATTTGCGAATATTTGCACAGTAATTCATCATAAACTAGTGATATAATCAGATAACTTCAACTTGATTCAGGTGCATCCCTATGGCAAATTTTTAAATATTTTGTTTCCAGTATTAAACAGCAACAATAGGAATGCCTGCAAAAAACATTAAGGAATTTATAACAATACTGTATTCAAATCATAAACAATCTATAGTGCGTTTCACATATATAATTCAATAGCTTCAGCGTTATTCTCGGAATATATAGTCCGTTTCACTTGGTGGTCAATCAACCAAAAAGTTCTGAAACTTTAACTCCAACAATGGAAAAGGTATTTAAATGTTGTGGAAATAAAGACTTTATTGCATGTGGTGTCTAAATGTTTTTCACCCAAGTTGTATGGAGAGAAAGAGTGATTGGGCTGCTGTTAATGGCTACAGGATTTTTTGCTCTTTGGAATGCCAAAACGGAAGTATCGAAAATGAAACAAAGGTGGCTGATTTAAATAAAGAAAACAACCAACTTAGGTGTGAGCTAGCTCAGAAAGAGGCTCTTGTTAAGGGAATGAAAACAATGACTCAGGACTTTGAGACAGATGTTTTTAAAGCTGACAACAAAAACCTAAATATAATTAATGAACAGAAAGCAATCATTAAGGACTTACATAGGAAGCTTGGTGAGAGGATTGAACGATTAATAATATGCAAGAGGAGTTAGATAATTATATTCAAAAATGTACTATGTTAACCAATGATAAGAAACAAAATGAGCTCCTGCAGAAAAATATGTTAGCGACCATTGATACATTGACAAAGGATAATGAAGCCTATGCTAATGAGGTAAAATCTCATACAAATGAAAATTTTTTACTTAAACAAAAAGATAATTCCTGTCAAACAGATTACCCTACTCAGTCAATTTTGTCAAGAGATAGCCGAGACTGTGTTAAAACAGATATTTGAGGCAAAATTTGAGGTGCTTCAACATGAAATAGTAGATATTAAAAAAAAACGTTGGTGCAAAACTCATTTGCTAATCTGCAGTCCTCTACCGATCTCAGTAGTTTCTCAGGTTGGTCAGCAAACAGGTAGTAATAGGGGCAATAGTACTCCAGCAGTAAATATTTCAGAATCTAATAAAGAAAGAGAAAATAAAAACAAAAACCAAGAAACAAAAGAATAGGAATATCCCTGCAACCACCGGACCAACAATTGGACATTCGGATATCCATCCCATTACACTTTCTCAGGTGAGTAGTGCGATGGGCTCTGTCAAAGCTAATACAATTCCTAGCCAAAACCAAAGTTTGTCTCATAGAGGTGAACACCCTGCCAACAACAACAATGGTAGTTCTGATATTGTAGCCTCTCAGGAAAACAGAGGCTTTACAGGTGTCCCACAAAAGGCATGGTTTTATGTGGGACGGGTGGCCAAGCATGTGACTATTGACTGCATAGAAGACTATATTAATGAACACTCTGGCCTTTCAAGAGAAAATATTATAATACAACACCTCAGCACAAAGTACAAAGCGCGTTCTTTTAAAATTGGAGTCGATATGAGTCACAGTAAAATACTTGAAAATGACAAATTTTGGCCTGATAGTATAGTGCACAGGAAATTTGACTTTCGTAAATCCTTAATATCGCATGGGAACTGGAATGGAAATGAAGCTCTCAGGCATAAGAAATATTGGTTAAAACTAGCTGCATGCACTAAAATGTCTGAACTCTGTGTAAACATCTCTAATTTTAATTATGATGTAATAATGCTAATAGAAACATCATTAAAACCTGATTTTAACATTCAGGAATTGGGTTTTATGAATTATGTCGTATTTAGAGAAGACCTTAATCAAGAGCTGAAAGGCAAATCTGAAAATGGTGGTGTACTGATAGCTGTCCATAAGCGTTATCAATCAAAGAAAATTCAGCTTGAAAGAACCTCCTTGCCGGAATTGGAAGAAATATGAATGTCGGTTGAAAGTGGGGAACTCAAGCTAACACTGTGCTGTGTTTTCATTCCCCCCGCGTCAAAGGCAGAAGTGTTTCAAAATTATTGCGAAACTATGGAACAAGTCTTGGAATTACATAATAGTTCGCATGTTTGTATTTTGGGCGATTTCAACTTGCCCAAAATACAGTGGAGTAACGATCACATGGGAGTGCTTGTAGATGGTGTCACAGCTGCGGCCCAGCCATTGGCGGAAATGTTGCCATACCTTAATTTATTTCAGTGTAATGTGGTGCGTAATTCTTATGGTGTGATATTGGACTTGGTCTTGTGTGATATGTCCGAAATGAGTGTCGAGTGTGCGGAAGACTGTCTAGTTAAATGTGATTGTCACCATCCTGCGTTGGAAATAACCTTGCCTTGTGATGTGTCGAGTCCTGTATTGGAGTATGAATATGAGGTATATGATGATGTATGAAGTCTAGCTGCATACTTAGGTAATGTACACTGGGATTCTGTTTTTGAATCTATGAATGTAGATAAGAATGTTTGTTTTACTCAGTTTTGTATAATTTGGTTCTGTCTACACATATTCATCATCCCAGGGTACCACTTTTAATACGAATAGTAATGCCTATGTCTCTATTAGTTCTTGCAGTGTGACAATCTCTAGTGTGTTGGAAAAACTACATAAAATTGATGTCAGCAAAGGCGCAGGGCCTGATAATATACCTCCTCTACTTCTTAAAAACTGTGCTTTTTCCTTAGCAAGGCCTTTATGGCTCCTGTTCAACCAATTTTTATATAGTGGGACTTTTTCAGATGTGTGGAAAACATCATATGTTGTGCCAGTTTATAAGAACATGGGAGATAAATCGAATGTAGAAAATTATCGACCATTCACTTTGATCTCTCAGATTCCTAAATTGTTTGTATCATTAATTAATGATCACTTAACTTTTGCTTTTAGAAATGTTATATCAACAAGACAACATGGGTTTATGGGTGGTAGGTCGATAACAACAAATCTCCTTGTATATCAGGATACAATATTGCAGGCTTTGGAGAAAGGCGATTCAGTGGATTCAATATACACAGATTTCTCGAAGGCCTTCGATAGGGTAGACCATAAGATACTGTTAAAGAAACTAGGCAATTATGGATTGGGAGGTAAGCTCATGGACTGGCTGAATTCATACTTAATCAACAGAAGGCAAATAATTAAAGTAAACAATTCATTTTTCTCCCATCCATACTTGGCTACATCTGGTGTCAAACAAGGGGCTCATCTTGCACCACTGTTATTTAATTTGTTTATTAACGATGCAGTTAACTGTTTTGCGAACAGCGAAGTATTACTTTATGCTGACGATTTAAAGATATTTAGTTGTATAAACTGTCTAGAATCGTCACAGTGGTTGCAGGATGATCTCCTGAGATTTGAAGTATGATGTAGGGAAAGTAGAATGAGCTTAAACATTAAAAAGTGTAAGTATATCCAATTTACCAGGATTACCAGGAATTTACGGAGCGTGTCACCAACTGTGAACACTTACTCTCTTGATGGTAATGAAATTGAATCTGTCAAGGTAATTCGTGATCTAGGTATCTCGTTTGACCAAAAACTGACTTATGTTGAGCATATTGATCTGTGTTGTAATAAGACTCTTAAAATGTTAGGATTTATTAAAAGACACACTCAAGATTTTAACAATCTGAATGCACTGAAAATGCTCTACATTGGCCTAGTTAGAAGTCACTTGGAGGGTTTTCGCAATACATGTAAACCGGATTGAGCGCGCCCAAAATAAATTCCTACGATATATAGCTTTTAAACTTAAGATTCCACATGAAAATGTCAGTTATGAAGATCTTCGAACGCTAATGGGATTAACTACTTTGTCGCATCGTAGGAATAATTTTGTCAAACTCTTTGTTTACAAAGTCATAACTGGTGTGATAAATAATCCGGAATTGCTTGCGAGGTTTGGAATTCACGTTCCTGCTCTACCCACCACTACGTTAGCCCTGGAACGCCATCGTACTTTGTATGGTCAGAATTCCAGTGTGAATAGGGTGAAGGCCAATGCAAATAGCATTGACCTAGATATTTTTAATTGTTCTTTGTATTGTTTAAAACGGACGTTGTAATATTTTTAATTTGTAAAAGTGCAGTCATTGTGTATGTTTAGTGTTTTTAAGTATTTTAGTCTCTTGATATGGTTATTTTAATACATACATGTGTTTTAAATAACTGATAGTTCAATGTTATTGAATTATATATAGTTCTGTTTTGACATTGTTTATAATATTTTGTATTTTTTTTATAACGTATAACGTTGTATAACGAAAATATATGATTGGACAAGTCCCGCAATAAATAAATAAAAAAAAACTACTGGGAATTTTTGGAAATAAGTAGGCATTACTATGGGAATTTTGGCCAATACGTAAGTATTGCATTACTGCCAGACATGCGTTATTACTATTTTTCTTTTGATATTCAAATTAGAATCGGCTGTTTTGAGAAGGGTACTTTCATGAAAAGCGACTGTGACTTGTAAATACTAAATCTAGTGGTTAAAAAGGAAGTAAAACCAAAAAAAAGACCTCGATAATCAACAATTCGGAACATATTTGTAATTACGGTCGATCTGACAACACCGACTTGAGGACGATGTGTACTTGCCGGTCTTTATCTAACACGCACCTGTCGTTTTGCGGCTTTTTTCTTTCACGCCTGATCCAGATAGCACTGTTCTGCTTATTATTTTCGTTATTATTATTATCGAAATTGACAATCAATTTCCCAACAAATGTTGGGTTTCAAGCCGATCCCGGATGCATGCATCAGATGGAGTGGGCTAGTTTGTGTTAGTTCTATGTGCTGTCCTGTAAAAATTTTTTCACTATGTGGCAAGTACTAAGCAGGACTGCCTTCTGGATGTCGATGAAGGAATTAGTATTCAGTCCTAGAATTTTCAGACTCTGTTCTAGTGTTTTTGGAACTAGTCCAGTTGATGATACAATGATTGGTATCACATGAACCTTATTCAGTCGCCACATCTGCTGTATCTCAATGGCCAGTTATGGCTATTATTATTATTAATATTATTATGATTATTTTTTAACTATTTATTTTCCATTATGATGAGATACAGGCTAAGCCACAGCATTCTCATCTACATATTTTGACTCAAAAACTTGCATACTATGCGCGTTGTGTTCAGGATGACAGCTTTCTGGAGTAACATGAATACGTTCTTCTGGATACCCAGATTCTGCAGGCTCTGATGGAGACTCTTTGGTATGACTCCAGTGGCAGACAGGACTACGAGCACTATTGCAACATTTTCAAGTTTCCACAACTTCTTGATCTCGTCTCGAAGTTCTTGATATTTTCGATTCTTTTCAGTAATAGAGTTTTTTACGTTATGAGTGTTGAAGATGGCTATGTCGATTATAAAAGCACTCCGGAGCTCTTTGTCATATAATACAACGTCTGGCCTATTGTTTAGGATGGTCTTATCCATGATGATGCTTCTGTGGTAGTACATTGTATATCTTTCAGATTCTAGAAGAGCCTTTTATTCATACTTATAGTAAGGCACCTTTTCGCCTGTCAGTTCCAAGTTTCTGCTTAGGTTCTGGTGTATGATTGCAGCAACTTAGTTGTGTCGATGGAGATAACCCATCTGGCTCATGGCACTACACGCAGATATAATATGTTGGATGGTTTCGGGTTTATCCCCGCATCTCTGCCATACGTCATCTCGCACATTCGGGTCTTTTATGATGTATTTCATATGATTCTTAGTGTTGACCACCTGATCTTGTATAGCAATCATGAACCCCTCTGTCTCGGGAAACAGCTCCCCATTTACCAACCATGCGTGCGACGCGTCTTTGTCGACATATGTCTGGTCAGTGTCGTGGGGATATCTCCCGTGAAGGGGTTTACGTCGCCATTCCGTGTGCTTCTTCGTGTTGTTTATCAGTTCTGGTCAGCAGAGCAGATACTATGATGTAGCGAAGAGCTTTCTTTTCTCCTGTGGAAATAGTTCCGCAACGTCTTGACTTACTCATTGTGAAGGTTCTTAATATCAATGGAGCCTCTCCCTCCTTCTCCTCTTGGCAATGTTAGTCTCAAAGTGCTGGCTTTAGGATGGTGCTTTCTTTGTCTTGATAACTCCACTCTCACCTTCTGCATCAGGTTATCTAGGTCCGTATCTGTCCACTTTATTATGCTGAATGAATAAGTAAGGACAGGTATTGCTAGTGTGTTTAGAGTAAGATGCTTGCTACTTAAATCTGTGAGGCAGGCTTTTCTTACTCTAGCCATAAATTCTTGTGTGAGGGCTACCTTTATTTTTGAGTGATCGATTTTTTGGGCTTGCTCATAACCCAGGTACCTATAGTAGTCTCTTTCAACCATGGCTTCTATCAATCTGTCATCTCCTAGTTGAACTCCGTTGTATTCGTATTTTCCGCTATTTAGATTTATAACCTTACATTTATCTAGTCCAAACTTCATACCAATATCTATAGAGAACTGTTCCAGAATATTATAATTATTGTTATCATTATTATTATTATTATATCGGGAAAATAGCGAGACTCCAACTATGTAACTTAGGTTTTTAGCTACAAGAAATATGATAAAAAATGTTGCTAAAAAGTGCACAACTCTTCAGGAATTAGAGTTCAGGATCTCGCCGGCAAAAATGCAACAACAACAAATTCCAACGGACGTTTTTAATAATGATGCATACCCCGCCACCGCTGATTGAAATTTATTCACGCGTCGGACTGGAAAATTGGAAAATATATTTTGTAGGACAATATGAAAATTGAATTCTATGTATTTTGATTAAGCAATCATATAAAATCATCCGGTTATCTATAAACTGAAATATGTTATGATTATAACAAAAATAATAAAATGCCAAATTAATAACTTTTTACATATTATAGATTACCAGGTGATTTTTTCTAATTAAAATACCTAGAATCCAATTTTCACATTGTGCTACAAAATACATTTTCCGATTTACACAAGAACTCATATAAGAAGTTACAAGATGTTCTTAGGTAGTTTTGCTGGCAGATAATTATACTTGTTTTAAAAAGTAATATCATTATCTATTCCTTAAACTAATCAGTGGAAATTTTTTGTGTAATTTATCTTGTTTATTTCGACAAGATTTTTAATACTTAAGTCGATTTCAAAATCCAAAATATTTTCTTACTTTGCTTGAAGTTCTTTTATAAAATTTAAATGTGTTGGAGCAACCAATAAATGAGTATTTTCAATAAACATGTTTGTTTATTTCGAGTCCTTCCTTTTATATATATCTACGAAAAAAAACGGTAATAAACAATTATGATTTTTATTATCAACAGTAAACCAGGCAGTAAACATTTTTTGTTTTTATTTATTTTTCGTCTATTAGGCTTCTCTGAATATCCTAAAAAAATGCCTTTATAGTTTAAATGTACAAACTATAAAGCAAAAGTCGAGGTAAGAGCACAACAATAATATATATAATTACAATTAGTTGCTATGAGACAAATATTAAACTAGCAGGATTTTGGTAAAGCTTTTTTTTTAATTATTTGATATTAAAGGTACATATTGCATATAAGAATTGAATTATATTTGGTAATAAACTCGTAAGCTATTATAACATAAACCGTAAGAAAAATAAATCTATTTGACTTTGACTTGTATGTTAAAGTTTCCTTGGGTAACATATGCTAAATAAGTCACCTGTTAATAAGTAATTATTTCAGCATTATATTGCTGTAAATATTAGAGTTTTCGCTACTTTTGTTAGGTATTACAAGGTATTACGTAGAAGGGATTACTGGGAATTTACTAAGGAATTATGGGCATTAGTTAAAAATTATTAGAGTAATGCCCAAATGGGCATTGATGTACACAATTTATGTCAGTGGTTTGCCCCTCGACTGTATCAAAATTTGATATGGCAACATAGATATAATAAAAGAAGTTATCATATTTTCATAGAATCATTTATATACAAAGTTAAACTTGTCCATGCTGTCAAGCTGGTTGAATTTTACCGACTTTTCTTATAAAAACAAAAATTAGAATAAAATATAATTTTGGTCATTAAGCATAGACTTTTTAAAAATATTCATCTATAATCTCCTATAAGAAAATAAAAATTCCTAAAATGTTACAAATTATTCATCAAAGCTATTATTTTGATAAATTTGAAAATAAAAATTCACTAAAATAAGATGGCCTCCGAAGCCTCTTAGAGGTGTTACAGAAAAGAGGTAACAATGAATTTAGTAGACTATTTCTGTAGAATTAACCAATGTTTGATAAATTATTTTTGACACTAACAGAATAAATTATTTCATCGTTGGGAAATATAAATCTGGATATTTACAGCATTTTTTGCTCTGTAAAATACTATATTATGTAGTGGGTTGGATTGTTAATCTGCGAACCCCTATTATATAAAGTATTAAATAAATAAACGATAAATGTAACACATAACTTATTTACTCACAAAAGTGTTAAACTTTGAAATCATTAATAATTCTGATAATTTAAAAACGTTCTCACTTACCAACACAGTCTTGCCGTCGGGGCAGATTCTCTCTACACATCGCCTGTTCCATACTGGCCTCAAAATTCTACATAAATATAAATATAAACCATTATGTTTGGCCGAATAATTAATAACACAACTAGGTTCAAAAGCAGACTGTTGTGCCAGAGACTGTGGGTAACCTAATTGCATACCTCCTCCCCCTTGCGGAATGACACTTCCAGGGCTTTGAGGAGAAAATATGTTTGGCTGCTGGTACTGCTGAGCGGGAGTTGATATAATATTTGGAGAGAAAACTGATGTGCCTGAAACTGCAACATAAAATAATGAAAACAAAACATGTATTTTACCATTATAAACTTAAAAAACAGCATTCACACACAGTCTTCAACTCACCATACATTCAAAATAAAAAAAATGTCAGTAATTAAACAGTCATAAAAAATGCTTTATACATAAAGCCAATTTTGACTTTGTCCATGTCAGTTAGCTTGTAAACCCAACTTAGTAGAAGTATTATAATATTTATAATATCAATATTATTCCCCTCATTTATATTATTGCATATAAAACAAAAAAAAATACACCGAACACTCTGGTAGAACAATACCCTTATAAAAAATAAATTGACAGTATTTTTTTACATTTAAACTTACATATATTGGTTTGATTTAGATGTGTAATCTGGGGTTCCCCACCAAACATAAAAAAAGATCTAGTCGCCAAATCGGAGACATCAGCGTTTTCCTCACTCTCCAAAGATGCCAAAATCAAGCTTGTTGCGCATGCTTGGCTGTCCTTTTGTATTGTAAAAAAAGCTTTTAAAGCGGAAGTATCCTGACCTAAAATAACATTAAAATTACGAACATAAGCTAAAAATCAGTAAATGATTCATCAAAATAATCTATTTTTAAACATCTTAGATAGATAAATATTTATTTCATGTTTACACCAATTGGCTTACAGTGTTTGCACAAGACAGACCACAGCATAATTTTTAAATTTTAAGTTAAATTAATTAAATTAAAATAAGTGACTCTTAAAAAATGTAAAATCAGTTGAAGATATAAAAAAACAATTTAGTTATAAAGATAGATACATAAAAAAGTAACACTATAACTTCCATGTCAAATTGTAATCTGAAACTTTCTAAGTATAAAAACAATAGAGCCGCCCTTATGCAAAATAAGAAATGGTCGCCCTTTAAAAAAACACTTCCTTTTTTGTTCGTATGTATAAATGTATGTTTGTCTGGTTTAAATCTTATAATGCATTTTTTACCCATTTCCTGTTAATTGGTTAGCTTGAAATTAGGCGTGTGTATATAGCTGGCGTAACAATACATTTTGAAACTTTCACATTCAAAAATTCAAGGCAGCTCCAATAATATGGCAGAAAAATATAAGGGCAATTTAGAGTGTTTTGAAATTTTAATCAATATTCAAAATGGGGCCAATATAACTAACAAATTTTGTCTTTTGTGCAGATTCAACTGAAAATTAGTAGCTGGGAGTGTTTAAGAGTGTATATAATGATTTTTTAGTCAAAACGACGCCGCTAAGATGACGGACGAATTTGACTGAAAAACGATATCATGTGGTGTTTTAGAGGATCAGTTCTGCATTCTTAGTCACCATTTACAAATTTAAAATGTTGACGCCAACATGGCTCACAAGTTTTGACATTTGTGCAGATTCAACTGAGAAATCGCTGCCTGGCGGTATTTAAGAGTAGGCAAATTATAAACATTTAGTATGCTAATAAAAAGTACTAAATACATAATATATTGAAAAATTGAGTTTTATAAAGTGTACCAATACAAAATTAAAACCGAAAATGTGAAGTATGTATAAAAATCGTCTGAACACCTCATTAATGGTCATTAATTTATCACTGCCGGCAGGAGGGACATTGAAAAAAAAAATTTTTACTTGAGAAATACATTTTTGATCGGACATACACGTTAGTATAAATGAAAATAACGTCTGGTTCATATTAATAGAAAAACTAGGCAAAGTACTGTCAAACCACATATTCCACCTAATAAAAAATAAGTAAATAATCCCAAGGAACCTTATAAAGACGTCAAAAAGGTTGGATACCAGCTATTAGTCCTGGTTAAAACAAATATTAATACATTTTACAAACAGCCAAACATAACAGAATTACTGTCATAATTATTTATGCAGACCACATGATCACCCTATATTTTAACTGTCAACTACCCAAGAAAGTCAGCCAAAAAACTGAATCTCACGGTCTCTTTGATTACATATTTGTCATATAAGGTTAATATGGAATGTTAAAAAGTGTATTTATTGAAACCAATTATTTAAAACAACCCAAAAATGTTTGGGAAAAGTTGCTTTTCTCTAAATAGTTGATGTCAGGTAACGACTCCTGACCAAAACTTGAAGAATGAAAAAAGTAATAAAGCTGAATGACTGATTTGTGGGGCAGCGAGTATATGCTAACTGAATTATATATTGATTATGAGTGACCATTTGTTAATATTAAAAATCGATTTAAATAATTCAACAATGGGCCCTAACTAAGTATTTAAATTGATCCCTAAGGTCCACTTCGACAGCTTTTCCTACACATCCCACAATGATACTGTTTTAAATGCTCTACATTATTCTTATTATTATGTGTATCAACCCAGCACACGCTCTCTGATATTGTTTATGCTATCTTTAACGCATTCAGTGTAAAATATGTTTCTAATATTATTTTCACAATAATTACGTTTTATTGTGTCCCCATTAGTACTAAACATTAACTAGAGTTATTTTCTAAGCTTGGTATGTTACAAGGACTAATAGGCTTTTAAAAACGTATTTTATTAAACATGTCCTTGACCTTCTTTTATCCAACCTAAAGTTACAACACTTGGCAAACTTAAGTGGTAAATAAAGCAGATATCTGAAAACCAAACATGAATGTTCTTACCACGAATGTCTTTCAAAATCTGTCGCAGTAGATCAACAGGTCTTAATTTAATAAAAATTTGAATACTGTGCGATGTTAACACAACATATTTTTTAGGAGGTTCTGCATGTTGCCTAACCACCAACGGAGGTTCTTCTTGGTCAACATCTAGATGTAAACCATTGTCATGCCTAACCTTAAAAATTAAAAATATATCAAACATGTTTTTGCTTACACATATTTCTGTACTAGTAATAGTACTATTATCTGACATGTTTGTTTACCTCGGCAAGAGCTAATGCAGGGCCATCCAAGTTAACTGTAGTATATGCTTCCATTAATGTAGAGGTAAAAGGAAACAGGTCTGAACTCATGCACCACAAAACATCCTTATCCTTAACGTTGGAAATTAATATTAAATTCCGATCTCTAAAAAAAAATATAAAACTACTAAATTATTATAGGTTTTGAAGATATAATAGTTATGTGCTCCAGTGTTCTATCAGAATGGATTTCTTGATTGAAGAGAGCAGAGTTAATGAAATATTGTCTTATCTCCCTGTTCCGAACCTCTACAAAGCTGGTTATCACGTAGCTTCATATGATTGATTGAAAAAAGCTTTATTGTCATTAAAGATAATCTATCTCATCTATATCTATCATCTGTACAGCAATCTATAGGAAGTGCTGTTGGAACTGCTTTCTAACGTTAGGTCTACAACTTCGGTAGTCATTCTCAAAGAAGTGGATTCTAAAACTTGGATACCGGCACTAAAAAACACTCCCTTCAAGAAACAAAAGCCCGACGACCGATCAGGCGAAGCCACGCCCACAACCGAAGGAACAAAACCAGATGAGAAACGCAAAGAGAGCACAGTTAGTGATGAGTTTTCAGCAAGAACAATTCGACCGCTGCCCTATCAACTTCTTTGAGAATGTCTACTGCAGTTGTAGACGAAATGTTAAAAGCCTACATTCTCTAATCAATAAGAATGTTAGGAGTGTCGAGTTACATTAAAATATATTAGTCATAACACATATAATTCAATTTTGCATCATACAACATAAAACATTCAAAATATTGCAAAGCAGACGAAATGAGACTTTAAACAGTCATTTTTTAAAACAAGAATAAATTATGATTTTTTTTCCTCTTATTAGGGCAGTTATTTAGTAACTTTATTCAAAATCAGTTATTAATTTGGGAAATGGGCAACTTTTCTAAGAGAACTTACCTATAGTGAGCCATGTGTACACTCCTTGGTCTTACAGTAACATTTGCAGAATATCCTGGTGGTAACCTAACATGCACTAGAGTCAGTGCATAGGGCCTTTGATTAGGTTGTTGATTTGACAGTCCAACAACTGACAAATAGAATCTGACCCCTGTTTCAGAGACAGCCACTAAGTTTAAGTTACCAGATTCATATGATTCAATGGGTGAGAGACTAACAATAGGACGGAAATTTTGACTATCAAGTGTCCTAAAATAATGGCATCAAATAATTATGTTCAATCACAAGTCTAAATATCTGAGTAGGTATTAGATTGGTGCCATGCTTAAAAGGTGTTTTATTAATGAATACTTATACATCATTAAAAAATACAGCTTGTACAAATTGTAATAAGATTTAAATCAAAATTATACATTAGATTGAGAACTACCTAAATAAAAGCTTTACTATTTCTGACCGTTTGAACCCATCTACATTTATAAGGTTCTTTTTACTTACTTAACTGTATTCATCGCTTGAGTAACTAGGCTATTTTGTGACACTTTTGTTATTCTCGAAAATCCGTTTCCTTTTTCACCTAAATCACAAACTTCTATGGCCCCTTTCTCTGTTAAGGTATATAAAATATTTCTAGTATTGTCTATAACTATTTGTATTATGCTATCTTCTTCGCTAAGAGCTGCATTAAGAAACGATGGTACAAGAAATGATAAGGCACTAGTAGAAAGGTTTGTCATTTTGCAACGTTTACCAAACCACCCACTCTCAGCCTAAAATATAACAAAGGAAAAATAAAAATTCAAGCAATTGGTTGGTACATTAAACTAGTCCTCCCTTTCAACAGTGCTAGACTTTTACTTTCACAGGCATTCAATTAATAGAGTGCAGATAACATAAAATAAATTAAAAAGCTTTGACTTTAATTTTATGTATGGTTAATATCCTACTTTTGTTTCTTAATTTTCCAAACATTATACTCTGAAATATTAAAGAAGATTTCCAGAATTCTTTTGTTCTCAATACCAAATAGTATCAGTCATATTTTTACAGAATAAAAATTAGACATAATTTTAAATTTATAATTTTTTTAACATGAAATATGCAACATTATTTCTGCTCTTAGATGTCTACTATCCCTTTGGAGCATTGACTCTCATTAATTACAAGAGCAGTGGCCTTGTAACTTAAAGCACTTCCCTACCAGAAACAGAAAAAGCAGACATATAATTTTTATAAATCTCGCAATTGGAAAATATGACAGTGACATAAGCAAAACATACCTGGAGAACTAAAACTAAAGGGTTTTCCAATAGTGATGTTTTTAAAATATCATTACTACCATATATAAGTTGATACATATGAATATTACCAGTGACCATTTGCGCACAGTATACTATAACAATTCATGAGTGTAAAATATACATTGGAATGATTGTTAATAATCCAAAATTGTTATGAAAGTAATCATCCTTTTGTGATTAATTAGTGTGAAGTTCATTGGAATCACAGTTGAGTTAAAACAACTTGACTTATTTTTCAAAAAAAGTTGGATTTATATGCTTTTAGGATTATGTTGTAAGGCTTAAAGCTACTTTTTGGATAATTACCAAACATCAAAGACTACCGTTGGTTCTTGGATAAATCATATGAAATATCCTTGAACACATTAAGAAGAATCATTTTAGACCTAAATTCAAAAAAATAAAATATAATGAAGCACAAAACAAATATTAATTAAAGAAACCTGTAGAATCACTGGATATCCACTATTAATGTGGTAAACTTTATATAACACTCTAAAACATTTGATGAAATTAAGTCCAATGGATGTTTTTATGCGACATTAAAGAATTAACAGAGTCAGTAGTTGATGAACAAATATGGTATAATAGAAACAAAAGTTTAGTACATCAAAATGGGTTTAGAAAGAAACACTGCAGTTTGTATGTTAAAAGTGGAGAAGTTTTTTACACTTTAAGGGGGCTTTTGAAACCACCAACAGGGAAAGGTTGAAACAATTTATACAAATATGGGATAAGGGATAATATGCTAATCTGGTTTAAAGACAACTTGAGTAACACACAAAATAACAACAAAGACATCAAGTGAATTATTGAGTAACAAATGCATAGGCATAGTTGTTCCTCAGGGTAAAATAAACAAGACAAAGCAAAGACTTACATTTAAGTTTTATTTTTAAATGGATTGCTTAAAGTCAGTTTTTCATAAAGGGTTAATTGAATATAATAAACTACTATTTATTATAAAATCTCAAAAATCTTATAAAAAAATTAAAAACAACTTAAGAGATTATTTATTTAAAAAATCAATTTTAAAAGCTAATACATTTTTTAACACAAAAGTATGGTTTCTGAAACTAGTTAAGATTAGTCTATACATATTTAGAATTTGATAACTTAATGGCAAGTTGCACAAAGCATTTAATAAGAATGTAAATTGTAAATAAAGAAATGAACTAAATGTTTATTTCACTATGATACATTTTTATACTAATACAAATGCCAACACTAAGAACTAGTGATATTTATATTTGCTAATATATCTATGTCCTGACATTTCAAAGCCATATCATGCATACCTTAAAACCGCTTAATATATACAAAAAATAATAATAAAAAAAAAATAAAAACAAGATAATAATACAATGCTTAAAATGTCAAGAAAGGTTTGTCCCTAGAACTTGAAAATTAAGATGGGAAGAGTGGCAGGCATTAGCATGCATAAAGAAAGCTACTTTTAAGAAAAGCAAAAGTTTCTTCACATAAATGCACATTTAAAGGAAACAAATTGTTAAAAATATGTTTTTGGTACTTGGTTAGTGACATGGTTATTGGTAATATGTTGACAAACTCAATTTATCAAAAAATAGCTTGACTCCTAACTTTTCAACTAATTTCAATTATTATTACGACAAAAAGTAAATTTTCAGAAGTACTTTTTTTGCAGTATATTTTTCTACAAATTAGCTGTGAGGTAAATTGATTATATATAACAGGTTTTTTAAACTACTATACAAATACAACAAAAATTGTATTCTTTAAGTTTTTACTTCCCTCTAAAGAATTAAATAACACTGTATAGGCAACTATTATAACATTCTGACCTGTTATAATTAACATAATTAATTACCTGATAGGATATTTCAAACAAGGCTCCTTCCTTACTTCCAAAAAACAACCGTCCAGTTGCTGTAGCAGCTATAGTTGTTACAGTATTACCATCAGTGGGAAGAGTAAATACTGGATCAGGAATCAAATGTATTTCATCTTCACCTCCATTAGTTGCTAAAAATTGTATAATGAAGAAACACACTTTATAGAGGGCCCTTAATTAAATACTAAAATAAAGTAAATATAAAAATATTAAATTAAATAAAAATTAAATACTGAATAAAATAACACAAACATGGATTTATTAAGGAGTAAGTCCCTTAGCACTTTATTCAAAAATGTCACTATCTAACTAAGGCAATTCTAATGCGTTTCATGACTTCATGACTATGAATACCCATTCTTTAAAAGCACTTATTGGCTTTTAAATGATTGAGTTCTCCTTTAATGCCAACCAATTCTGGATAAAAAATATGAGAAACTCAAGAAAAACAGAATTTCCACTACTTGTACTACTACAATACATTAATCTTTAAATTAATGTATTAATGTTCACATCCATCATAAAACGAAGATAATGGGTAGCCGGCTCACTTAAACTAACAATATTGTTTTCATCAACATTTGGAATATGTTACATTTTGACTTGACTTATGATGATATTTTCATATATCTACTTAGTTATTGTTTGAACATTTTTACTGGACCACAAAATAGTTATCAGTTATAAGCAGTGTAACATTTCCCTATAGTAATGTGTTGCAAAACCAACAAGAAATGTTTGGCGATTGTAAGAATTTCACTGTTATTACCGTCAACTAAAGAAATCTGGAATTACTTTAAATCTTCTTTAAGTCTTGAACAAGACATCATTTTTTCTGCAGCATTTGAGACATCCAACACACTTCAGGATTTAGACTAAGGTTAAGTTGGATACAATCTTATTTGATTACAAACATACATTTGCATATTTAAAAGGATAGTAAATAAAAAGTTATAATAAACTAGGATTTAAAGCTGACTTGGGTTTATTCCAGGTCAGGATAATGCACCAAAATGGTTTAAACCCTACAAGCAAAAATACAAGCGGTTTAAAACCAAAAAAAAGTCAATTAAACAAGCAACTCAATTTGAAAACAATATTTAATAATTAAATTTTTTTAAACCCAAAAAAAAAACTGGCCTTAACCCTTCAAATCTGGATTTAAGCCCAGGTAGGTAAATATACTAGATAATAATTGGTCATGTTATTTCCTTTATTGCTTCAGTGGTACATATTAGTATATATTTATTAATCTATAAGAAAAATGTTATAAACTAACCTAATTTTTGAGCTATATACTGTTATTAGGTAGTCCTAACACTGTTTATATCATCTGCTGATAATGCTAACTTGGTTAGCGAAACGCGTGTCCAGAACGCAACAAGTTGTGGTGTATTGTGGTTAGAACTATTGTATTTTGATCTGTTATTAGGTAAATTAACAACATTAAAAAAAAAAGTTTGGTTCCTTAAGAACCATAGCCAAAATAAAACTTGGCAATACAGTATTTTTTCAGCCTTGTCAGCTATTGTTCAAGAATTAGAAAAGGACCACTCTTAAAAAAACATTACCAATAAACAATCAACTATACCGCAGCATTATCAGGTATCCCACTACTTATGCTGTCATATTTCTCATATGCAGGGTCTAACCAAAATGTAAATATTTCCCACACTTATTCATATTTTTAGATATTTCACCATCTCAGCAGTGGCAAGAAATCAATGGCCAAGGGTCTTACTTGATCACAAAAGGTTTTAAGGTCCATCAGAGAATCAAGATACAATAGAACCTCAATTATCCTTGTGTGCTTTATCCGGGCGGTAGATTATCCGTGGCTGGGGGCCAGATGTTGGTGTATGAGGAAATCCCCCCATTTATGTGTTTACATATTATTTTCGACAAAGGCCGGACAAATGTTAAATAAATTTATAAAATGCAGCAAAGCAGTGCTAATAAAAAGCATAAATGTAATGTTTTAACTATAGAACTTATTTTTTGTTACAAACACAAAAACAAAGAAAAATTACTGATTTTTTTAAATGATTTCATAAATTATATATGAATTTAAAAACTTTTATTTTTTGTTACATGTATCATGTTTTTTTTATTCATTTAACATATGTACTTATCTAAATATATTATTAAAAAATTTAAAATAAGGATTTTAGGATTATCCATGTTTTCAATTATCTAGTAAAGGCTCGGTCCCGGCAGGCCCGGATAATCGAGGTTCTACTGAATATATGCTGCAGCCTATCCTGTTCTTATACAGGATCGTTTCTACCTTGCTTTTCTGAGGGTTGCTGATTTTTCTATCTATTGACGTGGTTGTTACTAAAGGCACCACATTGTATATATCACCCCTGGTGGCTCTGTTCTTATTGAACAGAGTCAATCGCTGGCCCTTCAAAATCCTATTGATAAACCTTCATATATAAAAGTATGGCTATCACTGCACTATCCCAATCCTTGAAATATTTTAGCTACTGGCATTTATATTTTTGTAAAATAATACAATCAAATTAATAAACAATAATTCTAACAAGATATTTACTTTTTGCTAAAAAAATAATTTAATCGATTCACTTAGCCACAAAACACTCAAGAAACTATAAAACGTGTCAAGATTATATTATACCTTCTGTAAAAGTGACACCCAGAACTATAATATCCACAGCAGTAGTCAACACTAACAGATACTTGATAAATGCATGAAAAACTCCTGGTTTTGGTTTTACGAGGCCTACACACAATATTGTTTCATTTATACCATCGAAATATGCTAAGTCTGTGTTTTCTTCATAGGTCCATATGTAAATATCACTATCTACAGTTAACCAAGCTCTACTTATTTCTGGAAATAGTCCCATCATACAGTGACACTGAACATCTACATATATGTTAAGGATAAAATAATCATTGGTCCAGAAAACAATATATGTCTTACAGAGTAAATATGTTAAAGAATTTGTACACCATGGTTTTTACAAAACCTCTTTTACTTATTTATTTTTCAGAACTAGATAAATTTTCTCAGAATGTACCTGTAACTATGTTAAAAAATTTGTACACCAGAACCTCTTTTAGGTACTTATTTATTTTTCAAGACTAGATAAATTTTCCCAAAATGTACCTGTAACTGATTAATGTACAAACCCCTAAACTTTTTTATTTCTTATCTAAAAATTTTTTAACAACTTGTGGGGAATAGTGTAATTTTTGAAATTAATATAAAATTGTTTTAGGTATAACGTCCCAACAAAAAATAGCAAACTAAAGTTAGGTACCTATATAACTTCAAATTACATTACACTATCAAACACTAACTTAACTTTTCTGAAATATTTTTAACAGAGCTTAAAAAAGGTTATGAACTGAAAGTATCCTCATTATTAGATATAAACTGTAATTTAATAAACAACAGTATTGACCGTTTAACTGCAGCAGTTTTATGAATTCAGTAAGTCTAAGTTTCAGTCTAAGTATGTTGTAATAATAAAAGGATACGACTAAAATGGTCTACAATTTCTGGAGGAAGTGGTATACTACTTATATTCTTAATCTGTGTCATATTACTTAAGACAACAGGCATTCCGTTTAAAGAGGGGTAATCATGGTCTACCAAGCCACTGGCAGTGGATCCAGTTTGAGGATTGACATTCATAAGATCTATTAGTCTAGGAGCACTATAGTCTATGGAGAGTGATTTGTCTATATTTCTAGCTGCAACTTCCATTTTCTGGATAGGAAGCTGAGTTTCCCCAGTTGGGTTCATAATTATTGAGCTTGTGTTTATCATTTTCGGCGGTAAAGATGTCGGTATAACCTAAAAGCACCCTATATTTTCAAATTCAAATAAGTTGACAAATGCTAAACTTTTTGTTAAATATTAGTCTGGCATATTTTCAACACTACATGTAACATTTAAAAGTTGCTAATTTAAAATAAATAATACGCTCTACGTAAACTTTTACTTCTGTTATGAATTATCAGTATAATACCAAATCAAAATTCAATAGTCCGGCTCGGCCCTCAATTTTCTATTTCTTTACTAATTTATTGGCTCCAAGTTCTATCTCTAAATCTTCTAATTTATATGGCTGCTTGACTTCTAGCGTTCAGCCAACTGACTGTGATTTTATATTTTATTTTCTGCCTTATACTATATCGTAATTTTGCATTTCATAAAACGCATGATCAGCAGAACCAAAAATATCAGAGAAATGCCTGAACTCTCTCCAATCTTAAAGGGCGTTTTGACGAAGAGACATAAATTTGGAGAATGAATGAATGAATTGAGAAGGAACTCATAATAATATAGTTTTGTCTTGACATAATGTTTAAATTATTTCCTAATTATTTATTTTTATGTCCAAATATGAATTTCTAAAACATTTTGATGAGCAATTGACAATTGCTTATTGACCGAAATTCATATGGTAATGTTGCTCTATTAGTTTAATATAAAATGTGTAGTAATTTATTGCATTAAAGATCAAAATAACAGCATCAAAAACCATATTATCCTCCTATATAAGGAACGCATAAAACTTGTTTGGAGCAGGCCAGGCGACGTAACTGCAGCAAGGCTCGCTCCCGCTAAAGTGACGGAAATAAATCGCCCATGTAACTATCTTGTGTGGTTTAAAGTTCTTGCCTATAAGTGACAGTTTTTGCAAATTTCCCGCATAGATAACCTATATTTACCTATTATTTACCGTTATAAATGACCGGTTTATAAAAGTCTGTTGAATAAAAAGGCCTTTTTTGTTTAACAGATCAAGTTTGTTCGTATCCATTGAAAACTTAGGATAAAGGCAGCCTTCTAGACATACTTTTACACGGTTTTCAAAATGTCCATATAAATGACCATAACTGTCCAGGCCATAAATGTCATGCCACCAATTTTTAAATAAATGGACATCTGCTAACACTAATTTAAAGTTTTTTATAAGAGGCGTAGTATTTGGAGGAATATTGATAAATATGTAAAAAAATAAATTTTCGGCTTATTGACCATTAAATTCATTAAAAACTATGCGTTGAGCAGAAAAAACTTTAAACATTTTTTTTACATCTACTTTTAGGCTCTCTACTACTAAATTTTTATTTCACAATGCCTTAGCTTTGCCGACATGTATTTTTTAGTAAAATGATGAATAATGAATGGAAAATGATTTTATAATAACATAGACATATTCTATGTTCGTAATGATCCATTTTAGAGATGGTTAACATCAGCATTGCCCCCTGGTGCTTATGCAGGAACCCTATAAAATGAGAACCAGCTACACAGATATATGTAACAGAAAAGGAAGAATTATAAAATCATATTAATGACTGGCCAGAATGACCAGCCCTGATTATCACGGTTAAATAGGAGCTCTTAACAAATAAGTTCGCCAGCTTCTCTTGACAATCCTGAGGTACCTTGATATTGTTGGAATTTGACTTCTAAAAAGCTAACTTATCGATAGGATACAAACTGAGCGTATATGAATTATTTAATCACAAGTACAACTTATAAGGGCAGAAGCGGACAATACATATTTTTCTATTTATTGCCTAATTATTTCGAAGGACCACTTTAAGCAATTATCTTAAAGATAACACAATGATTGGTATTTTTATACGCTTTAGTTCTGGCTTTGTATGTTGTTGCACTCGATATATTTGCTGGCTTATTCGACTCGCCGGAACCTTTAATATTTGCAGTGAATATTTTTCAAACATTTCCATATATTTTAAGCAAAACTAAGAACACAAATCTAACCTTCAAATTTCTAAGTTTCTAGTATAAAATAAAATAAATTCCCTTTTATTTTGCTATTATTGTTAAGGATTATTTATTAATATCCGTCACAGCAATACTTCTGCAAGATGCAATAGCTATATTTTGCTTATTTAATCAATTAGTAAAGAATATATTTTAAATCTTGCAAGTGTCTACGAAAGTAGGAACCACGACAAGTCTACAACAGGGAAAACGAATACTAAGCAAAAATATTTTCCGTGAGACGGGATAATGGCTCTAGATAAAATGGACTTTCATAAAAATTTTAAAAGAAGGTAGTAAAACATTTATAACGGCATATTGCTTTAACTTTACCTTTAGATACAATTACTATAAAGTATATAAATTGATCTAAAAGACTTAAATAAAAAAGAATATAACTCTATTAAGTTTTTATTGAAAACATAAAAATAGAAATTTCACGTAAATGGACATTTCCTAAACCTCGCATATTCATGAGTTTAAAGACGATTCTTGAATAATACAGGACCTTCTTACCTTGACGGAAATGATTGTGCTTGTGACGCTTAAGAAGAAAAAGTAGAAACTATGATGTCTCTCAAGAATGTAGAAAACGAACTTTAGAAATGTGTAGTATTTAGTATAATCTTGCGATTCCAACAACATTGAAGTATCTTCCATTTAAGCTGGTAAGTTTTACAAATAATTGTAGCAATTAAAATAAAGAGACGGTAAATAATAAATTATTAAGGTACTATTAACAGTCTTTCGGGAGCACCTCGTGGAAAGCAGACCTTTAAGTTTTTAACATAAGTGTTTCCACATTCCGGTTATGCTACTTTGTTTCAGGGAGATGTTGTAGACTCAAGCTCTCACAGTGGAGAATACCGACCTCGCTAGAAATATAAGCTGTAAACGAGTGAGGCCTAGTTATTCCTGCATTCTATCCTGTCCTTCTGTCGGATTCTACATAGAATATTAGCGTAGTGACCGTTAAGTGGCGGGAATAAGGAGATAGCTGAAAACAAAAGCACGTCACGTGATATCAGGAGTACTTCCAATGTTCATCTAGTTGAAGAGGACATGCAGTAGAAAGATTTTAAATTCTAAATCCGATTTGATCGATTGAAATACTTATTTGGGTAAATATTTCCTTACACTTACCACCGCCGATTATGATGATTATTGGTACACAGATAGATTTTTAGACGCTGATAACGAATTCGAGGTTTTGATCACGTTTCTTTTTTTCCTCATCTAAGTTTACAATCTTAGATACAAGTTTTCCACCTTCTCTTCTGTTTTCTTCAGTAGCTTTTATAACAACACAGTTAAAATATCAAAATAACACATGTTTTCCATTTTATGATTTTATATTACTTAAAAATCACATCAATATAATTATGTCTGTTGTGTGAATTTTTTTGGAATACCAAAGACTGATGCGTTGATAAAATTTGTGAAATTATAATTCCGAATATTTTTTTGAATATCAGTGGTTGCCAACATAAAAAATTCCTTAATAAAATTGGCAATTGACAGACATAATTTTATTGATGTGATTTTTGAGAGATATAAGGTCAGCAAATTCGAAAATATGTGTTATTTTGATCTTTTGATGGTGCATTCAATCGCTTTCTAAAAACAATTACTGAAAGAATGTGAAAAACTGTGTGTATAAGATTGTAAAATTTGACGGCGTATATTTCAAAAACGAAACATCGCCGAAAAACTGTAACTTCAGAATTTTAGTTAGCGTCTGAAAATATACTGGTGTACCAAAAATCATCCAAATAGGCGTTGGAAAGTGGAAGTAAATATTTAACATTATTTGGAATAATCGAGCTTATTGAGAGTCTAGAACACGCCATCCGGACATCCCACCGGTATTGTGACCAAACCGGAACAAGGTGTAAACAACGGGGTGTAAATAATCTAGTACGGTCATCCCAGATCTGATTAAGTCCAGGGCGGAGAGCAATCTGGCAAATCGTAGCATTAGAACGGTAGCCAATAGTCACGAAAAAAAAAAGAAACGCCTCATGAAGGCCAGACTTCTGTGTTTTTAACATAAGTGTAAGGTTCTGTTGTTTTTTTCCGGGTGGATACGGGATGCTAAACCGCTCTAAGCGGAGACTAATGACCCTGCTAGAAATGAGGCATACGCTGCGAATATGTGAGTTCTAGTTATTCCAGAATTCCATCCGGTCCGTTTGTCCGTTCTACATATAATATTTGCGTAAATGCCGCTAATTAGCGGCATTTACGAATTATCAAACGGAAAACTCAGCAAGCAGCGGAACACGCGCGTATTTAAAAAAAAATGTGCTGGCAGAAGGAGGAATAAGGGCATAGCTTGAAAGAAAAGTCATCTCGTGATACCAGGAGTACGTCCAGGGAACACCAATTGAAACGGAGATGAAGTAGAAAGATTTAAACGTTAAGTTGATACATTGAAAGATTTGAAATAATCGGGATTGGAACATCACAACCGGTAACGTCTCCAAACCATCATAAGGGAAACTCACCTCAGCTCTGAATAAGCCCCGGCGTATAGCATTCTGACAAATCAAATTATTAAGGACAGAAGCCAAGTAGAATTAAAGAAAGAAGAAGAAGTTATATTAAGGTTAAAATTTTTGTCTTACGTCAAATTCAAATTTCAAATTTCTTGTTTAATTTGCTTACAGATTAAATTTGTTTGGTTTAAAGGTATATATAAATGTCTATATTTTATTATTATATAATTTTTAAGTTTAATGATATTGACTGTGTTTTTTCTTTATAAGATGGATGCCAGTCGTGCCAGTCATATTAAAGAAGCACAGTCTACGTTAGCTACGATTCAAGAGATCTCACAGCTACTTAATACAGGTCTTAGTCCTGAGGCACTCACAATCTGTGTAAGGCTCTGCGAAGTTGGAGTTAACCCAGAGGTATTAGCTTCCTTAGTTCGAGACTTGCAACAGGAAGTACAGGAATATCAAAGTCAGGTCCAGAATAAATCGAGTTCATCAAAAAATGACCAGCCTGATAATAATTTACATTAATAAACATTAAAAAAAGGTATTGTTAATCTCACCTACAGGGCTGGTTGGCCTTTTAGTTATGTATGTACAATACAGCTTGAGTAATACCTACTTACATGGATAAAAGTTATAAATATAAACCATTAATGAGTGAAGCATTAAGTTTTAATAATTTATAATTTTTTCTCAAGATTTTATCATAAATGTCATATGGTATCATTGAGTATGTGTGTATTGTTAGAATCAAAGTTATTTCAACTGATCAGATGAAACAAATCCACTGAAAAACCCCAATATACTTTGCTTGCACGGGAATTCCTGTTTTCCAATTGACTTGGGCCGAGTTGAAGTAGATGCAACCTTTGTTTTTGGGGTATACCCCCCAGATTGAACTGAGGCATTTGACACATAGAAAAAATTAAATTTACAACAAAATAACATCTAAAAAATATTTTAGCATCTTGGGAAAATAATTGATAGAAATGTATAAGGTTAGGTACTTAATAGTATTATAAAAACTTTAATTTATTTCTAATCTGTTATTTTTTTTGTTATCTCTATTCGATTTTATAGAAGATCCAATCTAAAAAGGAGTGGGCTCTTGGCCTGACACTCCTACTTGAGGAGATAGCACAATGGGCCCCAGTGAGCCTAAGTGCTGCCCTTTTCAGGCTCCCCATCTATAGCTATCTATATCTATAGAAGATCCAAACACTAGCAATATATATGGAAGTCACCTGAATTTATTTGGATCTGATCGGTTGAATGCAATTCAAATTCGACAATGTACTTGAACTAATTGTATGTCAAATATCACTTAAAACATCACAAAATGGATCTAAGCAGCCATATGTTAATAATATAAAATATTCCAGTTGCATTGGTTTTCCAAATGTAACTGTAATATCTTAATTTATTTTTTGTAGAATTATAAATCATGATGCATGAATCCTTATTAGTGTTAGGTTTTTCTTAATGTTTTTAATTGTAATAAGCAAATGACTTCTGCCATGCCAAACCAACGACACATTGTTTGTTTTTTTTTCTCAGCCTGACAGAAACTAGTTTTTTGAATTGAAGTATAACATCTGCAGTTTTTTCAATTGCCAATGGGTTTAATATTGTAAGCTGTGTAAAATAGCTTTGTAAAAGTGATATTAGAAATACTATAAATGCAAATTAAATAGTTTTATTTTAAACTTTTCAATAGGAATATGTAAGTAAAAGTAATAAATTAACATGTTTGTTGAAAGATAAACGTATCAATTTATATCAACAACTTCTTTAGTGTACTCCTGTTACCTATTTTATAATACAGTTTAGTATCAGCTGTTGTAGATTTATTTACTGTTTTCTGATTTTAATATGTTAATGTGACTTGTATATATTTAGTGTTATAATGTTGCAATTAATAAACAGATAAAACAGAACATTATGTTTTTGTAAAGCAAATTAAAATTAGACATATTAGTTAATATTTTTGACCTCTAATATTTGAAAAGTTGTGCGAATAAAATATTTTTTGTTTTTTTTTTTATTATACATGTAATATATTTAAACCACACTGTTCAATAAGAAGATGTAATGCATAATAAGTTAACTACAAAATGGGTCAAATTTTGATTAATATTAAACAATGTAGATAGCAGTTAGGTGTAGCCAAATGGTCCAAGGGTCTGACACCCCCCCCCCCAAATTCTAAACTTTTTTATTTTTTAAATATTGTAATAATGATAATCCAGGTACTATTTGCCCAACAGAGAACAAAAGTTGTGATAATGTATATTGTACATGACAATAATTTTTACAATTAGAGGTACATAAAGGGCAGCTTAATATGTAACAAGTACCGATTCTTCCTTAAGTGCTGGGTGCAAATACTTAGACCTTGAAGAACTTAATAAAACAAAACATAAAGATTCAAAAATGTCTAGTTAATTAATTATTATAATCTGTAAATGAATAGCAGCCCTCTATATCGAATATTCGAGACTCCCCCCACTGTAGCTTTCAACAAAGGGCCCCTATATGTACTTTATATAGACTTATCTACAGAAAATAAATGATGTCTAAAAAAAAAGGTTAATCATAGTTTCGCAGAATTCTCTTAAACAAATTCAACAGTAGGATGGTAAAATAATTATTAGGTGGGACCGGGCGCTCTCCCGCTCATCGATAGTTACGCCACTGGCCAAAGTTTACATTACTGCAAAGTTCAAAAAAATTGCAAATAAAACGCGAAAATCCATTTTCTGCCAAAATATTGCAAAGAGAGCAAAATATAGCATACAAAATGAAGGTGATCATATGATGAATGATAATATAATGATATATCATAAACAGAAATGGTCTTAATGATTTTGTTCCTTCCTTGCGATAGTTTCTGAGATAAATCGACCGGAAATATTCGAAAACTAAAGATAATATTTTCTTTCACTTCCCGATTTTGAGATACGCGTCCCGAATTTAAAGGCGTCTCAAATTTGTCCCGCTTTTGAAATATTTACTTTTAATGTTTTTCCTATATATGAAAAAGTCACACATAAACGTTAAATTTCATCAAGTAACTATCGATGGTAAAAACTAATAGATACATTGACTAACTGGCGCTGACATCGACATGTCTTAACCGTCGATAAACATTGTACATCCCTACAGTACGCGGGACTTCCCCTTTGTTTATTTCCCTTACCGGCAAATATCCTGTGTCGTAAATCGAAATTGTCCAGGGATTGAATAATAGTCTAATCTAATGTTTTAATTCGGGTTAAGGCAGTTGTTGAGTAATTAAGTGACAAATTGAAGCATAAAACGGATAAGTTCATTATTATTAAAGTAGATATGAAATGTTAACATTTCTTTGACCTTTTAAGGATTATATATCGGAATGGCGCCAAAATGAAAAGAGAAAATTAGATTTAGGTATATCAAGTTTTTCAATCTGTTTGTGTTTTATATATTTTATACGTTTATCAAGTTTTTTAATCTCTCATGGAGGCAAGAATGACAACGATAAACATTTAAAATCCGATACACATAAATCATATTTAACTGTTCTTCTTCAAAAATGAATGATTTTTTCCGCAATATATCAAAGACGAAGACCAACAATTAGCAGCCGAAGGAGTTTTCGTTTTTTATATGGTGTTTCACACTATTAGCTTTCGTGCAATGGACTGTATATCCAAACTAATCAAAAAATGTTATAAAAAGAAATTTTCTTGCGCGCGTACAAAGGCTGGTACTAACGCATTTACTGAGCGTGTGTTTTTTATAATTAATAAAATTTGAACAGAAAAAACTCAATTAAAAGTGGAAATAGTTAAAACACTTATTATGGTAAAATGTAATTCTGAGAGTAACTGTATGGATTTTTATAACAATAAGATTTCAAAAATTCCATCCATTCTTAAAGAAATACATAAAAGTGAAAAATATTCCTAATTAATTATTTTATTAATATTATTAGCTGAATGATTTTTTTTGTTATGATTTTTTGTGAGGTTGTTTTATGTTTTTAGTTGTGTTAGATGTATACTCAATATCTATATGTTCAGGGTTTATTCAGTATTAAACGTTTCAAAAGGCAAACAAAATATTTTATTCTTCGAAATGATGGAACCGAACGAAAAATTATAATATTACGAGAGCTATTAGAAACCGACCGAAAAATTTAATCCTAATAAGAGCTTTTACAAAATGGTGAATGCGTCTTTTTTTTTTTAATTTATCTGTCCCGCATTTTCCTGTTTTGGAAATGGTTACTTTAGTCCCGGGATCAAAATTGTAATAACTCCAACAAAAATTGAAATACTTTTCATCCCTCCGATACGATATGTATCGACTTTATATCGATACCCCTCCGATCCGTAATATTTAACTCAGATGATTCTGATATATTAGCAGTGATGACATCTAACGTAAAAGTATAAAATCCCAGGATATTAAAAATTCTAGTAATAAGTTGCAAATTACAGAATTCCATGGGAGTTTCAGGAGGAGAATGTTTAAAGTATATTTTAATTATAATTGATATGGGGAAAAGCGGATGGGGAATTAAAAGACTGCGGTGAAAGCGGCAATTAAATTGATGGGCGGGAATATCCTAAATCATCTATGTACATATTTTGTACTGATACGATTAGTATTACTAAGTGTTTATACATTTTAACTCTGATTTTTTTAAATTATCGATATTTAAAATTTCAAATTTTACCTATTTTTAAAACGCTATAAAATATATAATATATATATATATATATATATATATATATATATATATATATATATACTAAAATCAATAAAAATGCGCTTTCACACACCTTTATCAAAAGTTCTTGGCCGGAAAAGATATATGTAGAATAGCAGAAATATATAATTTCTGCAGGTGCAAAACGGCCTACAAGAAGAATTGGTTTCGATTATGTCACAGGGTACCCTCCTGCGATCATGATTTCTGGGCCTTTACCCTCATCAGGCAGGCTTGTACCCAGGGAGATCTGAAATAACAGATTGCTCGATATGGCAAAATCGAAAACGAAACGTCTATCGTACTGAAATAGTACTACATGCTAAGTATAACACTTAGCGCCACCTATTGGGGCTCCGGTGGTTTCCGGCTGCAAACCCATAGGAATTTGGCAAAGTATGCACTAGCACCATCATACGGAGAGTAGATACTAAAATCAATAAAAATGCGCTTTCACACACCTTTATCAAAAGTTCTTGGCCGGAAAAGATATATGTAGAATAGCAGAAATATATAATTTCTGCAGGTGCAAAACGGCCTACAAGAAGAATTGGTTTCGATTATGTCACAGGGTACCCTCCTGCGATCATGATGAGGGTAAAGGCCCAGAAATCATGATCGCAGGAGGGTACCCTGTGACATAATCGAAACCAATTCTTCTTGTAGGCCGTTTTGCACCTGCAGAAATTATATATTTCTGCTATTCTACATATATCTTTTCCGGCCAAGAACTTTTGATAAAGGTGTGTGAAAGCGCATTTTTATTGATTTTAGTATCTACTCTCCGTATGATGGTGCTAGTGCATACTTTGCCAAATTCCTATGGGTTTGCAGCCGGAAACCACCGGAGCCCCAATAGGTGGCGCTAAGTGTTATACTTAGCATGTAGTACTATTTCAGTACGATAGACGTTTCGTTTTCGATTTTGCCATATCGAGCAATCTGTTATTTCAGATCTCCCTGGGTACAAGCCTGCCTGATGAGGGTAAAGGCCCAGAAATCATGATCGCAGGAGGGTACCCTGTGACATAATCGAAACCAATTCTTCTTGTAGGCCGTTTTGCACCTGCAGAAATTATATATTTCTGCTATTCTACATATATCTTTTCCGGCCAAGAACTTTTGATAAAGGTGTGTGAAAGCGCATTTTTATTGATTTTAGTATCTACTCTCCGTATGATGGTGCTAGTGCATACTTTGCCAAATTCCTATGGGTTTGCAGCCGGAAACCACCGGAGCCCCAATAGGTGGCGCTAAGTGTTATACTTAGCATGTAGTACTATTTCAGTACGATAGACGTTTCGTTTTCGATTTTGCCATATCGAGCAATCTGTTATTTCAGATCTCCCTGGGTACAAGCCTGCCTGATGAGGGTAAAGGCCCAGAAATCATGATCGCAGGAGGGTACCCTGTGACATAATCGAAACCAATTCTTCTTGTAGGCCGTTTTGCACCTGCAGAAATTATATATTTCTGCTATTCTACATATATCTTTTCCGGCCAAGAACTTTTGATAAAGGTGTGTGAAAGCGCATTTTTATTGATTTTAGTATCTACTCTCCGTATGATGGTGCTAGTGCATACTTTGCCAAATTCCTATGGGTTTGCAGCCGGAAACCACCGGAGCCCCAATAGGTGGCGCTAAGTGTTATACTTAGCATGTAGTACTATTTCAGTACGATAGACGTTTCGTTTTCGATTTTGCCATATCGAGCAATCTGTTATTTCAGATCTCCCTGGGTACAAGCCTGCCTGATGAGGGTAAAGGCCCAGAAATCATGATCGCAGGAGGGTACCCTGTGACATAATCGAAACCAATTCTTCTTGTAGGCCGTTTTGCACCTGCAGAAATTATATATTTCTGCTATTCTACATATATATATATATATATATATATATATATATATATATATATATATATATATATAGCCTGTATTTTTCGTTAGCCCCGAGTTTCTGGTAAAGCGATTTTACCGATTTTTATAATCAAATTTTGTCTTAAAATTAATAAAAAAATTTACTTATTTTAAACACGCTTTATCTAATAAACAAAATTTAAATTAAAATTCACTGGCTAATATCCAGGAGCCAGTGGCAAAAGCTCTGAGAATCGGTATAAGGAATGTACAGAAACTTGTGCATGAAAAAAAACATAATTTACTTTTAAAGAAGATTAAGAAATGTACACGAAAAAATCCAAAGGCAAAAGACTTAAGTTATAAAGCAAAAATGGATATTCATAATGCAATTTATGATTTATACACCTCAAAGACTTATATAATCGTTCAGAAACTTTTTAATATTATAGACTAAAAAATATTATCATCACTTAAAAAGTCCTCATCCTCTGAGTCGTCCTCAAATGGCGCAATGATCATTGGTGCTATTTCGACATCTAAAAGTCGTTCTCGACTCCACCAATCTCATATTAATTTCTTCGTATGTTCCACAGATTTCTTCGGTAGTGCGTATTTTCCCCTAACCGAAACTTCACTGGCCCTGACAGTCGAAATCCCGACAGATTGGAATGTGCGGAATGCGGCGCTAGCCCGACACTTTAAATAGCGAATTGGCGAGCTACGCTACTGACTAAAAATTCTTTAAATGGGCCTGCTGTGTTGTCAAGTTTTATTGATAAAAATAAATATATTGTTTATTCACTGTTAATCAAAACCACACCATGAAAAAATGATGTTAGCGTATTTCCCCGCATTCTAACTTTGAAGTGAAAATATTTTGACTGTTTTTTTTTTGTTTATTATAAAGTATTTGTTTGTCACAGGATAATTTCTATTTAATGGAATAATGGAGATTGAATATTGAAAAAAAAATTGTTGGAATGCCCAGCAAGAGGTTATTACTTGTTTACATTCAGATGATTTTAAACCTTCTACTTTTAAACTGGGTAAGTTAATCTTATTTGTTACTATATAGGATTGAGCCCCCATCTGTTATTAATGTGGATGTTGTTCCCTACCTAAAGATAAAATAAAGTTTTACTCAAAAGATCATATAAAAATCCACAAAAGCCTTGAAGCTTGAACATATATCTTTTAACTAATTTGTTTTTGAGACACACAATTTCTACTTTTTTTAGTGTTTAATTTTTTATCCTGATCCTAAGCAAATACCTATCTAAAAATCAGTTTTTATCGGTCACATATTGATTAGTGTTTTATAAGATTGTTAATGATTTTGCCTAGGCTTGTTATTCATGCAGGTACTTTATTAATTGTAATTTGTTTTAGGACCAATGCAAGTCTTCTCTATGTTTCATATAGGTATCGTAGACAAGGCTTAGGAAGTTAATTCTGCTCATATGTGCATTGGAGATATTAGTGACGTGTATATTATAGTCATACTTCAGTACTCTTTGTTGCCCTTATTGCATAGGAAGAAAGAAAAGACTTTAGTTACGTGTATTGATCCGAGTGTCATATAGCCCCAATTATAGCCCATTCCATCAATGTAATAATTGGCCCTCTTTATTATATGGAAGCTTCAAATTCTGCACATTTAAATTTACTGAATATGCTTGTCACATAAAGTGGTTCATTTATAATTATTGTTGCTGAGAAAGTGTGTAGTTTGAGAATTAAAAAAGATGCACCATATGATAAATGTAGTGTCAACTTTATTTTTAATTCTATGTTGAATAAATTTTTTTATTGCTGTAAAGTGTATCACACATTTTGTATATTGATTAAAGATATATAGCCAAAGTTTAGAAATATGAATAATTTTTCCCCATATTTTAAAAATATTAACTGTGGCCTATTTATATATTTTCTCGAGTTGGTATACACAATTCAGTAATAAGTTATTTTAGTAAGTATGCCAGATATCGCACATCACGCCTTCAATATTTTTTTTAAATCTAAGTATGGTTTAGGAAAAAGTTAGGTACATGATATAATTATAAATGACAAGAGTCTTCCGAAGATATTCTCAATTAATTTCATGCTTTCAGATTCTTAGGTTTATTAACTGGTATAAAGTAGTTTAGTTAACTTTTAAAATACAAACTTTTATAGCCTAATCTTATAGAATTTCCTAAAAATATTTTATCGTTGACTTTACCATATGTTGGGAACTGGCCACCAAACTTATAAGACTGCGTATTGTTAAAAAAAATTATGGTGTATCTTTTAGAATCTTTATTCAAGTAAATGTTAAGTTTTCTAAATAAATAGTTACAAACCAGTAAAAAGGTATCCTACAATAGCTTTATATATATATATATATATATATATATATATATAGATTCCGTCATATCACAATTATCAGCTGTACATATAAGGTATCATATTATAAGGCTAATAATACCTAAGGTTGAGACAGTGTTTCAAGAGGGATAGACTTTGACTAAAAGCATTATCCCCTATAATACCTGTAGTGCTTTGTTTAATGTCCGACTAAGCAAAATAATTTTTAATTGAGAAAAATTTAGTTTAAACAATATCTTATTTAACTAACTTTGGCATAATGTCATTATTTGTCAAAATTGTGCCAAGGATATATGACCAAATGCCATTGGAATTTAAGAACAAATCATATTATATAATTATACAAAAATCTTGAATACTTTAAAATGAAGTAATCGTTTTATGATTGCATACGAATTTTGATTGATCATAAATTAAACCTCCATTTAACTCTTTTGTTGAAAGGGGTAGAAAAAAATAGGTAAACGCAGAAGTTGCAGATTTTTAATCTATTATTTTCTATGTATACTGGGTGTTTTTTCAAATTCTGAAAAGATTAACAAGATAGATTGTCTTGTTTTTAAAATACAGACAACTGTATTTTTGCTATGATAACTTTAATTAAGTTTATGTAGATAGTTTGTATGAATTTTTTCTGAGCCCAGTCTGGAGTTAGCCTAACCCTGGATGTAATAATAATAGCTATATTTAAAAAAATTATATACTTTAAATCATTTTGTGTATTTAATCACAAATATTTGTAAAAGTTATACATCTGTGTAAGTTTCTAATTATTGTGAGGCATTTGACACAATCCTTCAGGCTATGCTACTGGACATTGTGGATAGCTATATGATGTGGAGGATCCATGTTGAATGTTTTCAAAATGTATCTAATTATGTTAAAGTAGAAGATTTGAGTCAGGTTAAAGAAATCAAAATTGGAGTACCATAAGGTACAGTGCTGTGTCCTGTGCTTTTAAACATATATATCAACACTCTTTGTATTCTTGGCATAAGGGGGTAAAGTGGTTGCCTATGCTGATGACTCCATTTTGATTTTCCTCAGTGATATATGGGAAGAAGTGTAGGATTTATTAATTAAGGACATAAATAAGGTTAAATGGTTTTTGGATAATTTTAAACTGATTCTTAATATAAAGAAAACTAATTTATTCAATTACATCAATTAATCATCCAAATTTTAATTAAATTAGCATAGATTATTGGAGTGTACTATTACGGCTAGGAAATAAAGTAATAAAAAATTTAAAGAAATAAAAAGTTTTAAGAAGTAAAAGTCTATTCATAAATAAGTCCAAAATGGTGAATGAGTCCTTATACAGCTTATTTTCAGAATAAATTTAATCTAACATAAATTTTATTTTAAACACAATACAGCAAATATTATCTTCTTATGATGTAATCAGTTTTCTCAACTCACAAAGGGGTTGTTTTCACTTGCCTCACCCCTGGCAATAACTGAATCGGTGTAGTTGGTAAGAAGGCCAGATTTTAACCAATGACACAGTCCAAGATATCATTTTCTTACTTTCTAGAGCTTCCATCTTGTTGGTGATCTTATTACATAATGGTCATCCTTGGGCATACTAAAAATAAAGAAAATTCCTAATTTCTTTCAAAAACATTTATACTTATTTAAAAAAAAAAAGAAATAAATGAAATAGATATGGCACTACTTCAAAAAATAACCAGGACTGGTGAACTTACGCTATTTGAATTTTCAAAAGAAAACGAAAAAAACTACATATTATATTTAAATAATGAGCCCATATAATTTCAAAAAAAATGATCAAACTAAATGCTTAATTGTGGATGTATATTCCAGCTTTATCTTACACATGTTATAAATATATCAGAAATTATGCCATCTATGCATTTTTACATTCCGATAAAACTTTAAATTCTATGAATGTCAGTTTTTAAATATTTACAATTGGACAAAAAATGGTGGATCTACAGGCATTTCCTTTATTTTGTTTAGCTTGCCATGTCACAAATATTAATGCAACTTTTAACAGACTTTAAAAAAGGAGGTTATCAATTTCACCCTATGCATTTTTTTATGTATGTACAACGATTACTCTGCGATGGTTTCAACAATTTCGATGAACTTCTCCGGGAATATCCGGAATATTGCCCGAGTGGTCCCACAGCTAGCGTATTGTAAAAAAGTATGACGCTATATTAAATATTTATTCATGGTAAAAAAGCGTTCACCATTTTATCAGGAATTTACATAGATTATTTGTTAAATATGAATAGAACTAAAATGGATGAAATAAAAAAACGTATAAAAAAATAAAACCGACTTCAAAAAATGCACCTAAAATTGGAAAATAATATTATATTCCATCTGGAAAATTTTAGTCACCAAAGAATAGAGATAGTAAAACAAAACACTCATTACATAAATATATTTTTGTGATTAGGTAATTAAGAATAAGTTTGGTTTTGACTTCATAGACACAGGGTATGGGATTCGCTTCTGGGGAGTTACTTCACAATATCTACTTCAGAAAGCGTTGTTATCCAAACAGAATTTTTTATAAAAAATAGAACGGACTTAAAAAAAAACACTAAAAAGTAAAAATTTGATATTTTATTCCACATTGAAAATTTGACTTTATGAAGTCATCTTCAAACTAATTCTTAATAACTTAATCATAAACAGACATTTATATAATGAGTACCTACATACGTGGGAATAAAATATTATTGTTTACTTTTTGTTGTTTATTATATTGGTTTAGTAATTTTTATTTCATCCTTGTTAGTTTTCTTTATAGAAAGTTTCAAGTTATAAGGCCTAAACTTAGGTTAAAATTTTAGACTCCCTGAGTCCATTGCATATGAAATTTTGCCAGAATCACCATATTAACATACATACTTTTTTCCTGGCAATATGGTGAACGCGATATAGATTGTTTTTCGCGCTCGTGTATACGTGTATGGCATCATTCCGATATATTTAATGTTTGTTATGGGACCACTCCAGTAACATCCTGAATATTCCCTATTTCATCCAAACTGGTCATACAAGGCAATCACATACCATTGCTATTTCCATTCATTTAACATCTTAATTGAACTCAATATTTTTACTTATATAAGCAAATTTAATTCAATATCTAAATCAGATTTGTCAATAATATAGAATTCTTAGACAATAAAGCATTTAAGTTACATTAAAATTTCAATTATATTTGTGCCATAAATAAATTCTTATGCATCTCTCATAGAAAACCTTGTAGAGTGTAGAGGAAAATTTAAATGATTTTAATTATCATAACACTTCCTTTTTGTTTGTGTATTTTTTTCTGTTTTTGTAAGAAACAATGTTTGCTTTTTTTCAAATAAATAAAAATAGATGAACAGAAAATAGCCATTAACATTTTTAGACTTAACAAATTACAAAACCAAAGTGCAACCTATCAAATTCTGTGGAACTTAGTCTGAAATAATGGCTCCTGTCTTGTTGATCTGACAGAAACATGAAAGTTTAAGTCCAAGATGGCACAGTATAAAATACTCTAGAATATACACATTGCTGAAAGGTCAAAGACATCTTAAAATAAAGCCTAATAGTTTTATTGCTCTATTCGTGATATTATCTATGTGTTTGGCAAAAGTAAATTTGGACTTCAATAGCACTTCCAAGTCTTCAACAGTATCAACTCTTTTCAAGGCGCTTTTGTTCAGTGTATAAATAATGTATTTTTTAAACAACGGAATCTTAATTTCTAGAAATAGGGATATATCCAATAATATCAACACAGGGGTAGGAATGATTTGGTTATGACACTTCACCAAATTTCTTTATTTCATAAGGGTCCTCTAATCGGATGTATAAAATTATATATATTACCATTAAAAATAAAATGTATTCAAAGCATAAAAGTAAACCAAAAAATTCTTATTGAAAGAGAATTCTGTTCCCCAGATGATTATGTTAACTTTTAAATACAGATTATGTCCTGCTTATGTGTAGAGCCTAGTATGAATGAACTGTTCATTTAAATCACTCAAGAAATAGAGAAGATCAAAATACCTTAGGGTTTCCGAGGGGTATTCCAACATCGAAGACACAAGTGTTTAAAATGTTGTAAACATTAACAAAATAGGTTGCCTTTTTTGAAAATTCTGACCCAAATAAATTTGTCCCAGGCCAAGTCTAGGGTAAGCACGGCTCTGTAGGAGAGTAATAGTTATCTTTTTAAAAATGATAAGTATATGGATCTCTTCATGTAAAATAAATCTTCAAAGCACTTTATTTTGCTACCTATTTAACAAATTTTTCTAAAAGTTATCTTTGTAAGAAGAAAATACTTTGAAAAAGAAAAATGCCTCATTATTAAAATATCTAATTATTGGGACATGAATTACCTCAGCAGTTCTATATTTATTCTCAGATGGACCATGGAACCATTCCTCACTGCTATGTCTGTCTACTCATAATATTATATGCAAAGCTGATTTTCATTTTTTATTGTTGCCTGAGATTCATACGCCGATTTGCCAAGATGGAGCCCATTGTGGATGATACATCGATGAATTTACTTGGTTTTCCTAAAAATGCAAACACAACTATATATCATAATCATGTTATCAACCAAATACAAATGTTTTTGTCGAGGTTTTTCTTTTAACTAACAGTTAGTGTGCACTATACATTAAAAAACCGATATATTGTAGAAAATCCGAAGAGGAACATTTAAGAAAATAGATGTATATGCAAAAAAAGAATCTAGGTGGTTTACCAATATGAAATTTGTACATTACAATATACTATCTGCTGTCCTAATATTGATAGTCCCTTTAAATTGCTGAATCTAACTTTCTAGTAATCTCGTTCTTGAATATACATTTAAATGGGCGAAAAACTGAGAATTCAGGACATATCGGGAACATAGTAAAAGCTTGCATATTATTTCTGCATCTTTCACAACCGAACCAACTAACAATTTACAGGCATTTTTCATGTTAGTAAAACTTATTTTATTGTATCCTAACACTGATACGGTCGCAGTAGAATTAATACGTAGCTATTTGCTATTTTTATAAACTATGTAATTCTTTGAGAACATTTAAAACTTATTATTCAGGAATAGTAATAACACGTTACCAAGCATAAATAAAAAACAATATTTCTAATATTGTCGGAAACATGTACTTCATTTGAACAATAATGCACTTTGGCAACAGTGACAGAAGTTTCTTACGTCATTGGCGTGCATGTTTATGTATTTCGACGTTTAAGGCCAACGACGAATTCCATGCATTCCAATGTGTCGGGATTTCGACTGTTCGCGCCAGTGACGGTTATGTGTAATGTAGGTTTGGGCAAGTGAAGTTTAGGGCCAAATACATCGAACCATTTCTTCCAGTACTCCGCCGTAATATAATTTAATGAATCTTGCCAAACAATTTGCACTTCATCTGATGTAAGACCATCGTTCACGTATTTTTCGTAATATGATTTTGCCCCAGCCCATATTAATTCTATTGCGTTAAACTGGCAATGGTATGGCGGCAGTCGTAAAACCTCATGTCCATTTTCCCGTAATATTTCATCTACGGCATATATTGTTGGTTTTTTAATAGATTTTGCCATTAAAAGAAGTTCTAGTTTCAGCATATTGGGTAAAGGACTTTGTTTTATTAACCAGTCATAAATATCACTTTTCTTCCGGGATGAAGTAGGTTGTTTATTTAAGATTCTTGAATGATAAGATGCGTTGTCCAGAATGACTAAAGATGGAGCATCTAAATTTGGAATCAGTTGTTATTTTAACCACTTTTCAAATAGTTCACAGTTCATATTATCATGGTAGTCCATACTCTTGGATGTTGAAGAAAACAGTAAACTTGCACCTAGGAGAATCCTGTTGAGAAACCTGCATGCAAAATGATGGACCGTTTTCCCGTCCCATATCCCTTTTTTCTCTTGACACTTTTTACAGACTCATCCTACCAAGATTTCGAACCACTTCCATTAGAAAATATCCAAATCTCGTCTAAAAATACCACTTTTCTAAATTTTGAATTAACATTTTCCGTGTATTTCTTTAAAAACGCTGACTTGCTATATGTGGCCACTCGTATAAAAATCTTCGATTACAGTCTTTTTTATATCGAAAACGCAACATTTTTATTAATTTTGACAACGATTTTAGTCCAACTTCCAATATGCTTCGATTTTTTAAAGCTTCTTTTAAAACTTGAAGGGTTATATTAGTTTTTGATGTGTATAAATCTTAAATTGCGTTACGAACATCCATTTTTACATTGTCACTTAAGTCTTCTGTCTTTGGCTTTTTTCATGTACTTAATCTTCTTCAGAGTCCTTATACCGATTCCCAGAGCTTTCGCTACTGTCTCCTGGATATTGGCCGGTAAATTTTCATTTTCGTAATATTTTATTAGATTTAATACCATTTTTTTCGCTTGTGGATGCAAAAAACCCGAAAATCGTTTTCCATTACTCATTTTGTCACTGACTTGTCAATCTGACTTTGAAGTGACATCGCTCAAAGATTTTTGCAACTTCTGGTATTTATATGTTTATCCTCTTTTTTCATATGAAAATATCATAGGTCTATCTAATTCATCTTCCGGATTTTATGCGGAGGATATGATTACACGTAATAAAAGAAAAACAAACTGTCGTTGATAAATCGTCTGACCCGCACGATAACATTGTTTTTGACTATACTTACGAACGGATCGTGTATTTATTATGAATCAAAAACTGTTAACTGCGAGTGGAGAACTCATTAGCCTAGTTACGGGGGATATGTGGAATATATCGCCCCAAGCCCCAAGACTCCTTAAATATAATCGGATTATTTTAAGAAGGTGTACATGATGTGCAGTTTTATAATTTCATATTATATTCTAGAAGAAAAAAGTTGTTTGTGTGTATTATATACGTGTTATAAACACTTAACCGTTTCGCTTTTAGACTATAATACACCATTAGGGTAAATTAAAACAAATTCATTTGAGCAAAATAATGCAAAAGCCGACTTTTAAGTAATGTTCATTAGGCGAGCGAAGAAACATCACTGGCAAATACGTTTTTCCAAAAAAAAGTCTACCTGTCGACCTCCGACTTCTAAATTCATCAGAAAATGAATATCTGATTGCGGATAAAAATAAGACCACTGTTAGGATCTTAGATAGAAAACTTTACAAAAAAAATCGTTTTTACAATGTTTAAAAACTAAAAAAATTAGTATGACCCTATGCGAATTTGTATAAAACCTTTTCATTTTATTTTTTTAAGATTTAACACTTTTTTGGGTTAACCCATTGTTCAATTTTTAATTTATTTTATGAACGAACTAATCAAATGCACAATGGAATCCGGACACCTCAAAGATGCTCGGGCCACCTCCTCCCTTGTCGGGCCTAATAACGAAATTTGGTTCTTTCTAAAATGTGTTGAGTTGAGACCGTTTTGTACTAAAATTTGGACGATGATGCTAGCGATATATGCTTACTACTCTAAGTTTGGAAGTGCGCTAAGGAACAAAATAAGGTTAAAACCGTTTCCTCGCCGCCTTTTGCGTGATGCTGTTAAATGGTTTGAGAATGAAGTTGAGGGAACAAGTTTTTAAATGCATATATGAAGGAAATTAAAAAAAAAACAGCGTAATTAATAAGCAGTTACTACCTTTTGTATCTTGTATATGGGTTAATTACTGTGTTTTAGCATATTTTTTTGCTGATGAGGGTCATTTTGAACAGTAGTATGAACTTAATGGAATTATTACCAATAGAAAGTATAATAATCATAAATGATACACAAATATGTAAATAACATAATATTTTATTAACGAAAGTTTTGACTTTGTTGAACTATAAAGGCAATGTATAGATATTGTCATAACAATAGAACTAAAAAAACATTTTACTCAATAACAATTTAAAAATACGCAATGTATTAGTAAGAAGGAACCTTCCAACATATATTAATATTTGCGAATATATTAACAATATACAACAATTCATACGAGTATAAAAATTATAAAAAAGTCATTCATTCAACACAACATACATTTTTTCCATTCAAATTGAGACATAAATCAGAAGTCTAAGGTTTACTTAACCAAATATTAAAGTTTTATTAAATATTTATGATTACTGGATAATTGCGTTCTGAATATTAATTTGAAAAAGTTCCACGGTAAGTTAAAAAAACATATATACATATTTAGTATGTGATCCTAAATATAGCAAAATGGCAATATTCCAACATACATAATAATTAATAAATATTTAACAATTTATATTCACATATTTGTTTCCTAAAGTTGTACTGCTATAATTCACGAATTGCAACAAGAGCAGGTCTAACCCGATCCAAATTCAAAAAGGTAACCGGTTCCAAAACTATAAGGCTTTCCAGGTGCATCATTGAACTCTGGTTGTTCTTTTTCATCAATATCATTGGAACTAGGTGCTGGTCTAGCTTGTAGTTGTTGATATTGGGGTTGCTGGTAAACTGGTTTGGGCTGAGCAATAGCCTGAGTGTAGATCTTCGGGTGGTAGTACGATTGCGCTGCTCCACCTTGTGCTTGTGGTCTTTCGTAACGTTCTGGCCGGTATGAACCATCGTCGTATTGGCTGTTGGAGGGTTGTGGCTGAAACAAGAATCATAACATAGATCAGGGAAATCTACAGATCGATCTGCTATATTTTCCGATCAAAAATAACGTTATACTCGTAAGATTGTCGCAGAATTTTAACTATATAAAAACATTACATATACAGAGTGATTGCTGAGCTTATTTCAAGAAAAATAATTTCATAATTTTGGTACGCCATTCTCTATTTTGAAAATTGATAGTTTCTTAAAATCTGATAAGCTTTTTCTAAATTAAGTTAAGCGTAGGTATTTAAACGAAGATATGCTGGACACCTAGATCAAATATGAATCCTTTGGATTTCTTTGTTTGGGTTACTTGAAATCTCTCGTGTATAAAATGCCAGTTCAAAGTAAGGAGGATTCAAGAAATAGAAAACAAGAGTCCTGTGTTATCATAAGAATACCCCTCTGGTATTTTCGATTTCGATGTTAAGATGCGTAAACACATACATTGTTGATTAAGTGGTCATTTTCAACAGTACTTTGAATAGTTACTACTTTTAAGTTTTTATTCACAGCTACAGCATGTTTTAGTTTTTCAAATAGGATAATTTGCTGAGATTCTTTAATTTTTTTTTCGAAAGCCTTTCATTCTACCGAAAAACATAAAAGAAAAATGTGATTTTTAGTATACCGCTAAAACTCTATCAGATTTTAAAATACTTTAAGTACTTTTGATTGTTAAATGCAAAAACGCAATCAGTTTTCAAAATAGACAGTGGCGTACCATTAGTTTAGTAAAATAAAAATAGGTATGGCTACCCAAGCGCACGCCTGTGGCTCAGTCGATTTTCTTTCATTTGGAAAAAGTAGCATTTTAAACACTTATTACCAAATTTCAATATAATACATTAGGAAGTTTCCAAATAATAATAAAAATGGCATTTTATATAACATTTTTTAAATTTTTATGGAAAATACTGTATTTTATCATGATAGTCACGTTGATTTCAAATATAAAGTGCTGCTCTTTAATGTTCTCCTCTCTTTTATCTTTTAAACCATACTAAATGCTATTTTTTGCGCATGTTTCTAATTGCCTATTGGGTGCTTTATTGCGTGAATACGGTTAATTTTATTTTGACAATTCATAATTGTTCGGTTGTTAATTTTTCTGTATAACATCATTTTTACTATTACTACTACACGACCAGAAATTGAAAAAGCTAACAAAGAACAGTTGTAAATATTTCTTCAAGAATGTCCTCATGCACAGAAGAACAAGTTCTCTGCAAAGAACTGAATTTAGCTATAAACTTAAAGAAGATTCCTGCTCTGGACATAATCAGCTTCATAGACACCGCATATATGGAGGGACCATAACCTAAATAATTTAGATGGAAGTTAAGAACAGAACTTGATAAAACAAAACACATTTTACTTAACATTACATTCCCAAGGATCCCAACAGAAATAGAATAGAAACATTTATAAAACCACAACAACATTCATACCAAACCACAGTAAGCTTCCATATTTGTATCAACCTAAGATTCATAAAGCCAGCAGGCCGTTGTGACCAATTAAAAGCTCCAGGAAATGACCGACCAAAGAATTGTCCAAACATCTGCTACAGATTATATAGCCACTGCAGGGTAAGCGCACTTCTTTTTTCAAAAATATGTTAAAGACATCTCCTTAGGCCGATGAAACCAATTTGTAAGCTTTGATGTGGAAAGCCTGTATACAATTGTTTCGCTGGAAGTGTCGTTGTCCATTATCAAGACCAGGCTTGATGAAGATCAGCTTTTCTTCATCGTTACCACTGGATGGGATTATGGAACAGTTACAGTGTCGCATGCGTGATTCTTACCTCCAAGTTAAAAATAATTTTTATGGTCAAGATGACGGTTTTCCTATGGGTTCATACCTCTCTCCAGTGGTGACTAACAGACTAAATTCCAACTTACCTTTTCTTGATGTTCTTGTTAATCGCGAAAATAATTTGATCAAGGCTTCCGTTTACAGGAAATCTACTCACATAGAACAGTACCTCAACCAGAAGTCTAACCATTCTTCGGCAACAAAACAAGGTGTTATTGAATCTCTGAATAACCAGGCCACACCTTTATCTACGGATAAGAATCTTTAGATAAGGAGATGTGTAATGTACTTTAAATAGAATGGATATACAGAAAAATTGATAACCGACACAATCAAGTGACAGAATAGTCAACTGGCTCGCTCATAACGACCCTATATATAAAAGGAACATCCGAAAAGTTCAGAAGGAATGCAGTGGAATTGCCAGGAGTCGGAATTTTTCTAAAAAGTTACAGAATTACGCATAGGCGCCGATTCCATGGGGCCATTAGAGCAACTAAATTTTTGGTGCAGAGCATTTATTTTGTGTATTTAAAACACAAAATAACCAATGTTATAAAAATATTTCTTTAGAGGATTTATTTTCCTATTATTAACATTTATTTCTAAACTTAAATACTATTCCAACAACAGCGTGTAGGTACCTCAGAAGTTTTTCTAACGATTCTTGTGGAAATGGATATGCGTGAAATTCTGGAAAATGGATATGCATGTATTGAAATCATTAAATGAAATTTATAAATAATAAAGAATCCTATGTAAAGAAAAATTACAGCATATATAGCGTCAATCACGGTTCGTGATATAATAAAATGTTAATAATTGTGTGATTTTCTGAATTAGGTAAGTGAAAATTGCTATATTTTAATTGCCAGTTTTTTCTTTTTTAATAAAAATTAAGATATTAAATATTCTTACCAAAAGAAACATTATACAGGGTCTATCATTATATTGTTTATAAATGTTGTGTCATTATTTATGTACACATTTAAATTAAACCATTAGGGACCAGGGGTATTTAAATGTACCTGTAATTTAAATTCGTACATCTAGATGCCTACTGTAATAATAAAAGCATTTAATTTAGTAAACTAAAAATAGGTATGGCTACCCAAGCGCACGCCTGTGGCTCAGTCGATTTTCTTTTATTTGGAAAAAGTAGCATTTTAAATAGTTATTACCAAATTTCAATATAATGCATTAGGGAGTTTCCAAATAATAATAAAAATGGCATTTTATATAACATTTTTTAAATTTGTATGGAACATACTGTATTTTATCCTGATAGTCACGTTGATTTCAAATATAAAGTTCTGATCTTTAATGTTCTCCTCTCTTTTATCTTTTAAACCAGACTAAATGCTCTTTTTTGCGCACGTTTCTAATTGCCATTTGGGTGCTCTATTGCTTGAATAGGGTTAATTTTATGTTGACAATTCATAATTGTGCGGTTATTAATTTTTCTGTATAACATCATTTTTACTATTACTACTACACGACCAGAAATTGAAAAAGCTAACAAAGAACAGTTGTAAATATTTCTTCAAGAATGTCCTCACGCACAGAAGAACAAGTTCTCTGCAAAGAACTGAATTTAGCTATAAACTTAAAGAAGATTCCTGCTCTGGCATAATCAGCTTCATAGACACCGCATATATGGAGGGACCATAACCTAAATAATTTAGATGGAAGTTAAGAAGAGAACTTGATAAAACAAAACACATTTTACTTAACATTACAAACGAAGTAGCAAGGCTTCCCAAGGATCCCAACAGAAATAGAATAGGAAAATTTATAAAACTACGACAACATTCATACCAAACCACAGTAAGCTTCCGCACCTGTATTAACCTAAGATCTATAAAGTCAGCATGCCGTTGTGACGAATCAAAGGCTCCAGGAACTGCCCGACCAAAGAATTGTCCAAACATCTGCTACAGATTATATAGCCACTGCAGGGTAAGCGCACTTCTTTTATCAAAAATATGTTAAAGATATATCCTTAGGCCGAGAAAACCAATTTGTAAGCTGTGATGTGGAAAGCCTGTTGTCCATTATCAAGACCAGGCTTGGTGAAGATCAGTTTTTCTTCTTCTTTACCACTGGATGAGATTATGGGACAGTTGGAGTGTCGCATGCGTGATTCTTACCTCCAAGTTAAAGATAAGTTCTATGTTCAAGATAACGCTTTTCCTATGGGTTCATACGTCTCTCCAGTGGTGACTAACATACTAAATTCCAACTAGCCTTTTCTTGATGTTCTTGTAAATCGCGAAAATAATTTGATCAAGGCTTCCGTTTACAGGAAATCTACTAACACAGAACAGTACCTCAACCAGACGTCTAACCATTCTTAGGCAACAAAACAAGGTGTTATTGAATCTCTGAATAACCAGGCCACACCTTTATCTACGGATAAGGATCTCAAGATAAGGAGATTAGTAATGTTAATTACTTTAAATAGTATGGATATACAGAAAAATTGATAACCGACACAATCAAGCGACAGAACAGTCAACTGGCTATAAAAGGAACATCCTAAAAGTTCAGAAGGAATGCAGTCGAATTGCCAGGAGCCGGAATTTTTCTAAAAAGTTACAGAATTACGCATAGGCGCCGATTCCATTGGGCCATTAGAGCAACTAAATTTTTGGTGCAGAAGACTCAGAGCTATTCATGGGATATTTTTAGAGGATTTATTTTCCCATTATTAACATTTATTTCTAAACTTAAATACTATTCCAACAACGGCGTGTAGGTACCTCAGAAGTTTTTCTAACGATTCTTGTGGAAATGGATATGCGTGAAATTCTGGAAAATGGATATGTGTGTACTTAAATCATTAAATGAAATTTATAAATAATAAAGAATCCTATGTAAAGAAAAATTACAGCATATATAGCGTCAATCACTGTTCGTGATATAATAAAATGTTAATAATAGTGTGATTCTGTGTTCTGAATTAGGTAAGTGAAAATTGCTATATTTTAATTGCCAATTTTTTCTTTTTTAATAAAAATTAAGATATTGAAAATATTCTTAACAAAAGAAACATTATACAGGGTCTATCATTATATTGTTTACAAATGTTGTGTCATTATTTATATACACATTTAAATTAAACCATTAGGGACCAGGAGTATTTAAATGTACCTGCAATTTAAATTCGTACATCTAGATGCCTCCTGTAATGCTAAAAGCATTTAAATAATATTAAGGTATATTGTAAGATATACGACATTCTGTTTAACTTTTTTTTTCAAAAACTTAATAAAATAAAAGTGTCGATAATTGACATTACAAGGTTTAGGACAGAGAAATTCTAAATTATTGTATTATTCATTCTTGGATTGAGGGTGGGGCCATGGGGGCTATAGCCACAGGCTCCGTCTTAGTTAGAAGCAGAGCAAGGTTTTGCGGGGATGTAACGTTGAATTACTCTAGGGGCCACATGCAACGGGGACCCCGAACGGTATGGACAAGAAGTCGTTTGTGATGTTTTTGAGTCTCATCAGTTATTTGCAAAATACGACTCGCAAAACCTCGTACGGCTTAGAGGCCCATAATGACTGAAAGACTTGAATCCCTAGGTCTACACGAGCGGAGTACAAATCTGAGGACCTTGTTTTGTTCATCGGTTATTTGCAAAGGATTCTTCGCAGGGTTTAGAGGCCCCTAATTAGAAAGACTTAAATCTCTAGGGCCATATCAGCGGAGTACAATTCAGAGAACCTTTTCTTATGTCATTAGTTAATTTTGCTAAATCTCGAACGTTCAGGGGCCCCTAAATACTTAAAGCCCCAGGCCACATAATTCGTTAATCCGACCCTGGCGTTATTGAGTTGTCCAATTTTATTACTTGCTACCTTGTATTTAAAATGACGTTTTTCGTATTTGCATTACAGGTGTTGAGATTATTTCTACTAAGCAAAATAATTTGTACAAGATAATTTATATAAACTATATTATATAAAATTTATAAACTGCTAAAAGATATAGAAATGATGGCCGCAAAAGTTCGGAGGTCATAGTGACTTGGAACATCTCATATCTCAGTCTATAGTAAATGTGTTCTCTGCGCGTGTAGATTGTACAAAAGTCAGTACTATTTTCTGTAAAATTGTTTTCTCCTTCCAAAATTTTATCTTTTTGGTAACTGAATATCTGACCACTTTGTAGCCTAAGCTATAACTCAGTTATCTCACTCAGAAACATGATTTCTCATCTCCTGGTAATGGCATTTTGATAATTCGAAAATTTTTTGAGAAAATACTCAATTGACTTTAATTTCATAACGAATACATTTTCTGTTTTTAAAATGGCGCTACTTGGAAACATTTTCTGAGTATCTTATGAAAGTTGTCATATTTATGGTAACAGCAATTTTCAATATAGGTATTTTATTTGTCTACCTAAAAATCGAGACTTCATACCTGTTGTTGTCTGTGTATCTTATATTATTATCGTCGACATGCTCGGGCTATTAAATGAATGATTTAATTGTTCTTATGAATAGTGTGAACTAGACAAACTCATTGCATTCTTATTCCTATATTCATTATTAACATTAGTGCAAACCACAGTATATTTGCGATAGAATATTTACCTGCGAATAAGCAGCTTGCTGTTGTTGTGGAGCCGGCAAGGGAGCAACTGGCTGTGGGGCTTTGGGCAAGTGGTCAGCTTCCAAAATTTTAAAACCTTCTTTTCCAGCGGTATATTTTACAGAAATTTTTTTACCATTAGGATCTACATAACTGTATCCTCCGGTTCTAGTTCTGCAATAAATAAATAAAATTTAAAATGTTTAAAAATTAAGTTCCAAAAGTTATTGTAGTATTGTAAAATTTGGAAATGTTTGTTAATCAGGCAGAATGGCACAGCTCTGAATAAAAAACAACGAGTTTGTTTTTATATTTTGACAGTACACTGAAATTTTTAAAATTGTTTCACAATAATATGATACCAATTTTTTGGAACGATAGAATTAAATTTTTATTTTACCTACCCATCTGGAGCAATGCTTTCTCCTTGAGCCAAACCATTTTCAGAGGTGAACAAATATTTAAAGTTTCCATCGTGGTTTAGTGCTTGTTTGTGAGTTAGAATTTGTGGAGGAGGTCTTCTTGGATACTGTTCGCTATCTTCTTGATATTGGCAATGGCACGACGCGATGAGAGTTACGGAGATTACAATACACTGTAAAAAAATATCTATAAGCTCAATACATATATAAAACGTTTCTGTGTTACAAGTTACGGGTAACATGGATATAATATTTGAAATATGTCACTTATTTTGTTCGTGAAAGTAATATAATTTGCAAGGAGCAAAAATAGTTAAATCAAGAAAAATATCCAATAGCTAAGTAGAAATACAGGTATAGGAGATTTTTTTTAAAGAAAATGTTAATCGATTCATCTTGATGAAAGACACATAAGTGTTGTTTCATGAAAGTCACTCTATTTTACTCTATTAAGGTTTAGCTAGGAAAAAAAATCAGTCGGAATGACACGATTGATTACACCCAAAAAGGCGTTTTTGGTTTGCCCAAATTAAGCATTTGTTTTATTTTGATGTAAAAAATGTATTCATGGAAAGCCTTTTCTGCGATCAACCGTTGGTTTGAAAAGTTTCTCTTATTTATTGTTTTCAAGATGTCAACATATGAACTAAGAAAGTTCTGGTTAGAAACTATGAATTATGGTTGTTTTTAAATGGTTTTTTTAAATTTCAGTTAAAATGACGCAAGAAAAACTTTGTCATTTTGCCTAAAAATAATGAAAAAACTGAAATTGGTGTTAGAATGTCTATGAACTTTGAGGATGAATAACTCGTTTGAGAAAATTTCACTTCGGATTCGTGTTGCCATAATCTACCTGTATGTATACTTGGAGCTAGAGAGGCGCAAAATCACAAATGGACTTTTTTAAAAAAGATTTACACATGATCGTCGAAAAAATTGGAAAAATTGAGTACTGAACATTGAATCGTGTTTTACTAAAAACCACACAAAGGGCTATCAAAAAATGTCAAGATCCAATGGCTCGTGAAAAAAATACAAACATGGATTTATGTTCTGTAAGGCTGTTTCTAAAACTAAAACGGGAACGACCAGACACAATAACTTGTAAACAACTTTTCTTGACAATCAACCCATACTGGAAAATAAAAGGGAAATGGTACAAAAGCGGTCCTGTAGGACCAGTGCTCGAAATTGGATTTTTTTACCAACTGCAACGTTAAGATGGTATTTGCACTTTAGCCTTTCCCTCTTCCATTGCACCCCGATCTATTTCCAGTACTCTATAGGACTAAATAATTATTCTATATGGACTAAAAAGCAGGCCCAAGAAGCAGTACTCAAAAGGGAAAATAATACCCCATTTATTAAGAGCCACCGCTGTCTCAAAAACGGGGTCTCAGAACAAAATGTAATTAAAATCATCGGTCACTCGAATACAAAGTTTTTTTCTATTTTAGTTACTTATCCAAATACCACTAGATTTTTTAAAAATATTCTGTCAATCTTCTACTGCTTCTATAAATATTCGTATTATTCCCAGAATATATATATATATATATATATATATATATATATATATATATATATATATATATAGAAAATCTCGGATATCTTTTGCAGAATATATGCCAGTATATAGCAGTAATAATTCGATGGAATATTCTACGAATATTCGAGCAAGATAAAATTATCTCTGTCATCTATATAATATTCTTAGAATATTCGACACGAATAAAATAAAACTATAATCATATTTCTATAAACTATATTTTTCATAAATAATATTTTTATCCTAGACTTAAATACTCCAAGTTATTTAATGGCTCATATTTCAATATAATGTAGTGTTAAGTGTGCACATGCGTCAGCACTTACTCGCAAGGTCAGGTAGTTGGACACCTGCGGTATCACGCTTAGAAATATGTCATAATGCCTAAATCTATTGGGTTTGTTTTCTAATCGACCATTGATGTCTCCAAATTATAGCTTTTTCCTTTCCTAGGGCGCCATCCTACATCTATTCGCAAATATGTATTCACAGGTCCATAGAGGGGTGATCTATCGCTCACCTTAAACGTTACTTTGTTAAGGCGTTATGGAGAGTTGTACAAAGCATTTAACCAAGCATTAACTAATCAGACGGCTCAGAGTGTGAGAGATCACATAAGAGTGTCAATGTCAAAAATGATTTTGAACGTCAGTTAAATTTATTACGTGATTGTGCATTATTTAGATCCACGCAAGCGTTAACTAATCACGTGTTATATATTATCTGGCAATGTCACCTGTTAATATCAAAAATCACCTGTCACCCGTCTTTTGTCAAAACTAACATTTTTCGGCAGGGACGTGCAAGATGATGTCATAATAATTTTAAAAAACGGTTGGCGTCGATCGTTCTCACTATCGCTAAGATATAGTTTTTTTTTGTCATTAAGGGCCTTAACGAAGGGACGTAGGTAAGCGATGGATCTTAACCTCCTCTATCAATCTGTGGAAAAACATTTGCGAAAAGATGTAAGATAGCGCAGTAGATAAACTAAACCAAAATTTGGAGACATCAACGTTCGATTAGTTCCTGTTCGATGTACACCCTTATACTACATTATATAGAAATATGAACCATTACAAAACTCCTGCAGCTTTTTGGTCATGAGTTCTCTGGCTATTAGCATAAAATACAATTACAGGAATCAACTTTTAACAAAATATACGATATTTACATATTATACAGGTTATTTTTAAATGTGTCCAGATTATTTGTGTGTAGATTGACAAACAAGAATCTTTTTGGGTTTTTCGCAACTGAATAAAAATATTTAATTAATATTTTATGAAATGTTTGCTTCAATTAATTTAAAGTTAAATACTTTTATTCAGTTGCGAAAAAGCCAAAAAAGATTTTTGTCATATTATACGTATACCCTGCAAAATGTTATTGTATTGTCAATTTAACTTGTCCAACTTTTTGGTCGGTACAGCAGTGTTAGTTTAAAACACCTGCCAAGGATCACAGAATATTTTCGGCTAGGATATTATATGCTCGAAAGAGTACTTAAACATCAAATGTTATCACATCCTGATCACATGTTTTACGATTTTTTCGAGGCAGTTTACTGTTCAATAAAGGGAGAAGTAAACCACTTAAGGTGGATTCATGTAACAAAATGTAGTTTTATCTTTGTCTTTAGTAATAAACTCTCTCTGTATTATTGGTGGTTTTTAGTTATGTGACTTCAGTAAACTAGTCGACATGCTTATTCTTAATGACAAAATTGATTGCTAATACTACATTTTGCTGCATGAATCAAGCTTAAGTAAGTCAGAAAATGCCAAAAAATAAATATTCAATAGCACCTTTTCACCGCACCTTAGAATATCCTCCGAATATGTAAACAGTATTTCTCTGCATTTTCTTGGAACAATCTAGAATATTCTCCGAATAAGTAAAATTTCTATAGATGTTCTAAAAATTGTTCATTGATTATATAGAATATTCGACGAATAGAATATTTTACATAGGACATGTATATCTGCAGAATAGTTCTCCATTTCTAACAACACATCCAGCTCCTCAGTGTCTGTAGCGTAAAAAAATCAAAATATTATAAATAATTACTGCAACTGTACATTTTATTATTCAATAAAGAAATAAATCGAGTGGTAGAAATATATAATTTAATAATAAATTTGCCATTAATTGCTTGGTATTTTATTTTCTTATTCGAAAAATTTTCCCTAAATGCCACCAAATTAACCAAACAATTTGTTTTGCTCCACCACGAATAACTAGAAGCACAGAACATTTTTAAAGCAAAATTTGAACTTATATCGATAAGTAGCTTTTTAGTATTATATTTTAATATTACAACTTTATTAGATCGCCATTTTGTACTACTAGAATTTACGATTTTCTTACTACTTACTAATTGTTTAGAAGCGTAAGAACCTGCGAAAATCCGGAGGAGAGGAAGTAGGGTTAATGTTTTCACGATTACAATATTTTTTTCTACAAGCGTGCGGAAAACTTCACTTTTCCGCACTCACTTTAGTTTGGAAAGAGCTACTTTTTCCCACTAGTGCGGAAAAAATCTACTTTTCGGCACTAGTACGAAAAAAAAGAACTTCAAAATGTATACTATCAAGCGACATCGTGGATGGAAATCCGCTACTATTGCAGAAAGTTACGTAGCTGAGAGCCTCAATAATAAAAAGGAAGTAGCGAATAAAATTTTATACAATAAGACCGAGCTAGAAGTCTCTTGCAGTTCAACAGTGACAGAAACATTGGTTAGAAATGAAGGATCTGTGGAGTCAGGAAATGTAATACATATCGAGAAGAAATGAGAAAACGTCTTTCCAAATTTTGTTAATAATGTGAATAATTGTAATAATTGTACCATTAATACTAATTTCAATTAAATCAAAAGATAAAGCTACTTCTAATAATTTTAGATTATTTTTCCCTATGGATGTAAGTTGACTTGACATCCTGTCGTTAAGGGCAACCAATACTTTGCTGAGTAACCGTTACTTACGTCTATCAAAGCAGTGTCAAAACAGGTTGCTTACAATACAGGGAGGGGAAAAACTACTATTACGCCCCTTTAAGACGTAAAAATCTTTTACCTCGATAAACAATACCTCAAAATGACAATGATATTTAAGCTTGGTTTTAGACTTACTTCAATGATCATCAAAATAATCTAAAACAAGAATAACTTGGAAAATTTTCATTTTTTAACACTTTTTGTAAAAAATTTAGCAACTAATTTAAGTTAATTAAAAATGATATTTTCGGTAAATACCAACAGCGTAGTTTAATTTTGCAACTTATTTCTAATATTATCTAAAAATGCCTTTAAGTTTATTTAAGCCTTTTTCATGCCTGTTTGGGTTTAAAATATTTTACGCATAACTGCACCATTGTAGTAATAGCTATTTTTTATCGTAAGTAAAAAAAATACCTACGTTCAATTTGTGGTAATTTACACATCGTCTCGTAATGTTTTTGTAAGTTACCGTGCTCTGTTAAATACGTAATGCTGGTATTTAAGTAGTGCGTGAAAGTGATTTAATGTGCTGCAAGGCATTGTCCACGGAACTGAGATTTATAGCCGGCCGGTCTTTAATTTTGGTATTGCAAAAACGATAATTGTTGCAAAGCGCAATTGAACACTGATACGAGTATATATTAGTGAACGGTGGGGCGTATCTACTGTATATGAAACACATTTTGTCCTTTCTTTTTAAATAATAATAATTCCTTATAGACCAACTACACACGGTTTCTTAGGTAATAGTAGGTCGGTTTCTTAGGGAGTAACTCTAAAACGACTCGTGTGTTCAACTTCTCACAAAATGACGAAGAAAAATGTTTCAAGGAAGAGTGTGTTGTTTTTACTTCCCTCGAATGACGGAAATCAAAAGTTTCAAAGTTGTAAAATCCATGCCACGTCGTACTATTTCGCACCATAGTTCAGCTGATTGGGGTAGGTTGCGGGATTTTGGAATATTTGTTTCCCTTCCATTTGGGAATTTGTTTTCAAATCTGGGATGTAATCTAATTAGGTATAGAAACCGTTATGCCATATTCTACTAAGACTTCAAAACCTCCCAATATTAAACATTGGCTTTCAGAATCCAGTTATAATGTCAGACTACAGAAAATCTGTACTTATAATAATTTCCTTAAGAACCCTATTTCCGAAAATTAGCAGGCTAAAAACGAGGCACGAAATCATTACAATATGTTTTGGCACCAAAAATGCCTTCAACATAAGCATAAAAGGCAAATATTCAGTGTTCAGATCTTGTAGAGTAAAGATCCCTTAAGATCCCTCGTGCAACCAAAATGAAACGTCAGATAGTTCTTTCGTGGCAAAATTATAGCCAATCCTCCAACTTCTGCAAAAGCTTCTTTCCGCCCTACCACTAATGGTAATGATATTATTTCTACGTCTAAAGCAAAAGCTGTGCTTTTTGCAAAACAATTCGCCGCAAAATCTACTTTCAGCCCTTCCATCAGTCCTAGTTTTTCTTTACAATATGCCTGAAATTACCTTCTGGGTTAAAAAGATACGACGTATTCAGAAAACACTTAATATCTAAATGTCTTCTGATCTTGATGACATTGCGGCTATAGTCCTAAAAAGTGCGCTTCTGAGTTGCCTTCTATCCTTATCAGGTTATCCCAAGTGTCTTATGATCAGGGCATTTTTCCTGAAAACTGGAAATCTACTCATGTATAGCTTATTCCCAAAGAGGGATCCAAGACTCTTCCCTCTAACTGATCTTTTAAATTACCTTGAAAGGTATAAACTTATCCACAACAGGCAATACAGTTTCCGCCACCAAAGGTTCACAGCCGATCTACTTACCTTCATATCCCATAACTGGAACAAGTTCATCAAATTTCACGAAGAAGTCCATCAATCACTTCCTAACATACTTTAGTCCTATGGGCTTTCTCCAAAACATTATACTTAGATTGATAGTTTTCTTTCCAACAGAGATCTGACTTTGATAAAACCTACCCAGACGTTCTACACGGTTCAGTGTTGGCGCCTACCTCCTGCATATCAATAATCAGTATATACTCTCAGACTATCTATTCTATTTACAGATATGCTGATGATATTACACTCAACTGCAAAATATAATTTCCCAAACCTGTTTCCAAGACGAAATTGATAATAGGCGTCGAGTAATGACCCTATTCCTAACCGATGCCCTTATTAATATCGTAGACTGAGGAGCAAAGAATAATCAAATGCTTGATGTCATAGATCCCTTTAGCCTAGTAGGTATCACTTTTTAGAAAGATTTTCGCTCATCACCTCAATTGCCACAGCAGCCGCGAAGATATTGGGTTTCCTTTCCCCCGAGCTCGAAAATATTTTCTTTTACCAACTTGTATACTCTTTGCCCTTCGCAAATCAGACACATCCTTGACTCTGTCCAAAGAAGAGCTATGGCCTGATTGATGTCCAAACATCAGAAGGAAGCTTGCATCACTAAAGCATCGTTGAATTGTGTGGGATCTGTCTCTGTTTTACAGATACTTCTACGGATTCTGTTCTGGTGAATTATTATCCATTATGCCTTCCCTAGTCATTCCTGCCAGGGTGACCGAGCGTTGACCCACATGCATCCCTTCACTCTCCAACTGCAAACACCAAGGACAGCCAAATTTATTCGCTCTCTTTACTTAAAACAACCAAGTTACCTGCTAGTACTTAGGCCTTCACCCTTCGTGGTCTGCTCATAAAAAAGAGACGTCAGGTGTTTAATCTTGGTATTGCAAAAACGATAATTTTTGCAAAGTGCAATTGAATAATGAAACGAGTATATATTAGTGAACCGTGTGGTGCATATGAAAGGTTTGCACGTTGTTGCCCTTCTCTTTTAAACATGATAAATCCTTATAAACAAACTGCACACGTTTTCGCAGATACGCCTCATTATAATAAAAATGCACTACCTCTATTTAAAATTTTTCTTACAAAAATTAAATTTAAAAAAAGGAGGTGGAGGATGGATTTTTAAAAAGGAAACGTGGGCATGTCCGCAAAAAAAAGGATGAGTTAAAGTAGCAGTTAGTTTTATAGTATATATATATATATATATATATATATATATATATATATATATATATATTATATATATATATATATATATATATATATATATATATATATATATATATATATATATATATATATATATATATATATATATACAACAAAGTGAGGATCAAAATTCCTCCCTTTTATTTTCCAAACTGTTCGGAATCTCGAAACAAATATTGGAGGAAGTGTACAAGGCGTAAAATACTCCTAAAAACCAAAACAGAAGTGTCAAAATTTCAAAATGGCGGCTTAGCGCTTTTTAAACATTTTTTTTTAATAGAATACGATACATCATTTGACAGGGCTTGAACTTTATTCAACACCCCAATTTTAACTTTTTTTGTGGATTAACTCTAAAATGGCGGCTAGTTATATCGAGGACAGAAATCCGCCCTTCTCCCTTTTATTGTTCGGAATATGAAAACGAAATTTGGAGTGTGCAAGGCGTAAAACACTACTTTTTAAACAAAAACAGAAATGTCAAAATTTCAAAATGTCGGCTAAGCGCCATTTTGAACATTTTTTCTTAATGTAATGGGGGGTCTTACGATATATCATTTGATAGGGGTTGAACTTCTTTATTCAATACCTAAGTTTTAATTATTTGTGCCGTTTCATTTCAAAATGGCGGCTAGTTATATTGAGAATAGAAAGTCCGCCCTTCCCCATTTTATTTTTCGATCCGTTAGGAATATCAAATCGAACTTTGAAATGTCAAAATTTTAAAATGACGGCTTAGCGCTATTTCGAATACTTTTTAAATAGAATAGGGGGTCTTTCCACACATCATTTGATAGAGTTTCAGCTTATTTATTCAATACCCAAGTTTTAATTTTTTTGCGGATTCAGTTTGAAAATGTAGCTAGGTGCAGAGGTATTAATTTCTTATTATTTTTTTTATTTGTAACAACATAATAATAGTTTTTCGCATTAAATGCAAGGTATATCATTAATAATTTTAGACTATAACTAATTATTTTTGGCCATAGCTTTTATAGGACAGTGTATTTATCTAATCTAATGATAAACTTGTCAATCTAGAGTTTTTCTGCAAAACTAAAATACATTTTAATTAAATTATATTAGTAAAATAATTTAAAACTAAAATTATAAATACGGAATTTAAAGTTGTTTCAAATGGTGTATCGTAAGACTTCCCATTCAATTAAAAAATTTCAAAATGGCGCTAAGCCACCATTTTAAAATTTTGACATTTCTATTGTTGTTCAAAAAATTGTAATTTAGGCCTTCTATACTCCCAAATTTTGTTCTGGTATTCCTAACGATTCGAAAAATAAAAGGGGGAAGAGCAGACTTTCTGTTCTCAATATAACTATCCACCATTGTGAACTGAAACGCACTCCATTTAAAAAAACATGTTTAAAATTGCTCTTAGCCGCCATTTTGAAATTTTTAAATTTCTGTTTTCGTTTGAAAAGCAGTATTTTACGCCTTGTACACTCTCTGGAGATTTTCGTTTTCATATTCCGAACAGTAAAAAGGGGGAGGGCGGATTTTCTGTCCTCATATATCTAGCCGCCATTTTGAAGTGAAACCACAAAAATTAAAATTGGGGTGTTGAATAAAGAAGATAGAAGATAAAGAAGTTCAAGCCCTATCAAATGACGTATTATTAGACCCCCATTCCATTTAAAAAAATGTTTAAAGTGGCGCTAAGTCGCCATTTTGAAATTGTGACATTTCTGTTTTGGTTCAAAAAATAGTATTTTACGCCTTACATACTCCCTCTAAATTTTTTTTCTACCAATCGGTAGATTGTGGGAAAAATTTGTGAGTGATGTATAAAATATCTGCGCAAGTATATTAGCCCATAACCGAGGTAGAAATTATCTGTGTCCGGGGGGTAAGTTGTCTTGTAAATATGGTGGCCAACAGTTCTTTTTTTTTAAAGGATGGGCCCTTTTTTCCACTGTTGAGTTCTTTCTCTTCAACGCCAAATATCCTTCGAAAACGCCTTTCAGCCCCAATTTGTGTTGGCCGTTATAAATATATATATATATATATATATATATATATATATATATATATATATATATATATATATATATATATATATATATATATATATATACATAAAGTTAGAAGCTTGTGATGTGAGCGTAATTAATATATAAAAGTGATGAACCTTGAACAAAAATTTAATATCATGCAACTTTTTTCAGGAAAACCAGCAAGTTTGCAACCTTACTGCCAAAGGGTTAAATTTGTACAGACGAAATATCTCCTTATCTCTAGAACCATAAAAGATCTATAGAAAATATTTCACCATTGGTTTTCTTAATCATTACCTTAATACAAGTTTTATGGACTAGAATCAGTGGATGATGAAAAATGTTGATACTAATGCATATCATTGTATCAGTCTTTAATTTAACTATTATAGTCTGTAATAATATATAGGGTGTCCTATTTAAATTAAGAAAGTATTAATAAGGCCAAAAAGTCCAATGTCATGTGTAAATAAAAATTAAACTAAAAAAAAAACAGTAAGTATTTGTATTTAAATTTTGTCTTTATTTTTTATGGTTCTCCAGATAAGGGGATGGGGAGTTTTATTTTAGACACCTTGTACAAGATTAACTTTTGCCAGAGAGCTTTCTCTCCGGGTTTGGGCTGCCAGACTTGCGCTGGCATTTTTTACATGACACATTCTACCTATTGTTTAAATGTTTAAGAATTTGTAACACTCCCCCTTCAGTTCCTAATGTGGGAACCATAAAATGTTTATTGGCCAACATAACATTAAAAAAGGGAATATAAGACAAGACTAGATAATTTAAGTAAATTATATACAGGTTGTGAATTTACAAATAATATTGCGTATTTGAATAAATTAAAATAATTACTTTTTTCCTGTCGTCTGATTAATTTTGGATCATGATATGAGTATATATACATATATAGAGAGCTGACATAAATTTAAAAATTTGTAGTCACGATATCTATCTTTGTATTGATGTACTGTTAGATTAAATTCAATTCTTATTCTTTTTTTCCTATTATAATTTTATTCTGTACTTAATTAGGATTTCGCCATTCGAAAAGTATAGATTTAAGATTGTTTAGCGCTATAAATATGCAGCAAATATCAGATTATCCAATTATGCATTTTATTAAAATGGAATTTTGTAATTGTGCTAATGTACGTAATCGCACGCCTTTCGAATGTCGATAAACATACTGTGAATATAGAGACGTCTATAATTTTCTTCAATATTTTTCATTAAATTGGTAAATTATAAACTAAATAGTCTCAATTTAATAGATGTTATTATAACTGCAATATACCGGATATTGGTTAAGAACGTATGTATCTAAAAGTGGCAAAGCTTAGTTACTAGGTATTTTTCGACTTCAAATAAACAGTTTGTTCAAGGATAGGTGAACGAAGAAGAGTAATTGATCAAAAATGCTGTATCCGAAATTTGATGCTTTGTTTTATTGGAAAGTCAAACATACTGTCATTTTCATCGGTTGACGGTAAATATAGCACAAATCAAAGTAAAATCTGTAAATGCCCTCAAATGTTGCCAAATATATAGGTATCCAAGTAAAACCTAAAATGCTGTGATATTGGCTAATATCTCTGGCTAATTAGCTAAAATTACTACCCAAAATAACAGTTCTATTACAGTATAAAGACGGAAATATGGCTAAAGTGGGGAATAATAATTTGACCATAATGGGGTAAAAATGGCCAATTGGCAATTATACGACCCTCTCTTTTGATTTTACGGTTGACCTTAAAATCGAGCATTTTTAGCTGAATTTTGACTTGTTTTTTAGCCGAAATTCGAGTAACATTTTTTTTCCGAAATTTACTTAAATAATTTCTCATTTTTTGCCTTTTCTTCATTTATTTGATAAATCATCACTTGTTTCAAATTATGTAGAAATAGTATTAACAAAGCCACTCAGTGTAAGAATTTATGAGCCAAGAGGAAATGCAAAGATAACAAATCATGGTTTGACGGTTGGTAGGGACAAAAAACACGCGCTCTTTCTTGAAACAAAAAATTTCGCATTCCACAATTTTTTTTAGTTTGGAAATGTATTTTACTAAGAAAATTCATTAAAGGGTTCATAATGTAAAAAAAAACATGCATGAAAATACGTATTTATCGGTAGAAAGAATATGTTTGTTTAAAGTGGTCAAGTAATGGCTGCTAGGCAATTAGTTTATTTTTAATTTCAATCATGGCGGATCATAAAAAGCTTTGGGCTATGTTTTAAGCAAATATTTCTTGAAATCGGCCACTTTGTAGGCCAATATTTATCAAATGGCAATAATTTTTAAATGTAGCCAAAATGTAGCAAAATTCTAAAATTTTGCGAATAAAGATGCCTACTTGGTTTGCCTTTAGTACTCCCTAAAAAATGGCTAATCTAAGACCCAGGAGCCACCGTAACAAAATTAAACGACGATTACCCCAATACCGTTTTTCTATAATATATGTTGGAATATTTAATCTTTTTATTAGACATTTTTTATAGTAAATAAGTTATATTTCGTTTTTCTAAATATATCTTCAGTTTGGTTAAGGATAGTTTTATAGGTTATAAACGTAAATTTGAAAATGTGGCATATTTTGGCAATATTATAACAAAAATAAGCGAAATATAACTACCCAATTTTAGTTTAATTTTGAAACAAAAATATGATAATAAAAGCCATATTTTTTCCTCTCAATTTTTGTTGTCTTAAAATGTCATAATTTGGCGTTCTTATATAGCCATTATTACTATAATTAAACTTAAATACTTGCTAAAATATGTTTGGTTGGAATTTGGGAAAAATGCCTATTTATTGATTATATTCTGACCTCGATTTCTATTGATTAAAAATGCCTTCTGGCATTTTAAACAGCTATGCTTACTATAATTTAACTTCAATACCTATATATTCTAGATATATCTGGTTATGTTGTGGCAACAAAATTGACAGATATTTTTAATTTTTGGTCATCCAATATAACAAAAAAAAAAGTCGGAGGTTTAATTACTCCATAAAAGCTATTTTTTTGGCCAAGTAATTATGCTATAGCCTATCTACATTAAAAACTGCTACTTTTGGAGCCAAAAAATTTAATTTAAAGCGAGCTTTCATAGCTAGAAAACAAACCAAGAATAATTTGCCAAAATTTGACAAATCTCTGGTTTTTATGTTTCTTTTATGGCGAACTGTTAGACAAAAAAGCTCATCAGCTAATTTGTGCTATAGTGTGATTGAGCAACTTGGATACTACCAAATGCACAATTATCTGTGTATTTGTCAAATACGCCAGTCGTTTCAGTCCGCCTTAAATAAAATACATTTTCTGAAAGAGATATTGAAAAATTTTATAAGAAAAAAATGTCTAGAATTGAAAACCGAAACTTCTTTCTCCCGCTTGGCAGGTCGTGGCAACCAAAATTTCTGTTATCAAAGTCAGTAACTTACCTAATACATTTTTAAATAAAAATAATGTATGAAGAAGTATTTATTGATTTCGATAATTCTCTATGCTCCACTGAAAAATAAGCTTCCTTGTGTTCACAAATCAGGCAAATAGCTCTTATTTCTACAGAATCAAGAATGTAATGATTTTGTTTTGTAATATGTAAAAACTATACAACCGCAGTAGTGGCACGCCAGGGGACGCGGGTGAAGCGCCGCTTCACCTACATTTTTAAATTTACTTAAAAATAAAAATATGTTTAAAATATTAAGCATTTTATAATCTACATTTTTATTATAAAAATGTAGTATGTTTTATATAAATTTACATTATTTACTTAATTATACCATTATTTTCTATCAAAATTAGTGCATTATATACTCAAAAAATAATAATGACTCAAAAACGTAGCGCGCTGAACACGTTTTCATAAGAGCGACCCGTTGAGGAATCACAATCAGCAGTAACAAATTCCGCATCAGACTCCCCCCCACGCCAGCTTTCGCGTTTAGATTTGTTTATGGCAGATGCTATGGCAGCGCAATGGTGAATATCCGTAAGCCAAATAGAGATGGAAGCAAAAAAATATATTTAAAATCTTATAAATTCAAATTATTTCCCCTAAGTATTAAAAAACGCTCCAAAGCTATGGATAACTAACATCATAAAAAGGTTAAAAAAATAGCCATTTTAAGCATGGCACCCCGAAAAATATTCGCCTGCCTATTTTTGCCTACAGCGTTGTGCACCTAGCTACACTGCACTTCAGCCGTTCTTAAATCCACGAGCCGCCACTGATACAACCTGTGTGTAAATATAATAAAGTTTTAATGGCGTTAAACAAGACAGGATTCTTTGCTCTCCGCTCCACAGTTTTATGAAGGTTCCTGGTTAAAAATAAAGTCATTCCTCTACGCCTATCTTCATTTCCAACAGATTTAGATAATTGTACGTTGAAAAGGAATGTATTGTCGTCAACATGACTGAGAAGGATTGCTAGTAGTGGAAAGCAGTACACTGATGTGCAGGAGAAATAGAGTAGGCGCCAATATTGCGAAAGCAAAACGAAAAACCATCAATCATTATGGAATTATTGTTGAAATTTGAAAAAAATATATAGGCGGGATGTTTGTTAAGACGTGCATTATTAAAAACTTAACTAAATGTTTTGGTAATATCTGGGGCAAGGACCTAGTCTTCCCTTTGGAATTCGATGTATTTATTTCAGTTGTGAGTTATGAAGATAAGAAAATCTGCTGCCGACCTTTGATAGCGGCAGTCGTTTTTTGTTTGTCGTGGATTAGCTTTTACCTTTCGAATTAATAAAAAAGATCTCTATTGATATACTTCATTACCTTACAAACAGTTTTAAAGGTATTACAGTAGATGTTTTTGTCCTAGAAAACTTGAAATAACCTATCCAACTTATTGGAAAAATACCGGTAAAATTTTAGTATGAATCCAAGATGGCGAAAGAAAATGGCGGCCTGGTGAATTGTTATCAAAATTATTAGTAGAAAACTACCTATTTAATTTATCTGAAATTTTGCAAAAAATCAAGTATTACGTAGAAATCAACTGGTTAAATTTTGGTACGAATCCAAGATGGGAAACAATATGACGGCTTAATAAGGTTAAATAAAGCAGCCTGAAAAACTACCTATCAGATTGACTTCAAATTTTTTGCAAGCATTAAGTGTGATATAGGGATGAACTGGTAAAATTGTGGTACGAATTCAAGATGGCGGACTAAATAGCGACCAAATAAAATGTTTGTAATCGTGAAAAAAGACCTCTTCCAAGGTTTTACATAGCTTCAAATTTTAGCGTTTCTAGATGTCCAGAATATTTTTTCCGCAATTCCGCCGCACACTGGAGTATTACCATGAAAAAACTGATCGAAATTCGAAAATCAAACTAACTTTGCATTACCCGAAAATAGCTAAATGATAAGCTAGAATATGTCTATCAACCATAACGCTGAATTTGGTTTATTTAGTTGCATTCATTTGCTTCAATGAGACATCAAAGTTGTATCTTCCCGGGAGTAAAAGAAAACTGGCTTAAATTTAATGTTTAAAAATATGCATTTTTGTGGTTCTGGTGCTCCTTTTCCGTTTATATTATAGTTTTGGTTTAAAATGGATCAGCAAGCTGCAGGTATTATGTAATTTACAAAAATGTATTATTTATTGGGATTGTCTATATTAGTGATATTTTTTCGTAATTAAAAGTTCAGCGTTCAGAAAATTAAGTCAAATTGATGACATTTCTATTGTATTTAGAGATTTATTTGACCATTTCGAAGAATTCAGCATATTGTCTATATAAGTTTTACTCAGTAAACATTAGGCTTTCATACAAAAAAAATAAAATTCTGCGACTTCTTGCGACTTTGCTCATAAAATGAGAAAAACATTCGATGGGTAAGGATTTTACTCTAATTTACAAGTCAGTGATATATTAACGCATTCATTTTAGGATGTTTGTTAAAAGACTAAATTGAACGCAGTGGTTTTCAAACTTTCCTGAATTAGATATTTTCAATAACATTTTAAAATATTCGTATCAACCACATGCATATACAGTGTGTTAACTTTTAAGTGGAAAAATCCTTGTAAACATTTTGTTTTTAAATATAACTAAATGTTTTGTTTGTTTGAAGAGAGTTCGAAGCAGGATTATTCTTGCCTAAAACACATATGAATCATCAGTCATGGCCTATTACGATCATGGTTATACACCGGAGTCAATGTGATTTTACTCTATTGGGTTTTTTTACTTAAAAAAATACAACCTTTCAATCATTGTTATTATTATTATTCCCTGTAAATATTCTTTGAAATTTCGAACACTTGTAAAAAAAGACCATACGGTATTTTTCCATAAAAATTTGTACATAAGGCTTTTCGTTTCAAAATTTGGGGGATAGAAGTGTTTTCGGCTCAAAAAGAATTTCTCCGAACCCCTATTCAACCAAAAAAAAAAAAAAAACATTTAGTTATCTCTAAAAACAAAACTTTTACAAGGGTGTCTCCACTTAAAAAGAAATACATTGTAGATTTCATTTAGAAATTTAGCGACTGACTCGTACATTTTAATTGTATGAGATGTTCCCTTTTCCAGAGGCACATCAAAACATCATCAGAATTAGAATAGAAGATTTATTTAATCGCATCGGGCAACTAAATAATGATGGAGAATTTGAAGACCTACGGACTTCTTCTGATTTCAAAATTGAATCTCTTTAGACTTTAGACTAACACAAAAATGAGCCAAACCTTTTAGAAACAAATCAAAATTTTTACAAGAGAATCGGCAATGTATGGAGTTTAAATTATAACCTAGAAAAATTCATCAAAATTAATTAAAACGAGGTCGTCCAATTGTGAATTTCGAAGTGTGTGCGAAAAGAAGAAAAACAGCTTTGTTAAGGGAACATTCTGTTAATATATTGGCTTACTCTACTCAAATGAATTTCAGACTGTCAGGTAGCATTAAGGCATTCGATTATTTGCCGTTAGGATCGACAAATTATATTTTACTTCTTCATATTGTTTTCTTCTTTAATCGAAAATAGCAATAATTCATACAATATCCATATAAAAAAATTTAGATGAACTATCGGTGTCAAATACCCCATTGTGCGCCGGTCCGTCAATTTAAAGCCTAGCTAAAAAGATACTTACCCGATTGATTTCAAAGTTTGGTCAATAATTATAAATAAATAATAAATAAATTGACTTTATTAAATTAAATAAATTATAAATAAATACAATACATGAAAGGTGTACATAGTTTCCATTTGTATCTTTATAGTGCACAATGGTCTTGAAAAGTCTGTGTGTGCACTTTTTAGTTAATTTAATTGTCCTTACAAAATCTTTCCCATCCAATAGAACTCTCACAAAACAGAAAACACAATCCAGAATATCCTGCCATTACAATACAATCTTGGAGATAGATTTAGCAAGGCAAGAGTGTTAAAATAAAGATGTATTATTTTACAATAGTTTACAATATGTCACTATACTTCAATTCTGTTTAGAAACAACCAAGGATTAATTTTATTCTTAACCGCCCTGTATGGCTTAGTTTTATATTCTAAAGGTTACTTATTAAATATTCTTGGTGCAACATACATCAAACTTTTTTGAATGGCCGAAAATGGTGTTCTGGGAACAGTAGCAGAACCCATTGCTTGGTGTCTAGTATAAAAAGCATGATCGTTACTTATTATGCAAATTTTATTTGTTAGAAGAAGTCTTATTACTGCTTTTATGTAGAGCTGATTCAATTCAAGTACCTGGGCTTCTTGGTATATTTAGATTAACTGTTGGGTATCTTTTATTTTTAAAAAGTAATATTTTTAATACTCTTTTTTTAGCTATAACGAGAGGCGTTAATACTCTAGCACTGGCATTTCCCCAAATCCAAATTCCATAGTTTAAAAAGGACTCCATAACAGACTTGTACATAGTGATCATACTTTTTCTCCCTAATATTTGTCTAAGTTGACAAAATCTATAAAATAATTTTCTTATTTTAGAGGTTATATATTCAACATGGAAATTCCGCTTAAAGCACTGATCAATTATAACACCCAAATATTTCACCTTTTTCAATTGAAGTTATTTTCAAAGAACAGAGACAATTATCAAATGTTCTATTAACAGGAATATTTTTTTTGGTTAAAGAAAAGCAAATAAAACAGGATTTGTCAACATTCAATGACAGAAGGTTAGCATCTAGCCATCTCTTTACCCTACTCAGAGCTATTTCAGAATTTTTTAGTACATTTTCCCAAATATTTCCCTTTACAATAATGGCAGTGTCGTCAGCATAACACAAGACATTTTCTCGAGTCAGAAGTCTTAATAAGGGATCCACATATATAGTAATTATTTAAATATTCTGACAATCTAAGTCTTATGCACTCCTCAACTATTTTATTTAGTGTACTAGTTAGAGCAATCGGTCTATAACTTCCAAATTCATTCCTAGGACCAGATTTATACAAAGGTTTAATAAATGATACCCTTAAGACTGTTGGATAAACACCAGTTGAAAATATTAAATTTAAGAGGTTCTAGCAGACCGTGGTGATTATTTTTTATGACTTCAGCTGAGACACCATACATTCCACAAGCAGTGCTACTTTTAAGCGAACCAATAGTGCTAACCATTTCACCCTTCCTCATAGGACTTAAAAAAAAGAAGAGAGGCAATTATTATTACTTTGAACTCTAGTACATTTGGGAATAGCCTGTGCTAATTTTTTACCTACGGTATTAAAAAAAAATATTAAAATCTTCTGCAACTTGCTTGTTATCTTTTACAATACCATCGTCATTTGTGAAAGTTGGATTTTGGTCTTTAGTACAATTCAAAACAGACTTAATTGTGTCCCAAGTTTTTTTAGGATTATTTTTGTTTTTTTCTAAAATATTTTTGTAATATTCTGTTTTTGTTTTATTTAATAGTTTTGATAAAGTTGTCCCTATGTCTTATCGAAATAAGTAACCCAGAAGTAATCCATGGTCTGAGACGCCTCCTTCTACATGTAACATATCTACTAATTACAGATGCATTAATATTTTTTACCAAAGTTTGAGTCAAATGAGTAGCACTCTGATCAACGTCACTGCAATTTAGGACCACATCCCAACCCTGTCTTGACAGAAGCTCGTTTAGTCTTTTGTAACTTAAAGTTTTTATGTATTTGTTTTCTGTCTGATTTCCTATTCACGGAAATATAAATAAATGAATAAAGAAAATTAAATGGATTGTTTTGAACTTTAATAATATTTCATTTTGTCATTCAAAGACTAAATGACATTAGTTAAATAAGATGTTTTAGAAAAATCGTATTGAGATGCATTTAGTTAAAATTTTGATTATTTTTATGTAACGTCGTTCTAAAAATTCTTGGCAAAACTAAAATAAATTGCTGCAATGTATTGTATATATAATATGCGAACTTTCAGTTGTTTCATATTTATACAACAAAAAAGCAATTTAAATTAAGCATTTTATTTTGTAAATATTTTTTACAATGATACATCTTTTCGTGATAATAGAAAATGTTGTCATCTGTTACATTACAAAAAAAAAAAACATTACAATGATAAAAGAGCTTAGCTGTAATAATTAATTATAGTAAAAAAATGAATAAAACTGACATATTAATATACTATAACATAAGTATGCCTGTTTTTTTTAACAATTTAAAAAAACACTATTTTTATAATAAAGCATTTTTAATTTTATTAAATCTTTTTACTACAATTTTATGATTAAAAAAATGTATTTTTGTAAATTTTTATAAAATTGCTTACATTATAATTTTCTAATTATTGAGAGTTGATATTAAAGCATAGTTGTACTAACTTACCGTTAATTGATACATAATGTTTGTTATATCCTATCACAGACACACACAAAATAAATTAAATAATATATCAAAATGTTCTTAAGTTTAAAGCAATAGATACAAAAGCACAGTGGGCCTTTTGACTTTTCGCGGACTCCTTTATAGATACGGTGGGTGGGCAACTGCAGTATTTACGCGTATATCTGAATTCTGTGGTATAGAGAAAGTAAAGAGTTTTTGAATAATTCCCTTACTTTATTGTTATATGTTAGGGGATTTTTAATTCTTCATATAATAGTCCGTACATATAATAATATTCTATCTTTTATAGAGTTCCTAGAGTACGGTAAACATATTTTCAGAAAAAGAAATATGATCTCTGCAGGGATCATCCATCAAAAATAGTCTAGTCAATGTATGGCTCGATTAGATTTTTTCTTGTCATGGTCATAGATCGTCAACATTTTTAAGACGTATAAATATGAAAGAAATTCACATTTTAAAAATGCGCAAACCTATTTTTTCAAATTCAAAACAGAATCAGTTGGGATAAGTGTTTTTTCATAAAAATATGGAAGTTATTGGTATATAAAATCACGGGGATTTCGCCCAGGAAAACCTTTTATTTTCAGTTATTTTTATATGGCCAAGCTTTCGAAATAGTTTTATTTCTTCTTCAAGGGTCATATAATATAAACAAAAAACTTGTTTCAGTTTTAAAAAAATAGTAATTTAAAATACGGTATTTATACGTACAGTTATAATATAGAAAAATTTACCCAGTGCCATTTTTCATCATAAGACTCAGATATCCTTTATTTTATTTTTTTTTGCAAATAATCCTTAAATTGTTTTTTTTCTTAAAATTGCTGGGCTTGTGATTAAGAAACGAAAGAATATAATTTTATACCTAGATCCAAATATTTTGGATACGAAGCGGTTTCGAAAAGATATTACATAAAACATAGTCGTCAAAATATGGTTGTCAACCCAATTTAAGAGTTGGTTATAGAGTTACCAAAATGTTTTATTCCTGGAGCTTTAGGGGAACAGCTGTAAAAAATCGTACAACATTAATTTTCAAAATCATAAAAGAACGTTTTCTTCCAGAAAACATATTTGATAAATTTTTTTTTAAATCGTCAACATATTTTTTATAAACATAAACATGGACCTTTATAATTTTATTGTTTCTGAGAAAGTTTTTGATTTTCAGATTTTTTGCCCGTTTAGCGGTTTATTAGTTAGTTAATAATTCGTTAAAATGATTTTTTACTGAGCAAAACCGTAATATTTTAATAACCGGATCATTCAATCATAAATAATTTCGATCGATGAATAATGATTTACTGTTTTAAAAGCTTTTATTTAACTTCACTTGTATCTTAGTCAGTATGTTTGGTTTTCAAATCTTGCAAATAACTTTTGAAGTAGTCCCTGTTATCGGCAGTGACTGAGATTTGGTATACATACATAAACCTGATGACAATACAATATTATAATGTACAATCGTGAATCACTTACACAGGGTGCATAAAAAACTAATAAAAATTACAAAATAAAATAAACGTAATAAACAGTTCTCGTTATCGGAATTGACTGAAATTTGGTGTACGTTCCTAATGCCGATGACAATACAATGTTGTAAGGTTCAATTGTTCATGTTTTATACAGGGTGCTTAAAAAAATAATGTTAAAAAGTACAAAACAGCCCCCGTTTTCGGAACTCACTGAGATTTGGTATACACACATAAATTTAATAACAATACAGTATGATGGTGTCCCATCATGAATGTCTAATACAGGGTGCGGAAAAAGTAATGCTAAAAAGTACAAAACAGTTCCAGTTATCAGAATTGACCGAGATTTGGTATACATACATAAACCCGATGACAATACAGTATTATTGTGTCAAATCGTGAATGTCTTAGAAAGTACTGAGATGAAAAACGAACAATACTTTTGAGCTTGAGACGTAAGACGTCATCACACTTGAAATAAAGCCTCAATCTTTTATGAAAATATTCAAATTTTTAAAAGTTCTGTATTTTTGTAAGTTTAATTATTTTTGACTTTTCAGTTAAATAGTTTATAAATACAAGCTTTTTTTAATATCTTTTTTACATTTATTTTATATATATTATTCACTTTTCTTATTCCTACTTCTATTCTATATGTAAAACAAATATACATTTTGATTTACACTGTTACCTGAGCGAACCTTGAACTGCTTACAGGCAGTAAAAGTACCCCCTTTGGGTCTACCAATCGTCACTAAAAAGCCACTTTTAATATCATTTGGAGAAAAAAAAATACTATTGCATTCACGAATAAAAGCACTGTCAAAACATGTAATAAAAACATGAGCCTTGCAATTAAAAAAACTGAAGCACAAAAATCTTATAATTTCTGACTTGTGACCTAAAGAAAAATTATGAATCTTGTAGCACGTTCCTAAATTGGCTAGTTCTCGAGTTATTTAAGATCAGTTGGGCAACCCTGTAAATGAAATCGTAGTGGTGATCTGGGTCATGGAATATAAACCAAATAATTTTTTAATTAAGATAAAAACTTATTTGATGCCTGTCTATTCTACGAAAGACGCAAAGTTTATATAATTTAATGGACTTCATAGTTCTGACCATCTCAGAGGACAGTTTCAGTATATCCTTCACTTAAAATTAACACCCTGTACATTGTCATTAAAGAGAAAAAGCTTAAACAAACTAGATTAGTTAGTGATCTGTGGATTTCATTTAAGACGAAGAAAACAAATGGAAAATGGAAAAAATTGAAGGTTGAAAATTATGATTTTAAAAGCGTAGATCTTCTTCGACTAAATTGAGCAATGATATACAGGGTACGCCAAACTCAGGAGCCTATTAGAAGTATCTGGAGAATCAATAAATATATTACTTCGAAAATTTGGAGATAGCTATAGGTAAAAATAAACTTTGTTTCTAGATTATTTTAAATTGTGCGATGTTATTGCTTCTACCTTAAACCGGTGACAACATCCGTTTTCTAAATGGAACATTCTGTACATTATTGCATTTTTGTGTTTCCTTCTACCTTCTGAATACTTTGTTTTCAATACCCAAATTTAATTGTTTTTGAGAAAATGTCGGTTGAAAATTGACATTTTCGAGTATTTGAAGCCCTTTAACTGCCAAACAACTTAAGTTGGTACAAACTGTATTTCATTTTCCTATCTTAGTTTTTAATTATTTGTTTCCCTACAAAAATTTCCAATTTGACAAGAGGTGTCAAAATTTGACATTTGCTGTCAATGTAGAAATTGGTGTCAGGAGGTAAATATAAACTAAGATAGGAAAGTGCAATCCATTTCCAAGTCGAGTCGCTTAGAAATTATACAGCTTCAAAGACTCCGAAATGTCACTTTTCAAGGGTCTTTTTCTCGAAAACAGTTGAATTTAGGTATAGGAAACAAAATAAAAAGTGTTTACGATGATCATGAGAACACAAAAATGCAATAATATGCAGGGCATTTCAGTTAGAAAACGGATGCTGCTACCGATTTAGAGTAGGCGACAAAACCGCATAATCTAAAACTTTTGAAAAAGAAAGTTTATGTTCATGTAGGGTCAGAGCCAAATTTTCACACTCTCCAGACACTGCTAATAGTCCATTGGGATTGCTGTACCCTGTATAAAGATTATACAGATAAATACATACTTCCCTTGTAAGTTGGATGTATTGTAATGTTGAAAAAATTGTCCTCCGAGATTTTTTTAGATCTTCAAGTTTCAGAGTCTCTAGATGACAAAAAAAAAATTCTTTCTCAATTCCGTCGGTCAATCTTTCTCGATTGACTTAAAATTTTGGACAACAGTTAAGTGTCATATGAGGATGAAATGGAAATATTTTGGTAGTAAAAATTCAAGGAGGGACAAGAGCTCCTGTTCCCTTCCCCCCCTTCGGGTACCAATTCGCGGCCTAATAAAAGTTAAAAAACTACTTACTCAATTTACCTCATATTTGGAACAAAATTAAGTGTGACATAGGAATCAACTAGTAAATTTTTATTATGAATTCAAAATGGCGGCCTAATAAAATATTAAAAAAACGACCTGAAAAAACTACATATTCGATTGATTTCAAATTCTGAGCAAGAATTAAATGTGGTATAGAGATGAACTGGTAAGAGTACGAATTCACGATGGCGCCAATGGGCAAATGTCTGCCAAATAATAAAAGGATAAACTAGTAAAATTTTGGTATGAATTTACCCGAAAAATCAAGTGTGGCATAGGAAGAAACTGGTAATATATTCCTTTTATACGAAATAGTAAAGTATGATCTTATTTAGTTTCCCGTATAGTGGTTTAGTAATTACATATTAATTGTGTTATCTTTCACTTTTGTAGGCAAATTAATTCTTTTGTGAGGGAATTTCAGGGTAATTGGGTGAAATCAATGTGCTCTCTACTAGGAAGTACGCGTAGAAAGCTTAATATTTTATTTTACTTATTTAAAAATAATATTGTTTTCGGTGGACAAAATGGGGTGTATTTCTTCCGCAAAAAAATCCAAATATGGAAATTTTTCAGGTATCTTCAAAATATTTTAAAGCTTATATTATTATTAATTATCTTTATTAAATTCGCCATTTTTTATCATTTTTACCAAAGTCAATAAACATCTTTAATTTATTTGTATCTGAAACATCAAATTGCCCTGAGTAGATTTTTAAACTTTAAACGAAAGCAATACCTAACAGGTTTTGAATCTTTCTAATTATTTAGTGCATTTTGCATTTGACTGTTCTCTTGAAAATCATAAACTAAACCAATATTTGTAAAAGTATATTCTATATCCTTAAACAAGATTCCACATAGTGTTGATTGCTGTTATCTGTATATTTAAAACCCAAGCCAGATTTTTCAGCAAGTTCGTGAGAGAGTTATACTTCACCAATTTACATGATTTTTTTTTTAAATGATCTTCTGGTTACCGAGGCCTTTCAGTACTATTTTTTGTATTGTTTTATTCCCTATTTTTTTTTCTTTAAAACCAGTACGTTTTCCTTCAATAATAATTCTGGATGATGGGGTGAATGCGCTCCATATTCTTATTATTCCATTGAAAACTCATCGCGCCATCTAACGGAAAAGGATAATAAGGTCTGCCGGGCTAGCTAGTATACACCAAATAAAGCCAATGATAGGGGGTGAATATTTGCCACTGATTTCTTATTAATTAAACATGAACAAAGGGTTATAGTTACCTATAAATCATACGACGCTTCAGAAAAAGCAAATCCGAATATGCGTTTTCGATTTTTTATTTGAAAAGTTTATCTATTCTTTTCCTGAAATGGTTTGGTGTTTTTTGCATGCATAATCTATTATGGTTAATTATATCAATTATGAAGCATTTGAGGGCTATTTTAAGCTTAGGCTACCGAATACTTATATACAGGATTTTGAAGTTACTTTAAACGACTTAAAGCTGGACTCTTGGAAGAAACTGAAGCCATTAAAAATTCTTGAATTTCTCATATTGATTTCTTAGTATGAATCACGAAATAATGCGCAGGCAGTAGCTGAATATCAGGGATAGGTAGAGAGCTACATGAAACAATCTTATTATCATCAGTAATTTATGCTTATGGCAATTAATCTTATAAATACACAATTAAATTAGTAGACCAAGGCTTTGATGTGTTCATGGGGTCAAATTTTTTAAAGTATTTTTTATGAAACACGTTTATTCTTATTTTCATATAATTTATTATTTTTCCTGAAACATTTTGCTACTTTCTAAGTTTTAAGAAATAACCTATAATGATGAGGATTTAACTATTATATGTTTTGTGTATTTATTGTCTATGCTGTTGTCTCTGTTTGGTATTCATATGCCAAAACAGGAGAGTTTGTACTTTTTAAGAATTAAATTAAAAGTTCAGGTCTAATATGGTTATTGAGACTACGGAGTTTGTTATTTCCTCCTGCCAAACCTTTTCCTTATCTTCTAAAGGATAAGGTTTATATTTGTAGTATAAACTGTTGATTCTACTACTATTCATTTTAATAAAGAAGTAATTATTTTTTGTAAAGCAGAAATATTCAGTTCAAATCTATTCGCTCCTTCCTTTTTATTTGCCTTTTTCAGTAACAAATATGCATTTCTATACTCTGGATTTAATCTCCCTTTTTATTCCTCTCCATGTTCGTTAGCTTGAAGATTATCTTTACGTTTCCATCTGCATTGTTCCTTAATTTATTTGTGACATCTTCTCCTCAGGCTGGAGTTATTAAAGTGTTAATAACTTTACCAGGCGGATAACATTAAGAAATCATCGTTCTTTAAGTTTAGAATATGTCAAATTAGAATTACTTTCAACTTTTCACCTGTGATTGTTCATGTCATCTTTAGGAAGCTTCACTATACTATCAAAACACTAAATGAGCCCCCATGAACAGAGTTCAAGTATTTATACCCAACCTGTGCTCACACATGACTCACTCTGATGATTGATATATTAAACTATGTAGCACGTAGCCCGCGTTTCTATCTCAATTTTCAATAGATTCTCTAATCATCTTTTATAATACCCTGAGACTAATACAAGACACCTTGCTATCTTTTCCATCAATCATGTGGTGTTCAGCGACAGCAGCTTGAAAAATTTCTGTTTACTTATATATCTTTCCTGTTCCTTAAGTCTGGTAGAAACTCCCTCTGATTGCTTAGGACTTATATATGTGTATTAAAGATTGTTAGATCTCCGCAGAATTCTTGCAATTTTTCTCTATATAAGAGGTATCGAACGCTTTCTGTACCGTATCTGCAATATCCGTTTGATATTCAATCAGTTTGTCTGTTTAATTTGCTCTTGAATTTGCTTCACATATTGACGAGGCTTTAATACTAGTGCATTGATAACAGATATATTCTGAGATGGATGATGCTCAATTTTAAATGTTTATACATTTGTGTCAATTTTGACAGAATGGTATATAGATTCAGATCAAGGAAGGGATTTACATCATTAGATTCAATCCCAATAGTGAGTTTTATATTAGAATGTTGTTGATTTGGACAATCTAAAAATATATTTACATTTTCTTCTCCATGTAGCCATATTGTGAAAGTATTATCGACATGGTAACAACATGTTGTTGTAAGGGAACAGTGTCTAGAGTAGTTTCCTCGAAAGCTTCCATAAAAAGTTGTAACATAGATCCCATGGCCTGGCCCGATATTTGCTTAATTAAAAATATGTAGTTGTTAAATATTCCCTTAACAATTCAATTAGGATCTGATCAAGGTTTTCATGTTTGCATATTTTAGAAACAATATAAACTGAATCACCCATAGGCACATTCGAATATAGTGATTCACCATTAAAACTAACTAAAATATCACCGGGATATATTATAAAGTCTTTATGCCTTTATGCGATATGTTTGGAGTTTGTGATATAAGAATTGTACCGTACTGTAAAGGGGTTTAAAATATTAATTAAATATTTACCTATTCTGTAAACTAAAACTGTTCGGCTTCAACCTCTTCTTCTCTAAGTCAGGCAAATCCAAGGCATGGGTATGTTTGCAGATTCTTCTTTAAATCTTCTTAGTTGGATCTGTTCGTAATTTACTCTAACTATTAAAACACACAACAAGATTGACAATGTTTACGGTCGCCGAAAGATATCTTTCCAATCAGAAAGAATTTATAAAATTCCTTGGTCCTGCCGATAAGTGTATATAAGTGAAATTGTCTGTCTGGGCTGGTCTGTATTTACTAGACTTAGGGATCATGAAAAATGTTTAAGTAAAAAACCAATTGTTCACTCCTTTGTCGCTAAACACAAGCCTTCAACGGGACACATGAATAAATCATATCACGTCTCGGGATATTATAAAATGAAGATTAAAGAGCCTTTTGGAATCATCAAGCAACCTGAACATTTTAATAGAGACAAGGCCTTGGATACCATTTTTGAAACAATAAAATTATGACATCTATATCGGCTTAGTAAAGTTAACAGCACTTTAATAATTTAAGCCTTAGTCGTTTCTTTTTTAATTAGCTTGAAGTTTTTTTTTTGGAAATATTCCATTGCATGATTTTATTGCCTTGAGAATAGCACTTCTCGCTTGTAGTTGGCGCCGGCGCCTCTGATATCTTATAATGTGTGCGCATTATGCATTTAACTCATTCATTTGTGAGACTTTTTATGTTTTATTTTAAACAGCCAATACTTCATTGCATTTAATCGTTCGAAAACTCTCTGTGTTCACTGTATGTCGATTTTTAGCAAAGAATTATGTGACTTATGTAAAGTCTACCGGTTGGTTTGCTTTACTTTCTTAATATCTAGATTAGGACATATTAGATAAAATAAAAAAATGCAACTATTGTTAGTTGCATTTCTGTTTTGGTAAGTGGTAGTCTGTGGGTTAATTGAATTCGTGTTCAGTATGTAGCCGGGCATAAACTTAATGTGTTGAATATATTACAAACGCTTTTTTTGATAAAATTAGTATTTGAGATGTTGACGAAATGGTAACATACAAGACAGTATGTATTATAACCCAATGTTGTTTTAGATTGTTTTTAGCCAATTTAAAAAAAGGAGGCTCTCAGTTCTTAGTTTAATTTTACGAATTTTTTTGTATGCAGAGAACAGACAAAGACGGTCTTTCTTTATTTTCAGATGATGATATTAATAAGCAGTGGATGTGTGTTTTTCGGATAATTTATTATTTAAGCAGTATTACATTTTCAAATTTTAATATTTTGATATTAGAAAAGTATTTTGTAATTTATAATTTGCAAATAAATGTATTTTTTAAGTTTAAGTAGAATGTAAGTTATTTTAAGACTACTCTGCAAAAACCTGCATTTAGACCAATAAAAAATAAAAACAAAAAATGATAAAGAGGTAAATCATACATTCATCCAGGGCTCAAAGCAACAACAAATGAAAACTGAGACCGTTCTATAGATTTATTGCGCAGGCACACACCAGAAATTCAGTTCGGGGAGGGGGTCTAAACCAGAAATTTATTCCGGTGGAGGGGGTTCAAATGGTCAAACCTCAGGAAAATTAATAAAAAGCATGCATATTCTTAAAGTTTCGGTGGGGTTCCAGACTCCCAAGACCCTTCCCGTGAATACGTGATTGCGCGGAAACACAATTTTATCTTATAATCGCTCCAATATACAATACATAACCTATAGATTTCCATTTTGGTAACACTTTTTTCTACAAGCGTGTTGAAAATTTTACTTTTCCTCACTCATTTTCGTAAATAACTTCATTTTTTTTAAATATACTTCACCATAGACATAAACTAAAAATACGCGTGGTATTCATTATCAATCAAAAACAATTTTGCTGTCGCTGATTTTTGTCGTAGTAAAATCTGAGTAAAAGTGTTTTTAATGGATTCTCAGACGAAGATTTGCCAGAGTCAGTGTTGGAAGCAGCTAGAACTGCAAACTTCAATCTGCTACCATCAAAATACCCTCATAGGTATGAGAAAGAATATATTCTGTTTAAAGCCTGGTGTCAAACTAAATGTATCAAATCTTTGAAAGAATCCGTGTTTTTGGCATATTTCGCCGAACTTTCCAAAACATGTAAACCAATCACGCTTTGGTCCAGATAGTCAATGTTAAAAAGTATGATCAAACTCAGTGAAAACAAAGATTTAAGAAAGTTTTTCAAAGTCACGGCCTAAAAAACAAAATGTTGGATTTATACCAAAGAAGCCGAAAATTTTTTCAAAAGAGGAAATTTCTAAATTTATAATTGAAGCACCTGACGAAATCGCATTAAATCTCTAAATTAAAGTAGCTACTATATTTGGTTTGACGGGCGCATGTTGCCCAGAAGAACTAACAAAAATGTCATTGGATCGTATTGAAGACAAAGGAAATATTTTATTATTAAATATTCCAGACACAAAAAATTACCGTTCTAGCTTCTAGCTTTGTACTATCTGATGAAGCTGAAAGCGGAGAATATTTAAAATTGGTCAGAAAATATGCGATTTTAAAAATGCCAGAAACCCCACAAAGGCGTTTTTTTTTGTAAACTACAAGAAAGGAGCTTACCCAGTACAATGCATCGGAATAAACCTTGAAAAAATGCCATCAAATATTGCAGGTTATCTGAAGCTCCCAAATCCTGAACTATATACAGGCCACAGTTTTTGACATTCATGCGCCATACTGCTTGCAAATTCCCGAGAAGGAATAACAAATATCAAGCGCCTCGAATCTTCAACCGTGGCACAAGGTTATTTAGAAAGCTGAACAAGTCTTCAAAAGAATCTATCCAATAAAGTATTGAACTTCAATGCCATTCCTTCCACTAGTCACCAACTTTCACCAGTGCAATCTACCAAATCGACCTCTTCCATCCAAAAAGTTACCCCCTCGGCGACAGTTACAACAATAAGTACTTGTGAAAGAGAACTGGAAAATCCAAACTCAAGCTACAAGTCCCGAGTTCCTTGGAAAAAATCTAGCGTCTGCAATTAATTTAAAAAATGCTACAAACTGCACGTTTACTATTCATATTGTTAATAATAATTAATTTATGGTTATGTATTTGATATAAATAAACGATTCTTTTTAACTTTTGGGTTTTTTCGCAAGCTTGTAGGAAAAATAGTGTACCTTACACGAGCATAAAGTGACTTTTCCGCACGCAATTGAAGTTCGCCGAAAGACGCGTAGCGGAGTTCTGCGATTAATCCTCGGATAGTGAAGTTTACAGGATGCTTTTTTTTTCGAGAGGCAGGGGTCAAAACGTTTTTAAAAAATAGATTTTTTAAACTAATATCCCAAAAAATGTTCTCGTGGATTTTGATGAAAGTGGGCAAGTTTATATTTAATGGTAATGGACTTATTTAAACATGATAACACTAAAATTTTATTATTTATTCTAGTAACGTCTGGGAGGGTAGCCGAATTGACTTTTATAGGGTTTTTATACATTTTAAAATTATTTGTTGTTTGGCACTATTTTCTTTTAACACCTTGACCTTTGTTTTTTCTAATCCGTACAATTCAGCATTTCAGTAATATGTACCGAGGACCATTTATGAAGTACCACCCTCCTTAACCCCTTTGTTTAACATTCTAGAAGATAATGAATAATACAAAATTTGTGAAAATTAATTTGTAAGTTTTAAATATGCTGTTACAAACCAAAGTTATTGTTTTTTAAATGGAACACCCTAAATCCTAAATTTCAAATCTAGAAATTTTGAACATTTTTTATGTATGACACTGTATGTCTCAATTTATTCAGATATTTTTAAGATATAGCCATTTAAATATTGATTTATTTAACCCATGACTTTTCTATTTAAAAAACTCCATTACACGTCATTAATTTTGTAATGGCATTTTCTATAAAAAGGGTATTTCTTTGATTCAAATTATGAAATTTTTTAAGATATCAATGTTTTCTAGATAATGTGTGTTAATTAAATTTTTTGAATGTCCGTATAGAAAGTTATCCATCGGCATAATTTCAGAGCTATTTTCAGGCCAATGAATAACCCCGTTGCTCCCAATCCATTGTTTATAATTTTAATTCAAAAAATCATTCACTTGTTGAACGGTATGAGGAGAAGCACCGTCCTGCTGGAAAATTTGAATTCTCTACTGCCCAATGCCTAAATTTTGTTTGTTGGGTACGCCACTAGTAGAAAAACTGGATTTATCGGTTAATAAAATATTTTAAAAAAACTTTCTGTTTTTATTTAATTTCTTTAACATAAAAGTGCAAAAAATTCTTTAAAGCTTATGGAGCTATGACAGCTTTTAAACTTTACGATATTTAAACAGTCTAAATTTATTTTGACTCAAAATTTTACGTATAATCTCCAGTCGGCAATTTCGTTGTTCATGGCGTATCTTTAGCTCTTCCGTCATCGGTCTTAACGAATTGTTTCGGTTTTTGACAAAACTTAAAAGAATATTAAAATCTTCATTTTCATAACTCCCATCTTCCTTTTTTTTCTTTCCGTGGTTAGAAGTTGTTCTAAACCTCTATTTTTGATAGTGCGTCTTGTAGAAATAGCATCAATGCCCAGCAGCATATACATCTATTGTGACAGAGGCATTATAATTATTTTCAATAAATAAAAGAAGTATTTTCTGTTTTTCTTCGAGAGAAATGGTGTATTTTCTGTCAATATGTTATTTTACTTTACTTGTCGATATAATGTTGAGTACTGAAACAGAAAAGTTTCGTGGGTTAGAAAAACTGACATAGATCAATATTTAAATGGACATAGTTCAAAAGCAACTGAATTTAGACAATAGTATTATTTATAAACATGTTCAGAATTTCAAATTTTAAATTTCCTTTACCCATAACTTCTTTCGTTGTGAATCTTCCCTTTTATTAGGAATAGTGAAGTGTGTCCCAATTCAGTTCTTAGTCATTTAGTATATACTACCTTTTTAAAAACTTTTATTTGGCGCCATTTTGTTCTCGACTCCTTTCAGTATCTTACCAGTTTCTACCTATGCCACATAATTTTTGAGCATAACTTAAAATGAATTCAGTAAGTAGTTTTTACATTGACACCACCTGCATTTTGTTACGTGATATTGAATTCATATCACTTAATTTTTCTGCAAAATTTAAAGTCGAATGAATAAGATTTTTTACGCTGTTTTTTTTGGCTGCGATTTTGTTTCGTCATCTTGAATTCGTCCACAAATTTATAGTGAGTAGTCATTTCAGAGTGATTTTTTTAAATATTTCAACAGACCGCCAATTTGTTTTACTATGTTGGATTCATACCAAAACGTTACTAGTTCGTTCCTATGAATACTTGATTTTTGTATAATTTGAAATCAATCGATTAAGTAATTTTTTAGGTAGAATTTGTAACTCTTTTATTAATATTTTATTCTATCATTTTGGATTCGTACCAAAATTTTACCAGTTGGTTGCTACAGAATACTCGATTTTTGTACAAAAATTGAGATAACCTGGCTAATATTTTTTTAACATTTCACTAGGTCGCCATTTTCTTTCGTCACAAAGAATTTTTACCGAAACGTTACCAGGTCATACCCATACGAATTTTTGACCAGAATTTCAAGTTAATCGAGTAAGTAGTTTTTTAGCTATACTGCCAACAGACAGACCGACGGATATAGAAAACATGCTTTTGGGCATCTATTGACCCTGAAACTTAAAGATCTGAAAAGATCTGAGTGATTTTTTCACGATTACAATACTTCCAAAAATCTTTTTGGCTTTTTCGCAATTGAATACGAATAAGGGAATTCCGGGAGAGTTGCCCTGAAATTCAAAATTACTTGGCAAAACGATAAATCAATCGCTCCGCGCCACTGGCTCTTTAGTCAAGCGTCACTCTAGTTGAGAAATAGTAGTTTACGTTTGTGTTGTATTTTGTCCGCATTTTAAGTAGTCAAAGGTAAGTTTACCGATATTTTGCAGTGTAAATATAAAATATAGACATCTTCTAGGCTTTGTAGTTTTGTTATCTATTATTTTTTTGTCTTAAATCAGTATTAGTTTAAAAACTTAATTCTTAGAGAGAGGTTATGTATCTTGGGAATGGCCCCTGTTTTGTTACTATGCGTATGACGGGGTGGGGCGTCTATACCGCAACGAAAGGATAGATGCCCTGGGGCATCTAACCCGTATAAAAGGAGAGACGACACGGGGTCTCTAACCCAATTTAAATAAAGATGTGTTTAACAAAATAGTACGATATTTTTATTTTTTTGCAGTTATGTCCACAAACTATCTAAAAAAATCGGAAGGTGCTCCCAGGCGACAGTGGAGCCATGAAAACTTGTTGGAAGCTATAAGAAAATTAGACGGTGGGGAGATTGGTGTAAATGAAGAGGCATGGATTTATGGTATTCTTTTACGTACCTTACGTCGAAGAAGACAGACTGAAAATGTATTGGCCACATTACCACTGGGGCCTCAGGCAACTTTAGGAGTGGGGAATGAAAAAAGGTTGGTTAAACGTATTCAAAATTTGGCTTTTTAGTTTTGCCGAGAAGTTAGGAATCCAGCATCGTTTCAATCATGAAAAACGCATAGCAGGGTACGACTGGCTTAACTCATTTTTAAGAAGAAACAATGAACTATGTGTTAGACAGTCGCAAGGTTTATCTTTAGCACGAAGCAAAGGTATGAGTAGAGATGAAGCTAAACATTTTTTTCAGTTGCTTGTTGAATGTTACACTGAATTTAATCTATTTGACGAGACTGGCGGCTTTCAACTGAATAATGAATCGGGCATTGTGATAGCCACCAAAGGATCTAAAGATGTTCATTCTATGACGTCCAGTGAGAGGGGTGAAAATATATCCATAATAGCCTGCTGCAGCGCAGAGGGAAGACATCTTCCTTCGGTTGTTATTTTTAAAGGAAAGCAAGAAAAAAAGGAGTTTGGGGATGGATTATCTTCTGATTCCAAGGTTTTTATGAATTCTAAGTCATCGTACATTACCTCAGAATTATTTTTAAATGGCTTAAAGAACATTTTATTCCACGAAAGCCCCTTGGAAAAACCGTTTTAATTTTAGATGGCCGTTCGTCACATACAAACTGTTAGAATACGCTGAGGAAAATGAGGTAGTTTCAATTTGTCTCCTTAGATATACCACCCAAGCTCTTCAACCACTAGATAGTGCGTTTTTTAAATCTTAAAACACAATCTAAAACGTGAAACAAGACAGTGAACTATACATCATCCAGGACGAAAACTTAACTGACTTCAGGCAGGAGAATTGATTGGAAAGGCATGGGAATTGATTGGAGAGGCATGGGTAAAGTCTGCATCAGTTGAAACAGCCCTGTCCGGATTCAGAGCAACAGGGATATTTCCACTAAATCCAGACGCTATTCCTGATCATTTTTATTCAATTGCCGAAATAACATTGCTGGAAACGGGAAATCAACGACAATCATCCGTTCCCGGACCATCACGAGCTAGGTCTCCATCGCCAGTACCGGAAACGGGAAATCAACGACAATCACCTGTTCCCGGCCATCACGAGTTTTAAACCCAGCAAAATTGAGCCATATGAAATCACCAAATAAAGTAGTGGAGTCAGATTTAAGTAAAATCGACAAAGAACAAACGCCTAGCAAGTTTTTACTCGATATTAGCCCTATCCCTATCATTCGACCTTCTCAAACTAAAAGAAAGAGGCAGTCAGCTAAAATGCTAAATTCGAGAATAAATAAAAATTCAACAAACAAAAAAGTCGCCACAATAAAAAATATCGTTAATCTAAACCGTAGCAGTAACAGGGATTTAGAGGACTCATCGTCAGATGATGAGCCACTGGCTAAAATAGCTAAAGGCGTGATAGACAAAAATAAATCAGTGCCAGAAGTGAAGGAAAAGAAGAAACTAACGGACCGTAAGATTAAAAAATCAGCAGAACAAATTGAACAAGAAAATTGCGTGGAATGTTTTGAAAACTACTTTGAAACTGTGGAGATAGTCGACTGAGCTGAGAAAGCAAAAATTAACCTAAAGCGATTATTCTGATTAGATTTATTAATGGGTCATCTCACCCTCACTATCGGGTGAGATGGAAAAAAATAATATTTTATTAATGTTTTGTTTACAATATTAAAACTTCTTTTCTTGGAATTTTTTGAGTTGTTTATGTTTAGTAATTAGTTGCATTATTTAGAACCGATTTTTGCCAAAAAATAAATGTTTTGAATTTTTTGGAGAGTTTATTTCTTAGGTGGGGCCGGAAATACCTTATTCAATTTTAAATTAATTGAAGCAAATATTTAATAAAACAACATATCTCAACGTATAGATTAGTCTGTCTAAGGAATGTTTCGATACATAATATGAACAATATTATTTAAAGAAGCATAAGAAATTATGTCATTTACCTTAAGTTTTTATAGACACATAGTAGTTGTACAAATATTTTCATCCTATCGGGACTCATCAGTGTGCCTATCGTAAGAGAGAAATATTAAACAATAGAAAAGAATTGATTTCAAAATTTAAAAATTTGTCAGTTTGTTTGATATGTAACTTAGATATGAAAAAAATGATAGTTTGCAGCCATCTATATTGTTTTTTTTAAATGTGTTCAGATTATTTGTTGCGTTTAGACAAAAAAGATTTTTGTTTGTGAATCTAAACGCACAACAAATAATCTGAACACATTTAAAAATAACATTATAGATGGCTGCAAACATGGTGGGAAGAAAAGCATGGCTGCAAATTATCATTTTTTTCATATCTAGGTTACATGTCAAAAAAACTGACAAATTTTAAAATTTTTAACATAATTTCTTATGCTTGCTTAGATAATATTGTTTATATTATGTATCTAAACATTCCGTAGACAGACTAGTCTACATGTTCAGCGATATAGTTTTATTTAATATTTGCTTCAATTAATTTAAGGTTAAACATTTTTATTCATTTGCGAAAAAGCCAAAAAAGATTTTTTTGTCATACTAAATGCAGCAAATAATCTGAACACATTTAAAAATATAATACTTTTCTTTTACAACATAAGTAAAAACTATACTATACCATCTTGAGCTGCCAATAATCCTGGTGGAACCGTGACTGCTGAGAAATAAGTCTATGCACTTAGTTTAAAAGTACCTGGAGATACAGGGTATCTCTAAGAATGTAAAGAGTCTTGTTCTGAAAAAAAGGTTTTTTAATTAACACACATTACCCACTATTTCAAATTTATTAAGGTACTTATGCTCGGTAACGACTACTCTCATTCATATAACAGACACTAGCTGAATATATTAAAATACATTGTATATTTACGTACTGAAATAGGTATGAACAAATAAAAATTTAAAAAATATATCACGGTAAATCCAGAATTTGGGACATTACAGGGTATTGTTGGGTTTTGCAAGCCATTTAAGGGGAATCTATTTCTTTGGAGTACATACTTTTGCAGCCATTTGCCCCTAGTACATACCTCTTTGTAGAGAATGTGAACAGGAAGATCAAACTGTTATATACTTTTGACTGTTTAATCATGGGGTAGATTTTTGGAGAATTGGATAAAGCTGGCTCTCCACTGCCAGCCTAAGCAAAGTGTCCCTATGGGATGAACATCATAATAACTTACTTTATTTAAGACTAGGTGGGTTGATAGTCCTGTTTAAACGGGGGTTGTTGTTGGAACTCGAACGAGCATTTCCTCGAATCATGTATATAAATAAATAATTAATTATATCGTTTCCAATTACTCAAGACAGTTTTTCGTGGATGTAAAATAAAATACTGAGTCATTTAATTAGATTAAAAAGTATAGTCGTGTAGTAATATCTAAAAAGTCCATATCAATATACAGATAGAATAACACAAATATAAAAATGTATTTCCTATATAAAACTTGAAGTGTCATTTGATTTGCTTCAATAGTTTCAAGCTTTCCATTATTGACACATTTTTAATACCTCTATAAACATACAAAACTCTTTACACAATTGCAATGTTATGGCTGCAGTTTTTACCGGTAACATGTAGTTACGCGGTCATTGGACTTGAAAACTAAAGTTATTTATAATGGTTGATGTAACTAGGTGTAACCTGTTTGTTATATCATCTGTAATTGAATGCGTCTATAAGCAAAATAAAGAAATGTTATAATAAATTAGGTAGTAATAGTTTTGTTGAAAGATATTTATCTAATTGCTACAAATTAGTTTTTTTGTGTGGAAATTAGAACTAATGTCTTTTTCGGCAATACGGGAAATGTAAATTTTTAATCAATCGACGGTTCTTTCTGAATTTCGTTATGTGAGCGATGTGGCCTAAATACGTGGGTGTATTTTGAATTGCGTTTAAGATAAACATGTACTTTTACCAAGTAAAAAGATAGCAATAATTCTTAAGCGAACACAATATGCAATAAATCATTTTTACGGTTTTATTTCTTTTACATATACGAAATTAAATGCGCATTTGAAGTTACTCGTGCTACCAATAGTACTTTTTTTTACTTACTACTATATGTGGTAATAATATTCTTAGTAAAAAAATTTCTAATATAATAGAGATTACATTTGCATTATTCATATTTGAATATTAAAAAATCAGTAAATTTCCTTTACCCAGAACTTCCCTCGTTATGAATATTTCCTTTTATTAGGAATAGTGAAGTGTGACCCAATTTAGTTCTGCACATATAAAAACAATTATTGTTTTTTCATACATTTTTATTTATTTGTTCCACCATGTTGGAATTTTTGATACTTTTTACACTGATTTTTCATGAATGCCATTTTGTTTCGTAATGTTTAACTGGTACTAGCTAATCTCTATATCACATTTAATTTTTGTGCAAAATTCGAATACATTTTTTTTGCTTTGATTTTTTGAACACTTTCTTTGGCCACAATTTTTTTCCGCTATCTTAAATTCATACTACAATTTTACTAGTTTGTCTATATGCTACACCTAACACTTGCACAAAATTTGAATTTAATCTGATAAGAAATTTTCAGGCTGATAACCTGTTCATTGATACGTAACACTTGATTTTTGAAAAAAATTCGAGCTAAACTGAATAATTCGCTTTTTTAGTAATAAATTTGTTTCCGCCATATTGGATTTTTACCAAACTGTTACCCAATATGTCACTTAATTTTTGACCAAAACTTGAAGTCAATGATGTGTTTTACATATGCTGCGAATTCACATAAAGACAGACAAACTGACGAAATTGAGAAAACATGTTTTTTGGCATCTAAGGGTGCTAAAAAGTGAAGTTATATCAAACCTGGGAGGGTGATTTTTTTCATGATGACAACCATTTTGTTTCTCCGTTTAAATTCCTACGACAATTTTATTAGTTCATCTCTATATCACACTTAATTTTTGCCTACAATTTAAATTCAATCCAATAACTAATTTTTTAGATTGATTTTTTAAATATTTTACTGAGCCGCCCTTTTGTTTTGCTATCTTGGATTCGTACCAAAATTTTTGTTGATTGAGTTGATTTTTATGTAATTTTTGTGCACCATTTGATGTAAATATCCAACTAACCTAACCTAATCTAATTATCCATTAGGTTTTTAATAAGTTTACATTTTACTAGGCCGCCATATTGTTGCGTCATATGGGATTTTTTCCAAAACGTTATCAGGTAATCCCTATACGAGCCTTAACTTTCTACTAAAATTTTAGTCAATCGGTTAAGTAGTTTTTTTTTAGGTACGCCGTGAACAGACAGACAGACCGACATCTCTAGTTTTATGTTTTTCTTGGCATCTAGGGACCCTAGAACGTCAGGATCTGCACAAATTTGGAAGTGATTTTTTCACGATTACATTATTTTACGAGGGAATCAAAAATATAGTTATATGGGGATGTGAAAACTGAGAGATGTTTGAGGTTATTAATGTGAGTTGAGAAAATAACGTTATTTTGAAAATTTATTAGAAATCAAAATCTTGGCGAAACGTATGTTTTTATATTAAGTAAGACACAAAAATTAAATAAGCCTTAGATATTTGCCTTTTTTACCACTTCTCCAATTACATTTCATCTTTGGAACTGTCCCAACAAAACTTTGTTGTCCTTTGTCCAGGACATCAGATCACTAAATGCGATCTTGAAGTCCAAGATGCTTACAAAGGCTTTTATACCCCACTGATCAGTTTTCGGTTGCGGCTTGTCGATGTACTAAAATAATTAGCACTAGCCCACGTCGCTGCGAGATTTTTTTTCTCGGGGACTTGTGTTTTTTTAACGAAATTTATAATTTTGTATGTAGTTGTGTTTTAAAAATATTTCATGGTTAAAGTAAAATTTAATATTCGCTGGTCTTTAGCTGGCCAATAAGGTATCTCCCTTTGTACAAGTCTCCTGGAAAATGAAATTTCGCCACGTCGCTATTGACATCTTAAGAATGGTCTTCAAAAGGTTTTCTAATTTTCCCTTTATAATTCTTGAAACGGATACAACAATCATGGTGTCCTTTATATTAATAATGTGTCCTGTGGAATGCTAGTATTCACCGACAGTGGATTGAAAAATGTATTTTTCCTTATACATCTTTCATGTTCCTCAAGTCTAGGAGACACAAACTATGTAGTTTCTACCCTTTCCACGGAAAGAAGAAAGAGTTTAAATTTCTTCTGATTGCAAAGGAATATCTTAGTATCGCCCAATATGTTTGTACGTATTAAAGATTATCAGACGTTATTAATCCGCAAAATTATTGTATTTGTTTGTCGTACCCTGTATACAACTAGAGTGCAAATCTTGTTGGTAGATTATTCGCTACTGGTACGTAATATCTAATCAAACATCTAATATATTCAATGCAATATCCGTTCGATTTTAAAGCTTCTGTTTGTTTTCTTCTGCACTAAATTTGCAGCACATATTGAAAGAACCTCGAAGACAGATGAATCGATAGCCGATTATTTTTGAGATGGATGACGGTGAGAACTAAAATTTTAATATCTATTGTGCTGGTTTTCTGAAAATAGAATGACTTAGGGTCGTTTGTACCGAAACATCAAGAAAAAGAATTGTCACCATCCGAGTTTCCATACAGAATCTAATATTAGAATGTTGTTGGAATGTAGATAAATACAAGTAAAATACAAATTGTTTAATCCGCTGTCCCTGAGCACCAGCAATCAAAAGGACACACGATTAATATAGAGGATATCAAAGTTCTTATAACTTATTGGGATAATACATAATACATATCGAAGGTTAGACCATCTATTGAAATTAATGACCCCTGAAGATGCCTCATGCATTCGCAGGCGAAACATTGAAAAGAGTAATTTGACACTGTTTAAAATGGTTCCCTAGAGATAAAGAATTTTATAAAAGTACTCTTTATGCTTGGAATTCAATATTATGCGCTACACATATTAAATCGTCAAACTAATCGCACTATCTTATTTATTGGGACATGCATGAAGTAAACAACAACACTAGTAGTAGAGTTAGCTGTCAATCGAGTAACCTGATTAGAGCAGGGCTAGAAACTTGTAAAATAATATTATAATACTCGTTAATTAGGAAAGAACCCTTAAATTTTTGAAAATGTTTGAAAAATAGTAAAAAAAATCTATTACAAGGCAGAAATTTTAATATATTTTAATTTACATATGTTTAAATGTAGGAAAAAACAAGTGTCCACTAGGTGAGTATACGGTTATACCTAAAGTGCCTATCAAGTTTGTTATAAATGGAAACCCCTATTGCATTTTTGAATTCTACACGCTAACAAACAAAAATGGCCTTTTGATAGTTTTAATTTCCATGGCTACAAAGTTGCGCAATTTGATGCTAATTAATATGGCATTTACAAATTGATAACAACCCAGACCACTTCGAAGATATTCTCATAAATATGATTTTTCCCCTCCACAAGACAGCATTATCAAATTTTAAATGTGACGTTTCGTATTTCGGCCACCATCATAACCTTCATTTTTTAAATACGTTAAATTACAACTTGGATTTTTTTATTTCATTTTTTTAAGCTTAGGTCCTCCCAAATACAAAACGTATCATACTCGCCCAAAAATTTATAATAAATAAAATTCCCCGTAAGAAGCAATGTGTTGAAGAGAGATGGGTGTACATATTTTTTGGTTTTGTGGGTGTAAAAAACAAACAATTTTTTGGGCAAATTTGGGAGGTCGTAAGATTCAAAAAAATTAGATAAAAACTCCAGATACATATTTAAAAAAATGAAGTTTATGATGATAGCCTAAATACAAAACATCGCATTTAAAATTTGATAATGCAGTCTTGTGGTGGAGAAAAAGTAATAACAAAAATGTAAAATCTATTTTGAAATAGCTATTTAAATAGTGTCAAGAAAAAATAAAAATGAAATCGGGAAAAATTGTATTGCTACGAATATCTCCGAAATGGTTTGGAATGTTTTCAATTTGTAAACGGCATATTAATTACACCCTTGTAAAAGCATGTTATGAATTGTCATCCCCATTGGTTTGGGTTGGCAGGTACTCGCAACCATCAAAATCGACTGTCATTTTTTTTCTTCATTTAGAGATAGTAAATGAAAACATATTAAAATTTCAGCTTTGTTAAACAGTTTTTTTTACTATTTCTTAAACATTTTCAAAAATTTAAGGGATGATAACACAATCGCGGGTTATCTGGTAGAACAGTACTCTCTTAAGTAGAGAATATTAAAAAATTATTTTACAAATATCTAGCCTTTTTTCGGATTGGCCGCTAGCTCCTAGACTATGCTACAAATAGGTGCCTGCATATCAATTCCCTATCCCGGATTATTATTTATCTGAACTGCTGATTGCATAGTATCTTCAGTGAATTAGCTACATATTATTTTTTTTGGCCACTATCTTACTTTAGGTCGGTAACACGATACATTGACTTAAATGTAAGTTGTCGCACAAGTAACCGCTAACGTGTGACGTCACGTGAGAATCTTGATTAGTATTCGGCAAAATATATCAAAAATATTGTTTGCATTTAGAATTTTCGCACTTCCTGATGTTCGATTGTGCTGAAATTAGGTATCAGGTTGTCTTAAGGGATTTAGGTGCCCGGGTGCAAAACTCTTGGAACACCCTGTCGATAATTTGAAGATAGTCAGTGACGTTTTTTAGAATTTATTCGGGATAGATCATAAGTTTTGTTGTTGACTAAAAAAAAGTTTGTGCTGCAGGCTGTTTGTACACAGTTTGCGAAACAATTTAAATTCAAAATGGCGGTGCCAACAAGTTTAAATTGAACATAGAAACTAAAAAAATCTATTAATCTCAGCTTTTGTTAAAATAAATTAAAAACAAAAAATAAAACGAAAAAAAAAATTTACGTATTGTGGTTTGATTGAATCACATTATTGTACTAATATTAACTAATAAACCTACAAGCTTGTCGTAATATTGTCTTCGGTAGTGTAAGGCCTGGTTTATGTCAAGGTTATTGACAGAAATTCAGTAGCCCCAGCCAGAAGTAGTAAGGCATATCTCACAACAAGCATTTTGGTTTGGTATTGGTTATTTGGCAATGATTTGCAGATGCCGCCTTACAAATAGTCACGTAAAGAGACAAATTTAAAAATTCGTCCATGTTGACTGCCCCATTTTGAATTACTTACGTATTGTCATTTAATTGTTGTAAACATGCCAAATTTGAAGTTGATCGAATATGTGGAAGTAGACGAAAATCAATTACCAATCGACCGCTGTGTTGGCGCCGCCATTTTGAATATACCTAAATTTTAAGCAATATACCGTTAAGTCGGTGTACGTGGTCTTTAATGCTCTATAGTCAATGACAGTTCGTGACCTTAGGAAGTTATAATGCTGCAGGCTGCAGTTTATGTCAAAAATAAAATATAATATATATAATGTGAAATTTAACGTCCTAATAAATTTAAGAATAGATGTGTAGCGGGTTTAGGACAGAAAGAAAAATCCCTTTTTCTTAAAAAAAGAGGCCACGTTTCTTTTAGTCTTCTTCAGGGCTATTTTTAAATATGGGATTATGTCAACACACAATATTATATACATGTCCATATGAAACCTGAACGATGACATTACTTTTGCAACAATAACTAGACAAACCGACATTCAGTTGCTGTTGTCCGTCCATACTGAATGTCAGGTTTGTCTTGTTATTGTTGCAAAAGTAATGTCATCGTCTTCCTTAGGTTTCATATGGACATGTATATAATATTGTATGTTGACATAATCCCATATTCAAAAATAGCCCTGAAGACGACTAAATATATAGTCGAAACGTCGCCTCTCTTTAAAGAAAAACTATTTTTATTTCTGTCCTAAACCCGCTACACATCTATTCTTTCTTCTTCTTTTCTGATATAATATATAATTTAACTAATTTAAATAATTCACCTGGCGGCGTTACTAATGATCGTTCAATGTACAATGTGCTTCGCAATATTCAAACAAAGTCAAAATAAAATTTAAAAATACCTTGTCAAGTTCAGACGTGTAGTTAATTAGGCCCTGGAAAATTCCAGAAGTTTTCTGTCTTATCGTGTCCTCTAAGTGCAAGCTCAAGGGTTCGACAAAGTATTATAGCGTCTATAATTCTTAAACGCACGAATCTGTTTTTAGTCACTTTCTCGTTGTGATTAGCGTTGCTCCTGGGTATTAGTTTTTCCCAACAGAGTAAACTTCATTTGGTTACTTAAATGTTGCTTTGAATTTTCATGGAGCTGGGCTTTTTTACTCTCTGACACCACTACTTGCCAAATTTAAATTACCCCCAAAAACCCAGGCAAGGAAAAACAATTTTTATTTCACAGCCGCAAACCCAATGTTATTTTGAATAAATGTTTAAATAAAATTATACAATTAAACGAACTTACGTGTGACGTTCAATTGTAATTGTATAAAGCGCACAGTCCGAAGATATATTTAATATAACTCTAATATTCAGATAAAAAAATGTCCATTCCATCATCCTGTATCACGTGCCCAGAGTGACCTCATTTCGTTTAAAGATGCTTAAACAATTGCCTTAGGGGGTGTGTTTGTCAGTGTTCGCTGATAAAAATATTTTGTGACGGGAGGGTTAATAAATCGTCGGACTGTGCGCTTTATACAATTACAATTGAACGTCACACGTAAGTTCGTTTAATTGTATAATTGTATTACAGCGCACAGTCCGAAGATTGTTTAAAGAAAAGTAAAGGCAATTGTGTAGACAGACTGTACAATTTTATTTCAGTTTTCAGTCGTAGGGATATTGCTTGCTTAAGCGTTTAAGTGGTTTCTTTCCGGCAGTGAACCTTTTGAGTTAGGCGGTCTAATTTATTGCATTATGGATTAAATTTCGTCGTATCGTATTTATCTTTATCGATAACATGCCGGCTAGATAGAATTTTTATATTTGTATATTTAGCAAGCAAGCATATATTAAGTGTAAGGTTATTTTTATTTTATCTATGAATAAGAGGACTCGTTTCCGGTAATTCCATAAACAAATGTATTGAAACTATAATTATAAATTTGTAATATTGCAAAGTTGCTTTAGAATAAACATAAGCAAGTAAACTATCTAAACATTCTAACATAAAAGACAGAAAAATAATAATACAATTAAATTATACCTAACCTTAGATTTTTACCACAGATTGGACTATAGTTTTGGCATATTCATTTAATCTGCTCAAAGGTCTATTATACAATTTCGCAAAGGTGGAAGAGGTTTCTGACCAACCTGCGGTGCGAAAGATAGTATCTGTGGACAAACCTTGTCTATATGCCAAGGAGGAGGAGGCATGGCGAATAGAATGAGGTTTAAACTGAGTGGAGTCAACCCCTGCGATTTGAAGTGTATTTTTCCTATACCTACTTAATGTCTGTTTAGAGGCAGCTTTGAAGGGTTTTTTAAAGGTGATAAATAAATGTTCTACGTTTCCTCGTAATTGTTGTGTTATATGCTACACACAGAGAAGGGTTTTCGGTAAATTTTGGGATTTGTAAACATGGATTTGCTTTTCCAACGCGGGTTGTCTTAATTGTATCGGATATAAATATCTGGTAACCTAAAGAAGACTCAATAATATTTTTTAATTTTATAAGTGACAATGTTTGAATTCTTTGACCAGTGATAAGACCTAGTAGCAACAGCAATTTATAAGATAGATATTTAAGTGAATTTGATTCCATATTTTGAATTTTTTCAAGTACTGGTTTGGAGTCCCTGGTAACTTCGTATCTGGGTTTTGATGGTGCTATTCTTGAGACACCCTTCATAAATCTTTTAATTCTAAAATCGCTACCTACATCCCCCTTGCATATTAGTGACAAGGCTGATCTATGCGAATTTAAGGTCCCATATGTATATTTCTTATCAACTAAGAGTTCTTGCAGAAATCTTATTATACTATATTACACTTATTATATTATTATGCTATCAGTATATACACTTATATTGTTTTTGTTACAAAACTCCCACCATTGCTTAAAGCATGTATTGTACTGCTTTAGTGTCGAAGATGATAGGGACTGAAGTGTTGTTTCTAGACCTTTCGAGCGAAATGCGTCCCTGATAACTTCGCTGCTAAAGGTTTGGTGCTAGTGGATGAGTCTTGCTGAAATGAGAATATAAAAGGCTTTCATTAGAAACAAATACAAGCAGTTCACTGATTGAAATTGAAAAAATAAGAGAAACCATGACTGGGAGGGCCAGTTCGGGATGCCGATAATGCCTTCTGCCTGATCAGAAATGATTTTTTGTAAGGTTCTAAGAACCAAGGAAAACGGCGGAAATACATAGAAATAGAAATTATTCCATGGTATTGTAAAGGCGTCTGTTGCTAGAGAGCCTTTATCTCCTCTCCAAGATACAAATTTAGTGCATTTAAAGTTTTGAGACGAGGCAAATAAGTCGACATCTGGTATTCCAAATGTCTTTATAATACGAAAAAAGGCATAATCCGCCAAGATCCGTTCTGTTTCATTAGGAAGCATTCTTGGTTCTTTCAGCCTTATAGTTGTCCTCTGATTTAATATGGACCGCAAAGAGCCAAATATTTCGCTCTTCAGCCCACTGCCATATATTTTTTGCCAAATTATTTAAATGTACAAATTTTACCCTACCCATTTTATTGACATATGCTTCCGCTGTGGTGTTGTCAGATCGAATAAGTATATTACAGTTTCTTAAAGGAGAGGCAAACTTTTGAAGACCATAAAAAATTGCTTTAAGTTCTAGGACATTTATGTGACAATTTTTTTCTAAAGGTGACCACCAGCTATGGCACCCCCCTTTTGTTTCTGACTATACTCCCCAGCCTGAAGTTGACGAGTCTGTAAATATTTCTAATTCAAATTTATCTTTTTTAATATCGTTACAGCAAGTTAAAATGTGGGTAGATCACCACTTAAGATCAGGTATGACATTTCTAGATAAAGAAAATTTCCCATTATAGTTTCCTTTATGTTTAATAAGGGCCAAAAATTTCTCCCTTTCAAGTGACTTGGTGTAAAGCCATCCATATTTTGTGGCAGGACAGGCTGAAACTAATAGCCCAATGATTTTGGCAAATTTTTGTATAGTATGAATTTTATTGTTTATAAAATATTCAACCCATTTTTTAAGGTTGCTTCTTTTTTCTTGAGTTAAAGATATGGTCATATTAAGACTGTCAAATAAAAAACCAAAATATTTAGATTTAGTTTGAGCTAACAAAACACTTTTTTCAGAGATTCTTATCAGGCCTAAGGACTCAAATAATTCTATACAGATATATACATATTTTAAACATTCTTTGTATGATTTTTCCGTAATAAGAAAATCGTCCAAGTAATTTACGCAAAAAATATTGAAGGTTCGTAGTGTCTCAAAATTGGTTTCATTAATTTATTAAATGTATAAGGCGCTGAAGATAGTCCAAACGGTAAACAAGTGAATTCAAATAATTTACTATTAAAAGAAAATCTTAAATATTTCTTGTTATTTACGCTAACATTTACTAGAAAATAAGCATCTTTTAGGTCAATAGATGCCACAAAATAACCCTTTAAAAGTAGTCTTGATACCGTTCTAATATCTTCAAGTTTAATGTGGTGCGAAAACAAATTTATTAAAATGTTTTAAGTTTAATATAAATCGCCTTTTTGCATTAGGTTTTTGTGCTAGAAAATACCTGGAAAGAAACTGATTCTTAACTGGTTTACAATGGTTTAGAGCGCCTAATGACTGCAGGTTAGTAATAGCTACCCTTAGTTCATTGGCTTCTGAGGTAGACAATTTTGGCGAAATTGGAGATTTTCTTTGAACAGGAGCCCGAATAAGTGGTATTTTAAAACCCTTTATCCATTTTAAAATTACAGGATTCGAAGTTAATTTGCACCAGTTGGAATAAAAAAAATTAATCTACCTGCAATGTTCGTAATGTTGTTATTACTTACTGATATTTCTTCTACCTCCACCGAGTGTTCTAATTTTTCCTGTTCTTGTTGTAGTAATCCTTCTTGTGCCCCTTTTGGTAACTCGTTTTCCGGTGGTAATCTACATAACGAGTGGGGCGTGTCCGGTTTAAAGATTGTTTGGTATTTGTTTGACCTGTTTTAATTTGAACTTTTTGGCCTAATTTTTTTGATGTTGAGGGCCTAACTTGGCTAGTGCTAGTATACGTCGCCTTTAGCCCACTACCTGTTATTTCTAGCGATTTGAGTTCTTTGATTTTTTCCGCCAAATCTGGCCCGAAGAGAAATTCACCAGGCGTCGTTCTTTCCCCTATGTCTTTGAATTTTGGATCCAATAAAGGATATATAAACTGCTTTCTAACGCAAGACATTTTGTAGAATAAATTGGTAATAATACGACTCGAGTCGTTAAGATGGAGAAGTATTTTCTCTTTCTCCTCTTTGTCCACGCCCTCCTCTCGGTTTAAAATAATATTCATGGCCTTGCCTAAAGCAGTAAGGCTACTACCTAAATGGTTTTGGTATTCAGCGTGATTATGATCTCTTTTTTGGTTAGAACCTGAAATTGAAAACTTCAGCTCCGGATTTATCTTGGGAGCGAGTAAATTTATATTTTTAGGGCTTTCGTATGTTGAAAGCAAGTTGTCTTCTTCCACAGTGGGTAGACCGTGAATCAAAAAATGATTCCATCGTGAGACCAAGGCCTGGTGGAGATCAAAATGTTTGTTTTTCTTTACGTTAGGATTGGATCCTAAAATTTTAGCATATTCTTCTGGAAGGTTTTCGTTTTCATTTTCTAGAATCCCTTCATTGGACGAAGGTAAAACACGTTCAGCATCGCCCGCCTCGCTTGCATGTGTAAGTGACTCGACAAAATATGGCTCGTACAGAGACCGGCCCACGGAATTATGGCTATAAACTGATCCCGTGTCGTACAGATCACGGCGGCCAGTAATAGATAAAGCTGTTGGATATCGGCCTCGTCGAGATATTGGTATTAAGCTTGAAGTTTCTTTTGATTTAAGAGTGATAATTGGACTTCCGCTTCGACGAATTGAAGGAGTAAGGCCTCCAAGCCTGCTACCAGGTGATGCCGAGTCGTGCAGACGTCGGCCATGACTGTAGGTAGAGGGGGAACGACTACGGCGTTTCTTGTAAGAGGAGGGCTTATTTAACTTTTTTTCAAGATTTTTTAGCCTTCTTAAAAGGTCCTTAAAAGAAACACTGGATTCTCTAGAATGAGAACGCTTTCTCTTGTGGGAGTGTTTTCCCATAATTAAATATTCACACACAAACACAGAACACAGCACTCACGGCGCAATTTGCTTAGGGATGACGACGTCAACCGCGCTAGACGTAAAGACGGTACCGGCTGTAGCGAACGCACGAGAACGAATGAGGTCACTCTGGGCACGGGGTACAGGATGATGGAATGGAAATTTTTTTATCTGAATATTAGTGTCTAATACGCACGTCGGGGCGGACTACATGGTTATATTAAATATATCTTCGGACTGTGCACTGTAATACAATTTGTACATATACTTTTCGAAGAGCATTCGACTTTTAACTCAGGTGTAGGATATCCATTTCGTTTGATTTCAAGTTTTTCATCAACACTAATTCGGGAAAAATTTCTATATTTCGACAAAATATCTATCTTTTTAAGCCCCGACGACGCACAGTAGTCAGTTTTAGCGATATGATAGGGAATAAATCAAAAAATAGAATTTTATAGCCACAATCTCATAAAAAAAAGGAGCAATAGCACCATTTTTGGTGGGGCTCCGATCTATTAAAAACGAACTTACATCTAGGCGTCTACTGACACTAGTTTATTCTTTAGGTGTTTTTCATTCATTTCAGCACAACCGATCAATTCGACATTTGAGACATTTACGTAGTTCGACTAGCCCTTTATTTTGTTTCATACTTTTTAAAAACCAAGATGGCTTATTCAATATGGCAAATTTTGAAATGAATTTTCATATTTTCCTCGATATTTTCTTTAATTGAAATTGCAAAAAGTGACATGGTGCATTGTACAAAAAAAAACCTCAAACCTTTCCCAACCAATATACAGGGTGATCCGATGATACAAGAAAGTACAATATTTTTGGTTATACAGGATGTTACAAATTGAGTATATGTATAAGCTGTGACAAAAAGTTTTAGCATGCCCTTTGATGTTTTCTTGGGAAAATAGAGTTATTTGAAGAATTATAACAATCAAATAATGGCTCTACGAGTAGAGCAAATACAGCACTTCATTTCAATACCAAATTCAATGAAGCTTTAAAAACATGAAAAGTGTGACATTCCCTTACTACCACTTCATTACTGGCAAGCAGGGGCATGCGCTGAAATTTTAGGAAAGGGAAGCAATTTTTAGAATTTTACGTATTTGTAATGTAATTCGATTCTTCTATCATTGTTTGCAAATTCGTCAATGACGTCATCATAAAAACGTCGATGCTCCGACATATTTTGGAAAAGTTTACTTTCAATGGACAACAGCGATGTATGCGAAAGTCTCTCCTGCCCCATTGAATTTCTCACGAAATTTTTTATACGTTTAAGTGTTGAAAATTTGCGTTCTACTGATGAACTTGTGGCAGGTATTGTCAATACTAATTCATACAATTTCGACACTTCGGTGTAGGCATCTTCCAGCTCCTTATCTTTTAAAAGTTGCATTAGTTCCTTAGCGTTATTTTTTGCGCTAATGTCATCAGTTTCGTAAATTACTTTTAGTTCAGATCACAGTAGCAATTGGTTGAAGAACTGGCCATAATGAAGAAGAAGAAATTTAAACGCATCTTCTGGAAAAGTTTTTTCTTTAAATGCATCAAAATTGCAGAGCTCGAGGATTTTAAAATCATTAAAACCGTTAAATCTATAGTTTATTTGTTGCTGAATTTGATCGATTATTTCATAAAAGAGGCGTCTGTATGATGTTTGAACATCTTCGACCTTGTTCGAAGACGCTTAGCTTGTGGCTCTACATTTAACGTCATCGTTTTCTCCCAAAATAGGTCAAAGTCATCTCCTTTTTGGCTTAACATGGACTTAAAATTATCCACCTTTTTTAGGCAAAAAGCAATATCATTTGTTTTAGTTGACATTGTCCGAGAATGGAAATATTTCTGAAAATATGTTTAACAAATAATTAAAATTAAAATCTCCTTTCAAACTGCCCAAAAACCGCCTCGAACTATTTATGGCTTCTGAGTCCCACGTTTCATTATTTTCTATTATATTCTCAAATAGTTCAATCAGTAATTCACGATATTCAGATACTGTTAACACAAGTCTTCTATTATAGTTTCACCTTGTAGGAGCTACTTTGGGCAATCGTTTGTGGACAATGGAACCCAAAGCTTGTGTACGTTTTGTTGACTTGGAAAAAAAAGCAGCCATGCCACTTAAAGTAACGAAAAATACTTTACACTATTTAATGTGATTGATGGACTGGGATAAAACTAAATTTAATTTATGAGCAAAACAATGGACAAACGCAGCACTTAGGAAAGTTTCTCGAACTTTAGCTTGCAGACCCTCTAATTGTCATGTCATCACTGCAGCTCCATCATAGCTTTGAGCAACTAATTTTACCTCTCCACTAATTTCTTTAGTAACGTTATAAACTACGGTATATAATGCATCTGCTGTACGATTTTCGGACACATTCTTAAAACCTAAAAATCGCTCTTGAATACTTCCGTCTGTTTTAACGTAGCGTATTACTATAAATAATTGGCTAAAATTAGTGATATCAGTTGTTTCGTCCAGAACAATAGTAATGAACCGCGCCTCGCCAATCTCCTGCTTAATTTTTTTTAGAATAATGGTTGCAATAGCGGAAATTAAATCATTCTAGATTCGATTCGACGTTCCGCGAAAAACGCTAGACTGCTTTAAATGATATATTTATCATATTTAGCCATTAACCTAAGTAAATCTTGAAAATTTCCTCTATTTGAAGAAACTCTTGTTTCGTCATGACCTCTAAATCCCAATTCGTGCTGTCCGAGAAAACAAACAAAATCGATAAATCTTCTTAATATTTGCCTGTTTTTATCGACTAGTTCATTGTGTTGGCGGTGACTAATTTCCAACTGTTTATTAAGGGTGTGTTCCATTCTGGTTTTGCCGAAGACTTTTTCTTTTATGACGGCCTGCATATGCGCTTTGGACATAATGTGTCTTTTTACAGCTTTATGGAAATTGTTTAAATCGGAAAAACCAGTTTTATTCCAGAGACCTTTTTCATTTTCGACATAGTAAACATGACCAACAAAATAATTTACTTATATTTTCACACCCTGTTAGCCATTTAAATTGTTTGTGTTGTTTTTCCGGATAAAAATTTTTAATACAGTTTTTCATTTTTATTGTTAAATTTGTCATAGGCGGTTTTGCCCTTCCTTTGGAAATTATTTGAAGTTTATCAGCGAAGTTTAATGTTGAAAATCCCTTTACTATTAAGACACACACCACACATTGACACACTCTTCTTACTAAATTCTCCAACATTTTCAACGTTATTACCGACAGCCGAAGTTGACGGTATTTGCATATCCACGTCCATATTATTGTTTTCCATATCGCACCATGCACGACGCGACGTACGTATCACACAACACACGGATAGCCGTTCAAACAAAGAACCTACTCCAACGATAGCTTCCGTCCCCACTTAAAGCACGCGACTGAAATGCAAAAACTGCAAACAGCTGGTGGAAAGTTCAGTAACCTCTGGCTCGATTCACAGGAAATCAAGCATACAGGACTTGGCTGCAGAGAAGCTAGCGGCTCGCATAGATTCTATTTGATTTCTATTGTGGCTCGGTCGGAGTCAAGGCCGCATTTATTATGCGCTTGATAATTAAGATAATATTTTAGCATTTTTAATATAAACTACATTAATGGTTTCCTATTTCAAAAACTACATTTTAGAAGATGTTTTGTAATTTTTTTTGGAGAAGCACTGCTTCCTTTGCTTCCATGGACTGCACGCCCCTGAGTGACAGAATCTGCTTAAGCTCATACGTCTCATACCTTTCCCTGCGAATTAATTCTGCATCACCATTCCCAAATATTTTCATTGCGCCTTTGTTAGATCTGTTCATCCTCTCCAGTGAATTGTCTTATGCCCTCTGAGTCTTTTAAAAGCCCTCAGACAAATATTTGAATGTTACTGAACGTTTCTTAATTTTACTGCATATAAATATTAGTGAATGCGGTTTAAAGCTTGCTTTAGTATGTGAGTTAATATTGGCGGATGTGCTATAGTCAAAGGCACTGTAAGGAGTCGCAAAAGACGTCACCGTATTGAAGAAAACAGAGATGACGACAATAATTTAAAAATAACCAAATAGGCGCCGGCCAAAGCTGACTTCCAAGTATTTAAAAAAATTGGGTGAGGTATATTTTGGAGTACGTTCCAAAACTGAATTGTATGGAGCAGCGATCTGTTAATATTTTTTCTTCGCATATTTTGAGCATTTATAATACATAAATATTACTAATAAAATATAAGAATGGCTATTATTTGTTTGTTAAGTTTTTTCACATTTTTAGAAAAACAAAAAAGTTGCCCCTTATTGTTATTGATATATCGTAAAAATCGTTTTTAAGTAATTTATCGATAGAACCGTTTTACCGCTTCATACTGCAGATACAATGTTTAAAAATTTGTTTAGCTTCTATTCAAATAACAGTAAATTGAGTATTTAAAAAAAAATGTATTTGTAGATTCAGATATTTTTAAAACTACCTATTTCATGTGATTGACCCAATGAATTAGAGTGATTGTTTTATTAGATACATCTAAGAAACAAAAAAAATATATATACATTTTTTCTTGATATACTAGTAAAACAATTCTCTAGCAGCAAAGGCATTTTGTTTTTTGCTCGTTTATCTCTTCAATTCCGTCGTCGAATTCACAGTTTTCAACCCACGATCTGAACATTTTAAAAATTACTAATAACACCTCACAGAAAGACTGGTACTCTAAAAATAAATAACACCACTGAACACCGCTAATGCGACAGTTCAAATGATTAAATAATAAAAATAATACCGACCTGTACCAACAAACACTTGCAAACCAGACCTTAATTGCTTTATTGGGGGTAAAATACCACCTCATCGTTATGAGCCCGGCTACTTCATGACAATTTATCGTGTGTGGGACTATACAAGGAAATGCGGATAACATATTACGTAGTGTCACAGAATGCGCTTTGCCGGTCTGCAGATAAAAGTTAAAGCTGGAGCCAAATTACCATTTTTTGAAATGTATGATTAGCGCTACAGTTCTGCAACTCTTATTTCCGAAGCTGTATTAATTTGCGCTTCAGAAGCATTCCATAAAAAGCATACTGTAAAAAATATTGCAACATAACCATTTTTTAAATTAACGGTTGATAATAAAACTAAAAAAAAAACGGCATAGTTTGGAGTTTTGTAACAGTATATTATATTGCACCACAAACAGGTGTTATACATCAAAACATTTAGATATACCATATTATACTTATACATTTGTCTACGTTTTAATTAGTTGAGATAAATTCTTGTATTTTTAACAGCTAGCATGCACTATAACATCAATTTGTCTAAATTAGGGTTGGTCTGCAATAGCCTCCCGCAAAAGTATATACTACACACATGCTATAATACTGATTTAGAAGCAGCAAAAATCGCTTATTTTTACGATATTGCCCTGTATTTCGGACCCTTACCAGCTTAAATTATTATAAACATAAAACTATGTGTTGGTCAGGACTTCTGTAGATTATTGTCGTATTCACAATAACCTTCCAAGGAGATGTTTCCGTCTCCCATTGAAGAAAAAATATTTCACTTGCGGGACTTACACAAAATCGATAGCAGAACTATATTCATTATTACAATTATAAATATTACATCAACAATCAAATGTATAATATACTTTTAACAATCAAATTTAATATATTAGGTCCCTCACTGATGGTGTTTTTATAGTGAGGCTTGTCTTTAAAATTTAAAACTCGAAATCACGTCGCTAGTTCCCCCTCCAGTAATAAATATCCTTATTCACTAATTCACTTTCTCTTGATTATTTTAACTTTTAAAGACGCACAAAAAGCCTCTAGAGTAATTTTTTAACGGTCCTCATAAACGGCGTTTTTGATTGGCTCAGCAATTCTCTTTGAATGATTTTTGTCAACTTTAGTTGCTAGAATACACTTAATCTCTATGAGTAAATATAGACATCAAATTACATTGTTAATATTACGATTAAGTCTTAAGTATGACAATCATTTTGGGTGTAGATGGAAGAGCGATTAACCGCAACTTTCTGAACGGAGAATTTTTAGCCAAATTTCTAACTAGGGACTCTTATTGCCTCGTCCCCTTTATGTAAATGTGTGCGGGGCGAATCTAGTGCAGCCATTCACAAAGATCCTAAACGAGGGCCCTTAGAATTTAAATTTAGAATTTTAAGAATTTTGCCAACTTCCATCTTAAATAAATATCAAGAGAGCTTGCACCATCTATGTTGGTATAGATAGACAGACATATAATAAATATTTATTTTTTGATCAATATTTTATCGAAAACAAAACTTAGGTTTCGAGCAAAAATTAACATGTGTCCTTTTTCCATGCTCGAGTAGATTTCCATTATTAGCGCGCAATTTTGTACATTATTACAAATGTCCTGTATTTTCCCTATAATTTATGGAATCTATTCGTGTTTTAAAATAGACATTTATAAAACTATAGAAAAGGAACAGGACTTAAATATAATATATCTCTGTACAGTTTCTTTACATAGACTTCATTTCCAATTTGTTATTGCATATCCTTCATTCATCATCTTCTTCATTTTGGTAGGTAACATATCTTACCGATGAATGGTCTCCTGTTATTAACGACTGAAAATAAATTATACTTTTATTAAATTGATATTTTTATCAGAACATTGTTAAATTCTGTGATTAAAATAATATCTATTAAATGTTCAGTTAAACATCATTAACACTTGGGTGAAAGTATAGCGGGAAAAACAGACTAATGCGTTCGATATAACTCTTTTATTATATAAGCAACGTTCCGATGCGTGGTTCCTCAGGCTAAAAAAACGATCATTTGTAAAGACAAAGAAATACAATTAGACAAAAAATATAATAATAATATAAGACATATAATGTACAATCTTTTAAGTACGTTTTTTTTTTCCTCTTTATTGGTATGAAATCTGGTTACCTACCCTAGTAACTTTTAGAGCATGTTACGTATAAAACGTGTAAACATTTGTTAATTGGGAGCTCGAAACTCTACATAAGAAAGACAATGGAGATACATGTATATCAGTATACTAATTTATAAAGAAAATCCCTAAATGCCATATTTCTATATATTCTATTTTTTTCCCGCAATGTTGTTGATTGGTGTTTTGTTAGTATATTCACAATTATATTTATGTTTAAATATGAGAACCAATTTTCGAGTATTCGATAAAATGACAACATTGTTACGTTAGAACCACATATCTGCCACTAGTATAAACCTAAAGAAACCAAGTAAGGGCATGCTTTAATAGTTTAGTATCCTTTAATATTGTTGGTGCACCTGTAGAAATTTTTTACTACTAGGAAATTGCGACGTTGTCAGTTTGTGTAAAATCTTTTGTAACGCAGTCAAGATACGATTACCGTTGAATACTTGTACTTTAAACTACATATTTACAGGACTTCACACACACACACACGCACATTCACAAATATATACATTAATTGCATATATACATAAAATTTTATTCGTCAAAAAATTGAATTTAAACTTTCACTCATCATACCTTCAATCGTAACAATTATTCAAATATCCCTATTATGATGTTGGTGTACGTGGAATAAAAATATACTATCATTTAATGCTCCCAACGAAAGCCAGTCACAGTATAATTCGGTGCCGGTCGTGGTATTAGCCAGTGGAGTAGCTGTTTTTGTGATTCCATTTTCTGCATTTGCCCTACACGGGGTCAGCTAGTCTATGGCGGCCTGATGAGCTCAATAAAGAGCGAAATCGCGATCGTCGTTTGACCAAAATGGATCATTGTGTCTGCTGCGATGCAGAACATCCTATATATATATATATATATATATATATATATATATATATATATATATTTCCATATCTAACATTCAGATTGAAAAAAATAATCATTTTCTATCTTCACAAATTTTTGCGATGATCTAATATACATACGTATATACAAATATTCATTTACTTACCATATCTACTTAAACAATACCACTGATTCGTTTTTCCAATATACTTCTTACATCTTACAACTTGGTTATACAAGTGTATCAGTAGTATAAAGTTTATAAAGTTTACCAGTCGTAACAATCCGAAATAACTCTCTAAACCATCAGGATTTCACACAACACCTCACACAATTAGTGTTAATTGAATACTTAAAAAAGGATTGGAGGTAGTTCCCATTCGAAAGGTTGTGAAATCAAAGAATTAAAATACCTCAAGTCCAACAGAACGAATTTAGTTTACATTTTCTACCACTTTCAGACATATTAAAAAAATGCATATGAAAAAATTTTCGCCTTTTAACCGAAACAGTGAAATATCTATAAGAATCAAATATGTATACTTTAATATATTTATTTAATTTAATTATCAATTTGTTGAAAGTGTATATCAAAAAATCTTCAGGTATATTTTCCATTATATTTTTAATACTTAATTTGAATTGATCCCACGTTTGTAGCAGCGGATTATAAGTGTGGTCCTCTACGTATCTCAGAAGAAAAAATCTGGAGTGGTCAAGTCCATAGGCCCTTCTCTTCCAGTCCACCTATTACCCAAAAACCTTTGTTTAACGAATCCTTGGTAATTCTAGCGTAATGCGGTGTAGCCCAATCTTGTTGATAATAGGTGAAATTGAATACATTTTCCTGTTGAAACTGAGGGTAGAAGAATTCTAACATATCGACATATGAGGTAGAATTAACTAATGAATTCGCAAAAAAAAATTGTTTTGTTACCTTCTGCGACCCTCTGACAAATTCTTGAAAACATCGGGGATTTTCTGTTGCCTACATTTTGCACAGGTAATGATTTTTCAAAACTGACATTGAGGATTTATAACAATATGATACACCCTTACATAAATTTGGTTCCAAAGCCGACTAATCAAAAAATAAAATTAACCTGAACATCTTTTTCCACATGCAGTATTTTTTTCGAAGATCAATAACCCGCTATTTTCAAATATATGCTGGGTATTCCATTTAAGATAACAAAATTGCCCTATACCTGAAAATAGGCCAATTTCTTTTTGGTACTTTCGATTGTCAAAATAAAATGACATATATTTCAGAAAAACAATCGGTAAAAATTGTTCAGCGAAAACCTCTCCACGATGGTTTTTCTTTATTTCGGAAATGTTTAAGATCAAATGTGTCAAAATATGTAGAATATAGTATTTAAATAACTGCAAAGCATTTACCAATTCTAAAACATATTTGACTAAAGAATAAACATTATGATTTTTCAATCTTGTTTTCTTCACAGCCAATATCATTAAAATAATCTTAGACTTACATATAATCAAATATTATATAATTAAATATCTAGGATCCCTTGTTTAAAATATGTAGTTACCATAGAAATTAACTTTCGGCTAATTTAAAGACTTTTAAAATCTGTCATATAAAATGGCAAATAGAAGCAACTGTGTTATTAATGTTCATGATTTTTTTCAAAAAAATTTTTGAGAAGAAAACATTATCATGCTTTATGAACTAATCAACAAAAACAGTAATTTCCGAAATGTTTATTTAGAAAAAATAATAAGGCGCCCAACACACAGCTGATTCTATGAATTATAGGTCGGGTTTTAAGACTGTTCTGTCTATAATAAAAAAAAACTTTTGTGCTGTCATAAATGATGGGGTCGCTTCCATAAATTATCAAACTATCAAAAATTATAATGCCCCTGACCTAGCTATTAAAAAATATATATTTTTGGTTTCAAAATTTGCAGAATTTTAATAAAAATTGATTGATCTTAAATTGAGCATTAGCGACTAAACGAGAATATTAAATCTGAGTTTATAGTTACTATGACGTTCCCGATTCTCAAAAAAATGTCAAGGATTATTATTCTGTATTCTAATCAGATATTTTTTTACAAAAAAGTGGCTTGTAATTCGAATATTAAAAATGTTTACATAAAAAGTTATATTGATTTAATGTAATTTATAAGTTATAACAGTATTTATTTGGATTTAGCGCTAGTGATCGCGAGAGAATTTATTACGTCACGCTTCGACACACCTCGTTCTTCGAGTTTCACAAATTACAGTCGTTTTTATTCTTTTGTTAGCACGCTTTTTGAAAATTGCTAATAAAAATTAATGAAATATAAACCCGTCTTAAAATAAGTAAATACGGCTCAATTTCTTTTATTACTCATTATATTAAATGGTATGGAACCAATGTTAACGCTGACATTCTTAACCAACGACATTTTGTCGTGGGGGCCATAGTGAACCAATATATTCCAACTAAAACTATCCACCATGAGAAATTTCCAAAACGTTATACTTAGTCCAGGGTTAAAACAGATAATATCTTTAAAGAATAGGGTGCATAAAAAATATAAGAGGACTGGCCATAGCGAGGACTATAGGAGATTCTCTGAGGTTAAACGTGAAACAAAATACTTGATTGATCTCTGTTATATATCTATATGTGTGTAATAAGAATGCTGATCCTGATAGTTTTTCATCTTGCTTCCTAAAAAGATATGCATTGGCTATAGCTGAGCCCCTTAGGCTTATTTTTCAGAATTCCTTTGATAAGGCTTGGTTTCCTAAGCTTTGGAAGCAATCAACGCTTTTTGCCGTTTTCAAGAATGGATTTAAGAACAAAATTGGTAACTATCGAGGTATCTCTTTACTTTCAATAATCCCCAAGGTATTTGGGTCAATAATCACCGATGAACTATTTAACACCTTTAAACACTATATTAAGTCCCAAGCAGTACAATTTTTACAGGGGCAGGTCTACAGACACAAATTTAGCAGATTTCCAAGATTAATAATAAATTGACTAATTATTGACTATTTCATTAACGTGTTCTGTATTTTTTGTTACATATTCTGCGCTCAAATGTTGTATATTTTATAAATTTGTACTTATGATCAATGCAATACCATTTGGAGCTTTGCTCTGTAGAGTACTGTTTGATACATTTTAACACCATTTTCGATAAAAATACTATTCAGCACTAATTTTGAAAGAGATTTAATTTACACTTGATTTGAATTTTAAATCCAGAATGCTGAACAATCATTTGGGCGACTCCAACTTTAACTTTAGAGTTGGTTTAACTATAACCTGTGAAATCCTACTTTGAGCGAAGACGCGACTTCTAATACAAATTGTATTCGCAATTGCCCTTTGGAGAAGGAAGTACTTAGCATGTCCACAAACTAAGATCCAATCGCGGATATGTATTAAGCAAATGGCGGGATTGAGGCAAATCTGACCAAAAAGAAGCTGCCATTGCTAAACAAGAAGGCCTTAGATAACAAATGACTCATGTCGTTGACAGTAATCTTGTTAGGTGGAGTTAACATGAACAAAGTTATAGAAAATTCATCCAGTTTTTAGATACGGTCGATTGCCTCCCACCCCGTTCTTTATGGTCACTGGGAATTTGGTTCAACAAGTGAAAGAGAAAATTCGTTATAACACAGGGTTTACAATTTTGGAATTGACTATTTATTTTTTACAAATTTCACAATCTTAGTTGCATGAAATTGTGACGGAAAAATTGTATTATTACAAATTGTGCGCAAGATGGGTACCGACAATGCTCACTCACTAAAGCAAGGTAAAGAGACCGGCATCACCAATGACATTTTTGGAGCGCTATAATGCCGCTGGTGACAAATTCTTGGACCATATTGTAACTGGTGATGAAACTTGGATTGCTCATATCGTATCAGAAAGTAAGCAGCAATTGATACATAGGCGTCGTAGTAGATCACCAAAGACAAAGAAATTCAAACGGGCGTTATCCAGCCGAAAGGCCATGTGAACAGTGTTTTGGTAAACGCACTTACAGAATCTACGAAGGCTCATAAAAAATAAGTTGCCAGATCTTGTTATTTTCGGAATTATTTTGTTGCATAACTAACAACTTTTGAAGAAATGTAAAGGGGAAATTTCTGATTATCCAGCCTACAGCCCCGATCTTGAGCCTAGTGGATATTAACCTTTTCTCCACTTAAAGCAATTTTTTTAGCAGGCCATCGTTGCAACACCGATGATGAACACAATTTCCTAAATAGTGGTATACAAAAGCTTGTGACGCGCTGCGACTAATGTTTGAATCTAAATAGCGAATAGGCTGAGAAGTAGTTTAATATAAATTTAAGCAAATTTCAACAAAAAATATGTAATGAAAAATTATAGTTTTTCTGACCAATCGGAACTTAGTTTGTGGATATGCCTCGTATATAGAAGTTTTCGAACGAGAATGTCGTGTAAATTGCTTCACGAAACAGCATATATTTACCGTGAGTGAATGTTGTAATTAAAAAAAAAATAATATTTAAGATTCTTTCACGATTGTGTACCAGCCCTGTTGTTACAGCTGTAAATGCTAACCGAAGGGACATATAAAAGAAAATACCAACTCATTGGTCGTATATTTAACATGCTTACATTGCAACAAAGAAAAAAACTAAAATAAATAATATATTTTAATAAATTATAAATCAACTCTAATGTACAAGTTTGTCTAGATTGCATCTATGAGGTAACAAAATATAAATAAACAAATAAATAAATAAAATATATTTTGAAATCATCTCCAACAGAATAGCATGCTCCAAAATAGACAACCCTGCAAAATAAAAACAGTAAATAATATATTAAAAAAGCTAAGCGACGTAACAAAGTATGAAAAAGGCAAAATTAAAATATAATATAATTAAAAAGAAATCGTTATTTAATATAGATTTTATCCTTTTCTTACTCTAATTAGTACTACGTTAAACTAAATAAAGGTGATTAAATAATTTTCAAATCTAAAGCAAAAAACGGTTGTTTTGTAGAATACTTCACCGGCAGTTAAAGCCTAAATATTTGTTTCAGATTGCCCCTTCCGCCAATATTAATTTTGACTTATATGATGCCCGAAAATACCTTTCGAGATAAAAGTTACGGCAAATTCTTACATTCATCACACCCAATAAAAAAATTAACTTTGTATACCAATTAATGACCTAAAAAATTATCTCCTAAAATTACTTCCATCCTTCTAAAGTCCGAATCTATATTTCTTCTTTTATTCAAATAAGTGAGTCAATGGAAAATAACGCAAATCCTAATCGATTTAAACTAATAGATATGGCTTCCGCTACCATCACATATCACAAAAAGCAGATGGTTATTTTTGATTTATTTAAAGCGTTTGACCAAGTCTTGCATTATTGACTCGTTGACAACCTTGTCTCTGTGTATAATATTCTTCTTCCCTTTATGAAAAATACGTTTAAATTGTGAACGAAATTTTCTATTGTCTGGTTGTCACGAAATCAACTATAGCCCTTTGATGCATATCAGATATTCACCTGAATAGATGCGGAGTAATAATATTGTGGGATAGGACTTCCAGAACATTCTAGCACTGCGAGCAAATGAATGGTATTGCATTCAAAAACAATCTCTTAATTCATAAAGCACCTACAGCTGAACTCATAATCCAAAATTAACGCGTCAAAAACTGGTAAAGCAGCAAAGTCATTTATTTTGAAATTACTACTAAAGCACATTGAAATTTGGACAACTGTGAACACGGGTTTCCGATTAAAGGTTATTATAGTCAACTATTTGAGAGACGAGTACAACAAGCGCCAAACCTAACACATAGAACCGAACCAGAGCCAGAGAAAACATCCGAAATCTTAGCCCGACTTCAAACTCTTTTATCATGGAGCAGCAAACAGCCAAAACTCATAAACTAAGATAAATAAGTCAGAAATAGGAAAATATTAACGCAGCAAGAACTAGAAAAGTCGAAAATATATTCTTTTTGGGGATTACTGCTGAAGCACAATGAAATTCGGCCAAACATAAACACGTGGTTCTGACTAATGTTTTTCATTAGTACAGTCAATTGATTGAGAGACGAGTACAGCTAGTGCCAAAAGTAACACACAAAATCATCTGATTCATCCGAGATCTTTGCCGAATTTACGACGGAAAATTACCATGGAGCAGAGTAAATCCACTGTGGCGAAACTCATAACTCAAGAGCACAATTGGGTTATTAGTTTCCTGTACCTCATAATAGACATCCACAAATGTCGCTCCTGTTGATAACTCTGGTTTGATTTTGTCTGTTAAAGTTTGGGGATAGTTATACTTGTCTCCCAACTAGTTTATCATACTGATAAAGTCAGAAACACGTGTTTGCGGTTGATTAAATTTCATTGTGTTTTAACGGTAGTTTTAAAAAAATTATCTTTCTCTCTTTCAAAAAATTCTTTAAAAGCCAGTGAAGAATTCTTTGCATGTAAAATAGACATCAATGTTTTCAACCATGTCATTTTCAAAATAGAAGTCTTCACTAAGCTGGCGGATTTATTTTACGAAAAGATTAGTAAATTCAAGTTTTATCAAAATTTTCATGATCATTTAAATTTATATATAATACTTATATTTACTTTGTAAATAAAACATGGAATGTAATAAAAAAACAAGCAGTACAATATTAGAAAGATGAATTTTGGAAAAAAAAAACTATCTACAATAAAAGTTTTAGAATATAATAAAAAAGAGGAATCAGAAAAGGTACTTTACCTTTTTCTCCTCTTTTGTAGGTGGACTTTTCAAACTTATCAGAAGCGGCGCATAAAGGAAGTCAAGCATGGCTATTCCAAATAGCATCCACTCAAAGCCAATATTTTTGATTAGTGTGCCACTCAATGCTGGCCCTAAACAGAAAATTATATTATACTCACCTAGAGCAATAAATTGATGGTTGAATGGTCAAAATATACTGATTAAATTAATAAATATATGTTTGTGAAATTCAAATTTCAAACTTTGAAAAGAACAATTGTTATAAATTGTTTTTTCCTTTGAGTTTAATTGAGTTGAAGCAGATTGATAATATTTTCGGTTATTTCCTCAACTAGCATCCATTTGCGTAAGTAAACGATTCAACAGTTGCGTAACTTGTAATGGGGGAATGACGCTATTTTCAATTATTAAGGCGAGTGCGGGATCCAATATTTATTGCATACACCATATCATCAGGAAAAAAATATGCATTGTTAATATCATGTTTCATACAGTTTTCGGGTTTTTTAATAGCACGAAGTTCAATTTTACCTATCTTACTTACAAGAGTCTAGATACTGACGAGTGATTGTCGATTTTAGATTTAGAAGATTCCAGCATGCGTTTGTTATCGTTTTTGTGTTTATTTCGTTATAGATACACTTTATTATTATTTATTGGGGCTTTATCGACAAACCTAATGGGACAGATCTACTATATAACACTACAGGTTCTGTTAAAAAATCTTTTAATATAGGTACATTTTCTTACATCACTTAAAAAAAATGCCTAATCGGGGCTAACCAAAACGAAATGCGGTTTTTAAAACATACTACTATCCATTTTCGATTTAGAATTAGAACCTTTGAATGGCAAGGGTGCTATACTGATTATTTCGGCGGAGTATAAACAAGGACCGTTAAATTCTCGTAGTGAAGCATGGTGGCGCAGTGGTAGGGTTCTCCAATTGCATTGCAAGGGATGTGTGTTCGAATCCTGGTTCGGGCGATGACTTTTTTTTTAGTTTTTTTTTAACAAAACCTATAATTTTGTATATAGTTGTTTTTTTTTTAATATCAGACTCCGTTTTTGGTTAAATAAGGCCTTTTTTGGGTTTTTGTAAAAAAGTGTATTTATAATAATCACGGATTGGTTTAAGTTCTGATAAAGTTTGTTCATTTGAGAAATAACAAAGAAGCTACTGTGTAACGGAGCACGTTTTTTTAAACAAATATAGTGAAATACAATACAAAAAATATACATTTTACATAACACAATTTTTTTTATCTTTTCTTTAAACGCAATTTAACTTCCTGTCATGTTAAAAATTTTAAAAGATTGTTGCAATGTATATTTGTTAATTGTGCTGTTATTAAAATTAAGTGATACGAGTAGTGAATTTAAAAAATAATTTACCTAGACATAGGTCTGAGTTAGAAGTTTAACCTTCAACCTGCTTCACCAAGTGAAGTGAAATAAGCTAGGGCTAGGAAAGGTCTCAGAGGAAGCTCTGCCCCTTTAAACCTAATCGAGTTATATTTTACTTTTACAATCCATGTTAACTTTTTTATTCAATAAACAAATTAAAAATTATATAGCACAGGCTTAAAATGTTGCAATAAAATATCATTGCTATTATATGTTTACCGTTTGAATGTCTTAAAAGTCAAAGCCATTACTGATTGCACTTTCAGAACTCTATAAGGTATAATCACTTTTATAATAACACAGCATTTCCGCAGCAAATGTCTTGAAAAGTATCAAAATCAGAAATGGTTAGCTTGCAGAAATATATAGGTATGTACTTATTTAATAGCTATTATAATATGCAGGTTAGGATTTTCTTAAAACGTACTATGTACTTGAAGCGAATGAAGTGTTAGTATTATTAGGAATGTTACATTTAATGACGACCGAAAAAGTTGACTTTTTAAATATATCAGTTTGATGGATGTTTAATTTTCCTATACTGCACCGATCAAGCAAACTGGTATCAAATGCTATCTAGATAGGCAGAAAATAATGATTTTTAAATATTCAAAAGCAAATTCAAGTTCAAAAACATTTATTATGTAAAGATAAAAAAATACAAACAGTCATTATTACACAAAAGGACAAGGTATACTAGATAATGATATTAACAACCAAGCCCCAAATGTCAAAATAGATGAAAACAATTAGAGAAAAACAAAACATAAAAAAAGACAATAATTAAAACACATTAAGATTAAAAGCTTTTAAACTTTGTCTGACCTCCTGCTTCAGTGTTCGGTTCACAGTAAGTTTGGATTTAGAAGTCAAGCTTGGCAATAATCTTGAGATTTGGTAGTAGGCATAGAGTGCGAGATAAGAGAAGCCTGCTCGAAAAGTTTCTAGGGCGGGGGATATCGAAAACTCATGGAAGTTGGGGTAAAACCACAGAAAAATTGGTCGTCATCAGCATAAAAATGAATACTGTACGTTTTAGGCGCAAACTGTAAATCTGCCACCGCAATATATATATATATATATATATATATATATATATATATATATATATATATATATATATATATATATATATATATATATATATATATATATATATATATATATATATATATATATATATATATATATATATATATATATATATATATATATATATATATATATATATATATATATATATATATATATATATATATATATATATATATATATATATATATATATATATATATATATATATATATATATATATATATATATATATATATATATATATATATATATATATATATATATATATATATATATATATATATATATATATATATATATATATATATATATATATATATATATATATATATATATATATATATATATATATATATATATATATATATATATATATGAAGGATAAAATGGATACCCCAAGCTCAAATCATAACTGTATTTAAAAAACTTGTTATACCTACTTTTGGTATGGAATGGACCATTTTACATATACAAAGTGTCCAAAAAATATGTTGACGTTGGAACATTTAAAAAACTATTATAAGATACTTTTTAATGAGAGATTTTAATGAATAGAACTGAAAAATACTAATCTAATCTTATACCTATTTTCCTTTCTTTTTTAATTATTAGCGTTTTTCACTATAAGTATTAATATTCGCTATTTACCCAAATAGCAACACATATTCTATAAATATTCCCACTTTAAAACATTTAATATATAATCATAGGAAATCAAAATAGTCATTCAATAATCAAACTTATTATTGTAATAATATTAAAATATGCATTTGTAAAATATCATATAAATAGGTATTTTTACTTAATAATTTACACAGGAGATAGGTATTTATTATATTACTTTTATGAGAACTAGTGATATATTGCGTTCTAAACAAACAGTGATGCAAAAGTTCAATTTAATTTGAGTTTCCCTCTATGATGTTCAACTCGCAGTGGTGAGTGAGTGTCAATAGCTACTTCGGTTAAATCATCCGAGTTAATTAGTTATTTTTGTACCTTTTTAATTAAGAAAAAGAAGACTCTATTTATCAGTGTCATAGTTAGAACGCCTTCTTGGGGGAGCGGCAAACATTTAATAACTACAAAAAAGTTCTTATTTTTTGTTAACACAGCAAAAACAGCATGACATCCATGAAAATATCAGAGAGGACTAAAAAAAAGTTTTCTTTCTGGTAATGACTTATAAAATAATTTTTGCTTTCAAACATTTGGCTTTGGTTATTAGTATCACTGCTATTTATCGTTTGTTTGAAGGTGGTAGACAATGTTTCTGATTTCTGCCTCAATGTTCATCGTATTACTACAAGTTGCTGCATAATGGTTAAAACCCCGGTTGAGATATTGTCCAGTGTGTGTGGGTTTTGGGTACAGTGTACTTTTGATGTCCTCTGGAAATCGCCTAACCAGAACGTCAAGAAAAGGCAAAGGCATTGGAAGCTTAATACATTTTCGTATGTTATTTAAATCTTTGAAAAATTCTGTCAAATAATTTTCGTTTGCAGTCCAAATAAAAAAGCATCATCCACACACCTAAGCCAAAGTTAAGGTTTGATTTGCGTGCTCTTCGAACAAAGTTGCTTCACAAACCATACCCGTATCGAAAAAAAATTCGGGTATTATTAATTTTATTAAAATATAGCTTTTATCTTAAGGATAAAAATATGCTCGTATTTTTACGATATTTTATAATTCAGCCATTTTTTACATCCCTAATAATCGTATAGAGCATATATTAATTTAGAACAGCATTTAATTCGTTAATTAAATAGAAATTAGATGAGCTTAAGATAAAGAAAACATTAATTTAAATTCCGTATTTTTATATATTATGATGTAAGCTTGGGACTTTATCTGGAAAAATCGGTAAATTTCCTTTACCCGGAACTTCCCTCGTTATTATGACCCTATTTAGGTTTGCATGGAGTCAATAAGTAACACATTTAATTTGTGTGAAGTAAAAAAATACATAAATTTACAAAAATGCGTAGATATAATAACAGTGAGACCCAACATCTTGTGCTTTTCATTCATAAAATCGTATATGTTTTGATGCAATGATTAAATTAAATCAACATGTATTGCAAATAAGTAAAGAAAAAATATATATCCTCCTTGTCGGACCCTATAAAAGGGTACGCTGTAAAGTTATAGCGACATACTTCTCTTCTTCTTGACATATGGCCATGATCGTAATGTTTTTAATATATCTACCAAATTCACAAAAAATCACCCAAAAACAATGCTTTGATTCGATATATCTTTTTTAGTTTTGTAGTCGTGTACCCTACTACTGATAAAAATGCGGCGGTGTTGCCGTTTTTAAATAATAGCATTGTATGGAATTAAAAACAGGTTATTTGAATAATTATTTGTTACTACTAATTATAAATCGTTATTAAAATATTACAAATAATATTATTACAGTGTTACAACCACCTAAAAAATTCATTCTAATATTATTAGCGACTATTAATTTTGTTCTCTGTAAGATAGTTTCGAATCAACCAAATCAAGATAAAACAATAGACCAAAAAAGTAATAATTTTGACAATATATTATTGAGTTCAAATGAAAATAATTCCGTCTCCCTGTTATTATGTCTATGATTAATACTAATATGTACTAGCATGTGCAAGCTACCTATTTTAGATACGTTTTCATTTTACACGTTTTCTATTACTTATCGAATTGATTATTTACGGATAGTAAGGCACTAAGCCAATCGTGTTGTTATATAATACGTTGTGCTTTGTATTATTTTTCTGTTTCATTGAAAATTGGCGCGGTCGACTCGGTGTTTTGCCATTCCAATCTGGTTTTGAACAACCGACTGACCGAATAAATGAATACCTCACCACCGTGCACTTGCAGAATAGACAGTCTAATTTCCTGCTGGTTTTTTTTTCTTGTTTGCTTTGTTGTCTGACCCACTGTCTTAGAAACCGATGACAAGCACTAAATGTGTTTGATCTTCCTACATATAGAATGAGCCCAGCCAGAAAGTTGTTTATAATCATAAAGCTGAATGTACTAAAGGAAACGACATTTAATGAAATAGTATTTTTCCTCGAATATAATAATTATTTGATCTTTACTCTTTAGGTTAGCACATATTCTAGTGCAGTGACCAAAAAAAAATTCTTATGAAACGCTTTTTTTTTATTTAATGGGTCCCTTAAAATTTTATCAGTAAGACTAGAACAACAATACATTTATACTACTGTAACAATTTTTATAAAATTTCTTAGTGTTTTGTATAGTTACTTTCATTACTTTTAATTAATATTTAATCTATTTACATAAATAATTATATTTTATATGATTTTTTATATTTTAAGAATTATTTTAGTATTATTTATTAACAATTTTGCCTTTTTTGACATATTATGAGTACTCAGTATTTACTTTTATTTTTATTTTCACTTGAAAAGCAAATAATAAATATATTTGTAATGAAAGAGTTTCTGAGTCGTACTGGTAGGAATGAAACACGTTTTGTTAGTAACGTGCTAAGTAAAGATTATTTTAAATATCTTTTAAAAAGGTATTCTGAACTGTAAGTTCACTTTGGTGAACATATTAAAAGGCGCAGGCCTCCGTGGATGATATTATAGTAACTAGCTATTTCAAAGAACTTGAAAAGTCTTTAAAGGGCACCCCCAATTTTACAAACAAAAAAGGCAAGAAAATTCAAGTTTTTACGTGTAAAACTGATCTGGACAGACGATGAACAATAAGTAAGTTTATAGACGACGATCAAGATATTTTTTTTACATCTTCAAATGATATAGAATTTAAAAGCCATGTCAGTAGAAATCTAGATGAACCAGCTTTAAATCAGCACATGCTATGTAATAGATCGAATGCCTGTTAAAAGACTAGATTATTTTGTAGTGGTTGTAAGTTTTCCGGTGGAATCGAGCCAAAAAAAAATTGTATAGGCCAGATAACAGAAATAAAACAAGAAGATGATATTTAGGTAAATATATTAATCATTCATGTGTAAAAATATATAAAGATGTGCTTCTAAAAATGTATATTGGTGACTCACTTTACGTATTTAGCTAGGAAAAGTACCAACATTCTCACTTCATTGCGGGTAGAGTGAGACACCTCAAAAAATTATAAGGATATACATTTTTCTAATAAACTGTTTTTACACAAACTATTTAATCAATCTAGTGATAAAACCCATAAATTAGAAATGTATGTGTTAAAATATAAACTCAAGCTTAAATTGCATCTTTTTCTGTTACTGCCAAGGCTGTCGTGTGTATTAAAAACATGAATAAATATTATGGCTGCTCATATTTGAGAAATTAGATAGTTTTAAGCAACATGTCTCGCCGGATCATTTTTGTTATATATGTGGTGAAGTGACTTTTGTGAAACAAAAACGTACTCTTACCCCTTTAATAAAAAAGGCTTAGCACTTATATTTTATATATACAAACGGATTGGCGACAAACAAATGGTAGACACCTCTCATCAAGAGGCTTTTACCGGTATCCAAAAAATGTCGCTGGCCGAATTGATATCAATCGGAAAATGTCGCTGGCCTATCAATCTCGCAAGACTCCGATTTTGTCTGTAAACTTCCCAGTTAAAAGTCTCACAAAATAAGTCAATGTGAATTAAGTGACTTTATAAGTGATTTAGAATTGCCTAACTACTGACCTCTCGATTGTAACAATGGAATTTACTTCAAGATAAAGTAAACGTTTCTATGCAACGAAGTCGTCAAAAAAACGTAACACCATTCTTTAACAAGCAAAACAATTTGGTAGCCCATAGCGACATTGAGCGATTAATGATAGCTCTAAACCTGGAAAAAGACTGTGAAGACTCCATTGATTCCTCAAAAGTAAGTCTTAAATATGTGTTACTCCATAATGGAAACAAACTGCCTTTGGTTCCAATCGGTCCTGCAGTCCATATGAAAGAAACGTAAAACGTAGCAATTTGAAATTGTTACTGAAGACCATACGATATAAAAGACAAAAATGGCAAATGTGTGGGAATTTAAGAGTTGTGGCGATTTTGCTTGAACGCTAAGTTATACCAAATACCACTGCTTCCTATACGAATGGCACAGTCGAGCACGATGGGATCACTACAGAAAACAAATTGGCCACCGAGAGAGTCTTTTCAGCCAGGAAAGAATTGGTTTCCCCTGAAAAGATTTTACTACCGACACTTCATATAAAATTGGGACTTTTAGAAAACTTTGTGAAGCCCATGGACAAAGAAGGCCGTGCTTTCAGTTATTTAAAAGAAAAGTTCTCTAAAATCAGTGACGCTAAAATTAAAGAGGGAATATTTGTGAAGATGAAGATTAGGAAACTTCTCGGAGATTCGATTTCGTACTTACGCTTGGTTTGTCTTTAAAATGGTTGCAACAAATTTTTTTGGGAAACATAAAAGCAGAAAACTTAAAAACCTGATATTTGTGTTACCCAAACCTAGGGTGTAATACGTCGTTGAAAATTCATTTACTGGATTCTCATCTGAATTTTTTCCGAAAAATTGTGATGCTGTAATTGACAAGCACGGTGAGAGGTTTCATCAGGATATTTCAGACATGGTTATTAGGTATCAGGGAAAATGGAACTGTGAGATCTTGACCGACTACTGCTGGACTATTACGAGAGATGCCCCAGAGGCTGCTTTCAAAAGGCAGGCTAAGAAGCGCCAACTGAATGTCTAAACTTTAGATTCAATAATAAAAATGTGCTATTTAATTGCTTTTATGGAACTAACAATACATTGTTATCTATATTATTCGTGAGTAGGTATTGTTTAGTTACTTGGGTGTTGTTGAATCGAAAAAAATAGATTTTGTTCAAGAAGCAAAAAAAAAAGTTGAAATTTGTTCACCAGTGTTATTAGTACAGAAAAAAATACCTTAAGTATTTCAATTCAACTGAGATCAGTTGATGTTGTGGCGCATGAATACTATGAATAGGGGGTGCATTGCACTGGGATCACTACCTTTGCCTGATACTGTCGGGGCTTTAAGACTTATATATGACAGGCAGCAAATTTTTTTTGATATTTCATGTAAAGAAGTACTCAAAAAAATATTTTTTCAGCCGTTCGCATTTTTAACATTTGACTTCATTTTTTTCACGTAAGTTACAGAAATATAAGCGACGGGTTACTAGGAGACAGCAAACAGTTTTTCATGCTACTGTAGTGTCAACGTATAGTATAAAAAGCTTAAAAAGTTAATTGATTTTGTGTCATATTACAATTGCTTTTTATAATATTTGCCCTTCATGTACGCAAGTTTCAAATCGTAAGACCAAAGATTACTAAAGTATGTATTTCACTTTCGGAAAAAATTAATTTTCGTTTAAAATAAAATTTGGTCAAATTTCTAGGTTAGGTTGTCCAAAAAGTTATTAACTGGTCAAAGACACAACCCTCTCTAAAGTGAAGGGCTAACCAATTAATTATCTTTCTTTGTTCCATAATAGGAACATACATATTGTATAGCACATGATTGTGGTATAGACTCGATGAAGCAGGAAACTAAAATCAACCGTCTTGTAGTATAACATTAAATAAAAACATAATTTACTATAAAATTAACTAAAATACATGTTTTGGTTGTGGACATTGTATACTGTGATTTTAATACTTGCCTATTGCGAAGCCCAGACAAAATGCCACATCCCCGATTGCATAAACGCTTCCATATACAGCACTATGTCGAATATCTACCAAGTAACCAAGCTCGGGCATCATGGATGAGTCAACCATGCCAATAGCAAATCCTAAACCAGCATTTGGAACGATCAAGTGATTTATATTGGTGGCTAGCGGAATCTGAAAATTCCCAATTTTATTAATTTATTTAGATTTATATTAATAGTAACAGAACAGTATTAGTCAAAGTCAAAATAAGCTTTATTGTCTAAGATACAAGAATCTTGTTGACAAAGCATGATACAATAATTTATGTAGCACTGAATATACAAATAAAATATGAAATACAAATGGCTAAATGGTAAGTAAAAAAAAATTAATTTTCAGTACACTTTACCAAATAATGTTTAGTTATACTTGTGAGTCAAGGATAAACTCTATATTTCCTAACCACACATATCTACAATTTGTCCAATGTTAAAGTGTAAAAAAAATACAAACATACAAAATACAACACAATTTAAAAAATGTAAAATTAGAAAATTCGTGATTAAAATATTAATAAAAGCTTATAAAGGGTATCTAAAAAAAAATCATTGAAACTATAATAAGCTTTACCAACTAATGCTCTTTTTACAGTTCTCCTAAACAACTTTAGGCTTTGCAAACATTTCATTCCAGTGGGCAAATGGTTAAATATCTTTTTGCTTTCGTAAAATATTGATTTTTTGGTCAGAGCAGAGGTGGGCAACGGCAGACGAATATAAAAAATTAACATAACCTCTAGTTTCATATGTATTGGCTGGTCCAGCAAAAGTTGGTCAAAGTTAAATACTAAATATTAGTATTATTACTTAAGCAGACGAAATCACGCGCATGTTTGAGAGAGAATGCGAGTGTGCTGTGGAGTTATTTATGTTCAATGCTCAATCTGTGTATCATAAAACAATATAAAAAGAAATACGATGTACTATCCAGTTAATATTTGTAAAAACAATTATGACAAATGAATAAAAATATTTTAAGCTTAGAATTAGAAAGGGCAAGGAAGTTTGTGCAATATGGATTTACTCTCAGATTAAGAGGGACACAGGGCTCAAGCCAGGATATGCCCTTCCGTGCTAAGGACTACGTGACACTTGAGCCCTAATCAGGTGTCGTGAATGGAGCCTCTGAGATACCAGGTGATCTCCTAATAATAGTCTTACTTCAGTAAGCCGGCTCTGCAAGGATCGACCTTTCCGAGTTACTCCTGGTAACTGTATGAAAAAAAATAGCAGTAAACCCTTTAAGGGCCCTGCTGAAGAAGGGTCTATGAAACCGGGCTAGATAGATCAGATCAGAGCCTCTCCTGGCTTGGGGAGCTGCTATTATTCCGGTCTCAATAGCCTCTAAGTGGATTTAGTGTAATTGTTCCTGACAGAGAACAGTGGAAGGATCCCTCCCCGTCCTTCCTCGAACCGGAGGGCCTTGTTTGGTTTACAGAGGGTTCTCTAATGGGGGAGGGGGACGGTATGAGACATTATATCAGGCTGAGATTACAGCAATCTTGGACTGCGTACAGGAAAACTTTTCCTGTCCTCGAGCAGGGTCAATTCGCTGCGTACACTTGAATGCAAGAGAGCCTTAGAGAGGCTGTGTGAGTCCAATAGAGTTAGCCCCAATTGGGTGTCTGGCCATCAGGGTATTGGGGGTAATGAGGGGGCGGATCAGCTGGCTCGTGAATGTAGCAGCACTGCTTTCATTGGGCCGGAACCTGCTCTTAGAACTGCTCCTTGAGTTGTCAAGGTCAGGAATAAGAACCGCACTCTCGAAGAATTCCGGGCCGTCTCGAGCTAGCAGGAATCAGACAGTCTAGGGCCTTCATGTCAAGCCCTTTTAGCTGTTTTGAGACTAATAGACTTTTACAACTAAACAGAGGCTAACTTAGAACCGGGGTTCTAACTGGACACTGGCTGGTGAAATATTACCTGCATAAAATTGGATTCGGCAACGATCCATACTACAGGTTTTGTGCTGAGGTAAATGGCTGGTCTGTCGATGCGACCCTTTAGTCAATACCAGACTGCTTTGCTTGGGTGACACCTATGTGGAACCCGAGCTTGTGGCCTAACTAGGGCTAACAATATACATATTCCGATATGTATATTGTATGTATTAAAACACGGTTACTGTTATGTAGAGATGATAAGCGACTTTTTTGAACATTGTTTTTAGACACAAAGCAATCGTGTTAGCCAATTTAGCAGGTTTTGATAGAAAAACAAACTAAATAAAGAACACCACCCGAGGAAGATGGAACTCAAGTCCTTTATAACGCAAACCAAACGCACTACCTATGGCTCTGCGACTGCTTATACCAAAAACTTAATAAACTTTGTTTATATTTCGATATTTTTAATCACGACATCAATGTTACTTCATTGAAAATGCAGAAGTAACACCTTTGTTACCGGGAACGTTCACAAGATTGATTGGCGTTTTAAGATAACCGAGACATAGTTCAACCATATAGATTCATTCAGTTTCAAATAAAATTTTTTTTGGTTTTTTATCCTGTTCTAATGATCCGATCAAGTCGTGTAGTCATATCGTATTGATTATAATTTTATTTTCTACAATTCATCTCTTCACACTATAGAGATTGCTTTATTAGTTTCGATTTTATAAGCCAAGTAGAAAACATAATGGAATATTATTATGGACTATCTTAAGGGGGATGATGGCGCACTCCGTTTCTAGTTACGATTTTTGTCACGAAAAAATCGCTATTTGTTGGCCTACAGCTGTTAAGAGGATATCAAACTACCTTTAAAACGCATTAACTTTTCGACGTCTCATTAAACGACGAAGAAAAAATTGTCTCAAATGAAAGTATGCTATTTTTTGTCATAGAATGTTAATACATTTTATTTTAACCTTTATTCAAAAAACATAATGGTTTTTTTTACTAAACGACGAAGCGTTATGCAAGGTCAAACGTCATTCTCGATGACCCACATCATCTGTCATAACTACAGATATCATGCAGCACCAGAATCGAGAATTTCAATTCACACTAATAAACAGGAAAACAAAACTTCCTAGTAATATAAGTAGTTTTTTACTCGAATGTGAATAACTCGATAACAATTGAACTTAGGTATAGGCATAGGACAATATCCCTAGAATTTAGAAAAAACAAACTAGACCGCGCGACGCACGGGTTTAGCCAATTTTTTTTATCCTGTTTGAAAGCTGATAATTTCTAGTAATGGACTTACCCTGAGTGATTCGATATATAAAATGTGTACAAAACCAATAAATGCATAACATTCCACACGGGTTTTCTTCACGACTAACTGATAGTAAACAATAGTTTGTGAAATATATGTTTTTCACAAAACAAATGCAATTTTTGGCTATTTTAGTGACGTAACTTCTTTTCAATAATGACATAATTCTAGTACACTACTAATTCACTTTCACCCAATGTTGAAATTAACTTGTGTTTTATGATTGATAGTAAAGTGTGTCGGGGAATGGTGCAGATATATATTTGAATATAGCAAACTAATTAGATTATTTTAGGTCTAAGCATTTTATCTGCCTTAAAAATGATTACATAGTGCCCTAAATTAACTTTTGATATAAGTAACAATTGCCTTAATAAACATCGCCGTTTATCAAAGGAGTAAAAAAAAATTAATCTGTATTTTCTTATCAAAGCATTATAGTTACGAAATCCACAAAGGAATTTTGTCAAAATTATTGAACTAGAAAAAACATTTTTTTTTTAATTTAACCCATTTTTTTCGAATTCATATTCTTTTTGAATAATTAATTATTTCAATAACAAAAATTTCGATCATCGCGCCCATTCTATAATTAATTCTATTTTCTAGGGAAATAATTACCACACTTTCCTCCCCGTCACATTAACCCCTACAATTTTAAATGGAAAAGAGGGTCAAGTAGTACCTCGTTTTAAACCGCATTAAGTCCTCTGTCAATAACACAAAATTTATAAAACTTGGTTTAAAATTTACTGAGAGATTGTATTTTATTTGTAATAAACGAAAAGCTACTGATTTAAAAAATGTTAAAATTGACCACCAATAGCTTAAAATTAAATTAAATATATATATATATATATATATATATATATATATATATATATAAAATTAAATCTTAAATTCTAAAATTTAAAAACGTTTTATATAATTTTGTTTATTAAAATTTTATTAAGAATAGCTAACAGGGTAATAAAATAATGATCGTTTTTCCTTTTTCCAATAATTTCGTGATCTCAATCCTAAATGATTATATATGACCAAAACAATGTGATATACGTTTCTTTTATTACGATTTTTTTTTATTCAGCAACGTTTCGGCGGTCGTTTATCACCATTATCAGGCTAAAATACATACATTTTATTTATAAATTTTAAATTGTAAATACAAAGGACAGAAATATGGAATGACACTACAAGTAGATGTTTTGTTTTTTTGTGATAGGTTGAAAAAGAATAAAATATTACATACATACATTTAAATTCAAAAACAACAAACAAACGTAATTATTGCTAATACACGTTATATGTATATTGTTATTATTAGTAGGTAACCAAGAGAAAAGAAACAGAGACAAATCTTTTGTTTTTTTATATATCTTTAAGAAAAACATGTATTATAAATTTTTTTTTTAGTATAATAAAGGCATCAAAACATGTAATAGATAAACAAATATTACCATAGTAAAAAAAAAATAATAATACATGTTTTTCAAGATATATAAAAAAACAAAAGATTTGTCTCTGTTTCTTTTCTCTTGGTTACTTACTAATAATAACAATATACATATAACGTGTATTAACTATAATTACGTTTGTTTGTTGTTTTTGAATTTAAATGTATGTATGTAATATTTTATTCTTTTTCAACCTATCACAAAAAAAACAAAACATCTACTTGTAGTGTGATTCCATATTTCTGTTCTTTGTATTTACAATTTAAAATTTATAAATAAAATGTATATATTTTAGCCTGATGATGGTGGTAAACGACAACCGAAACGTTGCAGAATAAAAAAAATCGTAATAAAAGACAAGTATATCACATTGTTTTGGTCTGATTTATTAGGAACCCTTTGATACCTTGAACAAAAAAGACCGGAAACTATACAATTTAAATGATTATAGTAAACACGGCAGGACCGAGAGAAATTTTTACAAGTTTTGTTTTATTTTTTCCATGGCTACCTAGATTAACACTTATTGCTTTCGTAGTTTACAAAGTAAACGCAGCAACCTGCGTAAATTTCGGTCCAAGGCTACTTTGATTAAAAACACATAAAATGTACTTTATTTCAGGATTTTTAAAGCAATATAGAGCGAAAACGGCTGAACCAAATTTAGACATATTATACATTTTTGAAAAGAGGAAAATAAACTCTATCCAAATATCATCCTTCTGACTTAACACGGAATTTTGGCTATAAGTTTTATTATTTTTGCATAACATAAATCTTCAAATATAAAGTTGATTTTGAACTAAATAAAAAACAAATAAGTTTTTATAATACCCCAATATACTACTTACACACATAAGGCATATACCAATAATAATCAATCCTAAAAGTGCCGCAAGCCATCGTCCCATCTTATGCCCTAAAGGGCCAAATAAATTCGTACCGATTAGATACGAAATGCTTGCTGGTAGAAAAGTAACCCCTTGCTTCCATCTTTCAGCACCCATAGTATCCATCATCCAGATTGGTAAGGATGGTTCCAGCATTGCTATACCCATATTTGCAAAAATTATGGCTCCTATAATAAAAAATAATATTTTGTTTGATTTAATATATTTTTCTCTCTGGAATCTTAACAATTATTTTATGCTAGCTATTCCATTTAAGTTAGTATTATTTAGTGTGGCGTTTTGTTTTTAATAAAATGTTAATATTACAGCTTAGTCTAGCACCGTTGCATGAGCTACTGGTGAAGAAGTCATGAATGTCGAGCCATAATGGATCAAAAGGTTAATATGTTATAGTGGAAGGATACATCTGCACACATAAGACAAAACAACTGCGGAGTAAACTCGCTTTTTATGTATACATTTTTGTTCATTTTCAAGTAACCATCGGCACTGAAATACTAACTATTTCATTTCTATCCTAATTAAAATATATAAAATATTTTTGTACCCATTATTATTTTTACATAAACTGGGCCAGGCTCCAAAATATGATCCCGAAATCCCCTACTCCTTCTATGAGAAACCTCCATCCGACTCTATTCAGGGATACATGCTTAATTTGCTCCCATGATTTAGCGACAGTTGCTTCCTACTCTTCTCCTGATGTGCGGGTTCTAGTCCAAGGCTTGCCTGGTGATATTTTCGGCAGGTTTGTAGAGAGTGTGACCTGTTCACTCCATTTCTTGCCTTTAATGTCTAAGTCGACTCTTGTTGGTTACGTATTCTCCATATTTCTTTATTGGATAGGAAGTCTGGCCAATAGATTCTCAACATTTGTTGATATAAGTTTGCAGTTTGTTGGTCAAATGCTTGTTCCGCGTTCTACACATATAATAGAGAAGTACCGTTTTGATATTCATATTAAAGGTCCATAGCTTTGTAGCTATGATTGAGCATGCGGATTTGGCTTTGGTGATTCGGTTTTCAATATCCTTTTCGGTGTTACCCGTTTGGTCTATCACGTAACCGAGGTAATTAAATTCTACTGTTCTCTTCAGTGCTGTGTCGTTTGAGTACAGCGAATCTCCTTCATTTTACTTACACTGATTTTAAGCCAAGCCATTGTTATATCCATTTCAAGGTTTTGTAGCTTTTGGTGCATGCCTCTGATGTTGTGTGACATAAGGCGTTTGTCATCTTCATAATCTAGGTCTTCTAGCCTGGTATTTAAGCCACATAATGCCTGTCTGTGTATTCATGGTGTTGGTGAGTATTTAATCTAATATTATGTTAAAAAGAAGTAGCTACAAGATGCATTTTTGTTTGCTACACTTATAGTAACACCTATTCTTCCCTTATGGCCGACCCTACAGTTTGCGTTCCTGTACATAGCCTAGGCTATAACTGCTCGTCAGGCACCCCACGTTTCCTTTGAACCCTCCAGAGGTTTCGGCGTGTTGAACGCTCTTTCAAATTCTACAAACACTAGATACAGTGGTGTTCTTAACAAGTTGGATTGTTCCCCTATGATTCTCATATATATATATATATATATATATATATATATATATATATATATATATATATCTATATATATATATAGGTGAGTGGGAGGGTAGTCACGACCGAACTAGTTAAATACAAAAGTTTCAATTTTTTTTCTTGGGGTAGCGGTCTGGGGCTGAAGTAAAACTCGTTTTTTACATACGCCGAGCTTTCGGAAATTTATTGTTTCCTTTTTCAAGGCTACAATACAAAACAGAACTTTACAATATTGCACCAGCTCTCTAAATTAAGCTTTAACGTTTTTTTAATATTGAAAATTATATAAAATATCTATATAAAGATATCAACGAAGAGAGATGATAAACTGGAAAGTCTTGGTTTAAAAAACCTCTTACAAGTAAACTGTAGTGTGCAGGGGCTCCATCATGCTGCAAATACATGTTTTGTCTTACATTAAGGGGAACATCTTCTAATAGATTTCGCAAGTTTTTTTTTTCAAGAAAGTTTAAATATTTTTCTCCTGTAAGACTACCGTCGCCGTCGATTATAAATGGACCAATTAAATGACCATTTAACATTCTACACCACACATTAATGCTAAATTTATGTTGGAAATTATGTTCTACTGTAGCGTCAGGATTTTCATAGGACCACCGGTGTTCATTGTGAAGATTATTTATACCATCACGCGTGAACTGTGCTTCATCAGTGAACACAACATACCTGTACAACCTTCGATCTTTATTAATCCAGTTACAGAATTGCATTCTCAACTCAAAATCACCCTCCTGCAAATTTGATGTCGGGTTTATTAATTTACATTATTGAAGAATCCGATTCCGGATGTGGTTTGTACTTTGTTGGAAACTCCGTTTTAATCGATAGAAGGAACAAGATCAGAGTTTTAATCGTCATCCTGGTTTTCGGCGTACAAATGTTTATGTAGTAGTCAAATATTGTAAAAATTGTTTTGCTGGCCTTGTTTACTAGTTTCCAATAAATATTCAGTGTGGAATAAGGAACAATTGGCAGGAATGTTAAATATATGAAGGTCTTTACATAAACTTGAAGACTCCGCGGAGCATTTAAAATGCGAATTCATGCTAAAAACATTTGTAAAAAATCAAAGCACTATAGCTGACACTTTAAAAGAAAATACTAAACTATATAAAATACATTTTAACGAAAACGTCCGATTAAATATTTATGTGCTTGGTAATTGACGCAGTTTGTACCTTGCAAAACAAGAGTTAGTCTTTCGCGGCCATGATGAGAGCAGTGAGTCAATAAATAGGGAAAATTTTAAAAAGTTTTTAGGTTTATTAATATAGAGAAGTTCCTAAGAACTAAAAGATCATCACGAAAAAATTAAAAATGTTTTTACTGGTGACTCGAAAACTATTCAAAACGAAATAATTAAATGCATTTCTGATTATTTAAATGATCATGTAAAAAATGAAATAATGAACACACAGTTTTTTTTCTGTGCAAGTGGATGACACATCACTGATATTACGCAAACCTCCCAGTGCTCATAATTTTAAGATACGTTAATTCAGAAGATTCAGTAGCCGAGAGATTCTTAGGATTTTATATTTATATTTTCTATTGGATCAAATTTTGGACCAATTTGACTATAAACATAAATTAATAGGGCAATGTTACGATGGCGCAAGTGTGATGTCTGGCTATCTAAATGGGCTTCAAAAAAAAAAAAAAGAAAAAGCGCCGCAGGCTGTATTTTTCCATTGTCTTGCGCATCATCTTAATCTGATAATGCAGCAAAGTTTAAAAATATTTCTAAATGTCGAATTTTTTTTGTAAGTCTTAGTGGTATTCCCTCATTTTTTCATCACTCAGCCAAACGGACGTATGCTCTTACATCTGCATCTACGAGGCGTATACCAACAATTACAGAAACTTCTTGGTCTTCGAAGTTAGTAAATGTGATTGTTCAAGACTGGAATAAATTAAAAGACGTCTTTGAATTTATTACAAACTGACAAATCTGATGAAAAATCAATCCGGCTTGCGAAAGGATTTTTAGGTGAGATGAATGATTTTGAATTCACATTTCTGGCATTAGTGTTTAATGACATTTTTTCAATCACGGACATACTATTTGCGTTCTTCAAAAAAAATCGCTTGACATTGATTTTTGCATATCCAATATAAAACGCTGCCGTGAGGCGCTCTGTAAAAAAAGAAATAAACATTTTTTTAATACCATGTTTGATAAAGCAAATTCTATTACAAAAATAAATCATTAAAAACGTGAGCTCGCTAAGCTTTCACCTGAAGAAATTAGGGCTAAGTATAGAACTTTTTTTTATGAAATATTGGACCATATTTTAATGGAAATGACACTAAGATTTCAAGACTGTGAAAAACTTACATTTTTATGTTTGGCAGATTCTGCTAAATTTTCCGAATATAGTTTAAATTTTCCGACTAGCTCGTTTGAAAATTTGTTACAGTTATATGGGGAAATATTTTTAAAAAGTCAACGACTTAAAAATGAGCTTATTTTTGCCAATGACAGTAGTGCTTCAGTGGAAAGAAGTTTTTCTTGCCTCAAACGTGTAAAAACTTATTTAAGAAATACAATATCTCAAGAAAGACTTTCTTCTCTAGGCAATATTTCAATTCAAAAGGAATTTCTGGAGGAGATTAGGGCGACTCATCCATTTTATGAGGATGTTATAAATAAATTTGCTGCTATGAAGGATAGGAGAATTGATTTAGTATATAGTATTTAGTATATATTTCACATATAAAAAACATTCTGGAAAAAAAATTATTGCGATATTTTCTTGCTTCATTTGCACTTCACTTACTTTTTCACTAGCGAGCCACCACTGATGTGGGTAGATGCTCATGTCTCCCTGGCAGAAATGACTAAGGACGGCATAATGGATGATATGTCATCAGAACAGGATCCGTCGTTGTATATATAAAACAGATATAGCTTTCTTGTGAGATTTGGATCATCAATCAGACGAGTAGCTCTTCTTTGAACAGGCTCAAGGATATTAAGGTTCTTGCGAAGTGTAAAGGGTAAACAGGTTGGCAGAAGATAGCTGTTGTCTGATGTTCGATTCGAAGGCTTTATTGATTCTGGAGTTTATAATAACGGCATTGATGTTGTTTATGGTGACTAGAAACGTAATCCCTTCAGTTTTTACATTCGCCGAAGATTCCTTAATAATTAGACCCTCGTTCCACTCTGACGGTATCTTCTCGTGGGTCCAAGCTACATTTATGATGGGTTTTTGGCAGATGCGTGGTCTCGTTTGCATATACTTTAAAAATATGGGCTGTAATGTTGTTGGGACCAATAAATTAATTTTTTAAGTGCATTTAATACACTTTTTATTTCGTTCGGAATTAGTGGGCGCGTTGGTATTCTCGTTATTTGTCGATCTGGACTTGCTCGGCGGTGATTTTCACGAGTATATGCAGAAAGAGCTTTCGAAGGTGTCCATCTAGTGATTTGTCTTTCTCTTGTGGGGATCTCTCCGTTTTCCGTTTTCATGATCTGATTATTCGTAGATATCTTACTATTGCCCAACGTTTTAGTTATTCGATAAAGGTAATGCAAACTGCTCGACTATGCAGCTATTTATCTCTCTTTCTCTCTCTCTGCACAGATGCATTTGTCGCGTCTTGCTGCTTGTTTTACTACTTTAGCAGTAGCTCCCAAATATTCCCTCGTCTACATATGGTTTATTTCTTCACAAATTTTCCTCATACCTTCTCGGTTTAAAGGATTATGTCGCAAGCTTAGTTTCGCAACGTTACGAGGTCTTCTTTATGTTCTCCAATATCGGTACAAGTTCTCACAAACGTTGTTTGACCATTTCTTGTATTCTCTGAGCCTCTAATTGATTCAGGTTGAACTCTAGGTGGGTTTGTTCGATCCTTCTATAGTGACTTGCTAGTTTTAGTCGTACATGGGCTTATACTAAATGGTGGTCGCTGGCCCAATCTGCTCCTTTATGACGCCGGGCATCCAGGAGCGAGCTTTGTCATCTAATATCTATCATCTGCGGCTGTTTTGGCTGCCTGGGCCAGTTGGTTTGCCCAAATACGTTGGTTGCGCCTTTCTGCTCATTTTATTGCTTTGTAGGTTTCATTCCAGTATTTTAAGTTGTACCATATTTTCTCGCCTGCAGTATGGTTTATATATTTTTTAATTGCTTTGTTGCTGCTAATTTTAGTCCAACTTTTTCTGTGATCCATTCCTTTCTCACTATAATTTTCTTCATTGATAAGTCGTCAGTTATTCAAAGGTTTGCTACTACATGCGTCTGCATTGTGTTCTTTAATATCGGTACTAGCTCTTCTTTAAAGTTGTTTGACTGCTTCTTGTATTCCCTGAGCCTTTCATCATTTTAGATTGATTTTTTGCCTAGCTTGTTCTTTCTATTTATAGTTACTTGTTAGTTTTAGTCGCACCTTGGCCTTGGCTATTATTAACACAGTTAAAAAGTGTACCCGAGTTTAAACCTTGATCACAAATCAATTGGCCTTTCTCCGTTGTTATTTTGAATACCCAAATCGTGCATTCCCATCATTTCCTCTAGATTGTGATTGTCCGCTCCTGCTTTTGTATTGAGGTCACTCATTATGATGATAATGTCTCCCTTGTTAATGTTGCTCAGGGAAGCTAAGAGTTCTAGTGCAGTTCTCATGCAAAATATACATTTTTTTCAGCATTTTTGAATTTTCGGAAAATATTGATCCGCCACTATATTAACAAAGAATTAATGTAAATATTTTTATGCTTTATAAAAGTCTAAATGTTATTCTAAAACCTAGCATATTTAATTTTGTCAAAACTGGTTAATTGATAAAAATAGTAGGAAAATTTTAACCGGTCGCTAAAAGAAAAAAATATGAATTAAAATCTTTGACTTCTGTATAGCAAAATCTGCCAATAACGCATTTTGATTATAAGGCCGAGAACTGCATTATATAAAAAAAAATAAAAAAAATCTGCGAAAGCCACTTTTTTATAAGAAGGGTGAGAGGTCCTTTCATTGCTTCCGAATCGGATAAAAAATAATTAGAATATTTGTATACTTACCAGCAGCGATCATAATATATGGGTCCGTAATAAGTGACCTTAACGATGGTGGATCCGATTCTTGATGAGTTACGGATGGTTGAAGCATAAGTAACTGTAGAACTAAAAAATAAAAAGTATTAGTTAGATTATACTCACTTAAACAAAGCTGTATGATTTCAAAATATGTGTAATGACTTATTTATAACTTTTGGATAGTAAAATTATGATTAGAACAGAAAATTCTAAATCCAGTATGGTCAAGTCTTAAAATAATAAAAATAATAAAATTCTCTGGTCTTAATAAAATCTACTGCAGTAAGTGGCTCTTATCTTTACGAGTTTGTTCCAAGTTTAGTAACGGACGTTGTTTCCAATAACTCAAAAGTTGTTTGTTAAGAACAGGTTTTTAAAACGCACCTTCAAATCACCATCCCTTTCATCACTTTTTGAAAATGGTTTTCGGAATTCTGACATTTCAAAGACGACAATTTGGAAGCATATAAAATCCAAACGCAATAAATCCAGTTATCGTTAAAATGAGAATGATACAAAAAATTTAACAACTAGGAGATTTGTAAATATGTTCTTCTAGCCTTTTTACTAAAATTCAATAAATTTTCCTAAAAAAAATCGGTAATATTCCTTTACCAATAATGAATATTTTCTTTTATTATGGAAATAGTGAAGTGTGACCCAATTTAGTTCCAGAGATAGTCATTTTGTAATTTATATATTTTTTTCAAACATTTTTATTGGGCGCCATTTTGTTTCACCGTATTGGATTCGTACTAATATGTTAACAGTCTCTACCTATGCCGAACTTGATTTTTGATAAATTGAATAAGTAGTTTTTTTAAACTGATTTTAAAAAAAATCATCGCACCGCCATTTTGTTCCGTCATGTTGAATTCGTTAAATTTTATAAGAATATATCTATATCACATCTAATTTTTGTGCAAAATTTAAAGTCAATTGTATAACAAGGTTTTCTACGTTGATTTATATAATTCTTGCAAATTTGAAATCAATCTAATAAGTAGTTTTTCACACTGATTTTTAAAATATTTTATTAGGCCGCCATTTTGTTTTATCCTTTTGGATCCGTATGAAAATATTACCAGTATGTGAAAAATTTGAGGTAAATTGAATAATCAGACTTTAAGCGATATTTTAATTATGTATTATTTGCGGATAGGATCCAGTAAATTTCTTTTTAATTGCCGACGTTTTGCAACTTTATTGTTGCATCCTCAGAGCAAATTAAATTTGACTTTTGATGTCAAATAAATGATTAAAACTTGAAGAAACATAGGTATTGATTAAATAGTTTCATACAAAATATCAGTCAGAAACCCATACAAATATTAATCTAACTGCTTGGGTCTCCTTTCTTGGTAGATATTCACAGAAAGGAGACCCCAGCAGTTGGATTAATATTAGCATATTTTGTGTGACACTATTTAATCAATACCTATATTTCTCCTAGCTTTAATAATTTATTTGACATCAAAATTCAAACTTAATTTGTCCTAAGAATGCAACAATAAAGTTGCGAGACGTCGGCAATTTAAAAAACGACTTTCATTTTTTTTTTACTGGATCCTAACTCCAAATAATACACCACTCTAACATAACAACAAGAGAATCGTTAACGAAAACCATTTAGAAATATTTTTATTATCATTTCACTAGGCCGCCATTTTGTTCCGCCATTTGGAGTGTGTTCCATAATTTTAGTTCAACTCTATGCCACATTTAATTCTTGCACAAAATTTGAAATCAATTGTAGTCTTTGCAGGTGGATTTTTAAAATATTTTATTAAAAATGCCATCTTGGATTTATACCAAAATTTTACTAGTTAATTCCTACGCTTTTGGTGCAAAATTTCAGGTAAATTGAATATATTATGTTTTAATAACCATTTTTTAACATTTCATTACTGCGCCATTTTGTTCCGCCATATTGGATTTTTACGAAAATGTTACCATTTATCTCCAAACGAGGGAAATAAAAAAAACACATATCTTGAAAAATATGCAGTCAAGGTTTACAGAATACTATTTACTCGAAATTTGAAATTTTAGTTTTCCATTTCAGTTTCAACAATTTCTAAGGTATTTTCAGCCTCAGCGGTACTAAATGAAAGAAACTTGGCAACGGGAATTTCCGCTCTAACTGGAACTAACGGGAGGAATATTTTGTATAATTATTGGGTGAACCAGAACTGAAAGTTAAAATTATACTATAAATTCTATATAGAAATACAAACCATTTTAATTTGGAAATTGGTAAATTATCGTTAGTTAGTATGGATTAAAAAAACTTCGAAGTTAAAATTCATTCTCCATCACTTACAACTTCGGGAAATATCGCTTTTCCCAAACTCCCACCTATACAACTCTTGTATAATTTAAGACAAAAAAATGTTAGCAGAAGTGTGACAAAATATGCACCATAAACAGTAAGAAGCTATTACTTAGGAAAATATGTTATTAGTTGGTTCGTTAGATTAAGACATGTCTAAAGATCCCCATGTATAAGAAAATAAGTAATGAGGAATATATTTCAAATATCTTTATGGATTTTTAAAGTATCTAAATTAATAAAACCTTTAATAAGTATTAGCGTAACTCCAGTTAACTAAGGCAAATACGTCAAACGTAAAATAATAACGAAAGGCGATGACATTCTCGATCTGGCTTAAACTTGACTTTTATATTTCTTATAAAAAACGGGCACTACGGATTGAAAAAAAGCTCCCATAAAAGCTTTGATTCATTTAAATAGACAAATATACTTATTTTAAAACAAAAAAAATGGAAATCAAGAAACGACTGTCTGAAATATCTACATTACATTGAAACAGTCTGGAAAACAATAAGATTCGTTACAGCACCATCCATCACCCATTTAGTTGCCGATTTACAGCTTATTTCTTATCCGTTCCAAACTGTTCGGGACAAAATGTTCCATTTTGCAGGCGACTTCTTTTTCATTATCCGGAGTTCAATATTTATTCCTTTATCCCTTGAATGGTAGACTTATCTACACATCAGCCTGTCCCTAAAATCCCTTAACAACACATTAGAGAGTTTTTGCAGTGATATTTTTCTATCACCATAAAAACAAAAAGATTCTCATAGGAGTGACTTACTTTACCATCAAATTTTTTCAATTTTCAATTTTAGAATTGTTCGTTGACAAAGTAGTATCTCAATTTTAACAAAAATATAAACAATATAACTTAAAATAAAGATTATATCTGGTTAATCTACTAACATCATCCACATAAAAAGTGTATAAGTAGAGAAAAGATTAAATATTAAATATGTAAATTAACAAGCAACAAAAGAATAATAAATACAACAACAAATATTAAAATAATAAAAGTAATTAAAATTACCATAAAAAAATTCGTCAAATGCTATAGCAAGCCTTAGTCAACAATAATTTTTTTACTTGTTTCTTAAATTTCTTCTTACTTTGAATTTCTCTCATACTTAAAGGTAGGTAAACATCTCCTTGCTTCTGTGGAAAATTGAGTTTTTAATTTGAGTGGAAGTTGGAATTGGTAAATTAATATTATGGGTTATATCGGGTATTATCGGGTTCGATGTTCCGTATTAAACATGTTACTATTATATTTTTTGTGCATAAGAGATGTGGACTCTAATATAAAAATCGATGTCAAAATGAAACTTTTTTTGGGATAAAAACAATGGTTTACAGGCTCTTTAAAGTGAACTTTACACATTTACCTTGGTGCTCTCTTTTGTAAAGGAATGATGATATTAAACAAACCACCAGAGCATGTTCCCCAAAAGCACATACCATATCTCAGATGAGATTCTATTAAGGCGAGATAAGCCCTTCGAACAATACTTACCTTCAAATCGTTTGTGATAACTCTCATTGCGTAGCAATTTGAAGCTAATATCCCACTCAGTTTTAAAATGTGATTATTGAAATTTAATTTACTACCAACGTATAGCTCCAAACACTTATTTACCTCTAAATGTTTAATTGATTGGTTTTGCAGTAAAATATATCCCAATTCACGCTTAAAATTCAAAATACTCGTTTTAGAAAAGTTTAACGACAGGCGGTTTAGAATACACCAATATTTAACTTTCTTCATATCAGAATTTATAGTACCCAAAAGGTTACAGCTGTCCATATTATGCCACAAAATTGTTGCATCGTCTGAATACGTCAGTTATAGTGCACTATGCCATTAATATATAGAAAAAATAACAGCGTACCCAAAACTGACCCTTGAGGATACCAAATTTGATATTCTGCTGCTCCGAAAGTTCGTTGTGAAAGGCGACACTCTGACAATGCCGAGGCAAATATGATTCAAACCAACCCAGCACCTCACTTGTAAACCCACAGGTTTCAAGCTTTCTCAGCTGTATTTTGTGATTTACGCAGTCGAAGGCTTTTGATAAATCATAAAACACCGCTGCAGCAGCTTCTCCATCGTTTAGTTATAGATTTACTTTTTCAAGGAATGAAAATACCTTATCATGCGTACCTTTTGTCGACTGGAAGACAAAATGCTCTGCACTCAGTAAGAAATCATACGCTTCTTTATCAGTTACTCTACAATATTTGATAGTGTCGGCAATAAGGGAATGGGGCGAAAGTTTAATGGGTTTTCCACATTCCCACCCTTAAAAATAGAAATAATAATAGCATGATTAAGGCATGCTCGAACGATTCCTGCATAAAATGAATGATATATGGCATTCGTCACGATTTCAAGAACATCGGGCAGTATTAAAAATATATTCAAGGATATATCATCCCTTCCAGAATCCTTTTTTTACGGACATCTGATAAAATGGCTGTAATATCTTGTTCGGTCATAGGACAAAAATAGAATCAGTCAGATACATTTGAGTTACAAAAACGCACTACAAATCAAAAATAATTTTGCAATTTCTCACATGTCTATTCGAATAGCATTACTGGGAAGTTATGTTAGATCAAATTTATATTGGTAAAAATCAAATCAATTCAAATTAAAAAGAATTTTCAAAAAAGTATATTTTTAACAAATAATAAAAATACTCTTTTATTAAAATAATGGCAAAAGTACAACAAAGTGCAGTCATAACATAAAAATTTAAAAATAGTACAAAAAAACTTTAGGTTAATGAGACAAAAATTATATTATTCTCTATAATACTTATCACTAAATTGAGTATGGGTATGCTTCCTTCATAGCTTCATACATTTTTAATTTAGCTATTTGAGATTCATAATTATTTTACAAGAAAGACAAATGATTTTTATGTAGTGAACAATATTGAGCAATGCTTTTTTTATTTTATAAGATATTTAATGAATTTCATCTGTCGATATCAACAAATATCAAGTAAGCGAAATCAATTAATATCTTTACATCTACAATTAAGCAATATTTTATTACTGTATGGCTTTTGACATTCTTAAATATTAGTGTTTGTCAAAACAAAATGTCGGCCCAGTGAAATATCACAAAAATGTTTGCTAAAAAACTACTGATCTAATGTATCTAAAATTGTGCACAAAAATCAAGTAGTATGTAGGAACCAACTGGTAATAAATAATAAATAATAAAATATTTAAAAATTCAGCCTGAAAAACCTACTTTATGGACTGATTTCAAATTGTGTGCCATAATTAATTGTGGTACAAAGAACAAACAAAAATTGTCAAAAATTAAGGGTCATAACATAACATTTTGGTATCAATATAATATAGGAGGCCTAATAATCGAATTTATTATGCCGCCAATTTAGCTTAATAAAATATTTAAAAATTCAGCCTGAAAAAAACTACTTAATCACTTGAATTCAAATTGTGTGCCATAACGAATTGTGGTATAGAGAAAAGCTAGTAAAACTGTAGTACTAATTCAAGACGTCGGAACAAAATGGCGGCCAAAGAAAATATTTATAATCTTGAAAAAATCACCTTCTCAGGTTTTTTCACGTTTTCAGGTTTTAGCGTTCCTAGATGCCAAAAAATATTTTTATCAATTCCGTCCGTCCGTCAGTCTGTCTGTCAGTTCGCGGCATAGCTTAAAAACTACTCATCAGAGTGACTTCAGATCTTACTTAAAATTACGGGTTATAGGGGGATAATAATTTGGTAAAATTCGAATGTGCCAGAACAAGATGGTGGCCTAGAGAAACGTTAAAAGAATTATTACTAAAAAAGCTAATTATCCAATTTCCTCAAATTTTATTTTGCACAATTCAAGATGGCGGAACAAAATGGCGGCCAAATAATTTTATTTTAAAAATGAACGCAAAAAAATCTTATTCAGTGGAATGTGATATAGGGATAAACTGGTAGAAATTCAACACGACGTATCAAAATGGCGGTGTGCGCCAATCTAAAAGTTACATATTGAATTTGTTTTAAATTATACCCAAAAATCAAGTGTAAAATCTGGTAAAATATTGGTAGGAATCCAATATGATATGAGTTAAATATGGAATGATAAATATGTTGTCCATTTATCATTCCATATTTAACTCATATAATTAACGAGTATTTACTTTGCTCTTACTTTCCTGTTCTTTGGAAACAAGCCCAGGTAGTTCCTTTGCCAAAAGTCCTACAGAATTTAATCAAATTCGTTCAATTAGTATACTTGCGACGCTGTCTAAAATTCTTGAAAGGATCACCGAGAGGCAGATAAGAGAGTTTCTTAGTGTACACAGTATCTTGCCCCTTAGGCAGTCCGGCTTTAGGGAAGGTTACAGCTGTGAATCTGCTCTCGCCGATGTAATTGATGATATTCTTAAATCATATGATGATAATAAAATTACTGTTTTGATTCTTTTAGATTTTAGTAAGGCGTTTGATATGCTTAATCATGAGATTCTATTATCTATACTACTTTTCATCGGTTTTAGTCAAGATGCTAAAAAGTTTACAAAATCATTTTTATCGGACCGTACACAGCAAGTAGTACATAATAGTGAGTTGTCTGCTTTATTAAATATCCGCTCAGGGGTCCCACAGGATAGCATATTGGTCTCTTTGCTGTACACAGTGTATACCATTTAATTTTTTAGCTCTCTTAGGCATTACCGCTCACATTTTTACGCTGACTATACCCAAATTTATTTTTCGTTCTCTGAAGAGGATCTGGAAGAAATTTTGAACTCTTTTCATGAACTGTCATTCGATCATCTCCTTCAACTTAACCCAATTAAATCATCTGCTCTGAACGACTCACAAACATCCAATGTAAAAACAACCCTTAAAATAAAACTGAACAATACCTTGCTTGTTTATTCAGAGTCTGGCAAGAGTTTGGGACTATTGCTAGATACGAAGTTGCGATTTAGGGAGCATGTTACAGCTAAACTCAGAATAGCGTACGGAAATCTAAAGCTAATCTATGCACATAGACACTACCTTTCTTGTAAAACTAAGAAGATACTCTGTGATGCTCTTGTATTGTTTTTTAATCATTGTAGTAGTGTATATACGACCTGCTTGGCTGCTATGGATCTATACCGAATTCAAAAACTACAAAATTTGTATCTAAGGTTAATGTATGCTGTGCGAAGACCCAATCATATAACTCCCTTTCTTACTGAGCCAGGTTGGTTAAATATTCAATCGATTTAAATTCTATAGGTCAATTTTTTACTTTAAAATTATTAAATTTAATTCACCTCCATACTTATATAAAAAAATAAGATGTTTAAAAGATCGTTTTCATATAACTCACTTTGTAAATATGCATAGTAATTTTGATACTAATTTATCATTTCTAGCTTTTAAATTTAAACTTAAACGAGATATGTTACTATCTCAACTGCAGGGGCGTGCGGTGAAATTTTAAGAACGGGAATCAATTTTTAGAAACATTTCTATTTGTAATGTAATTCGATTCTTCGATAATTTTTTGCAAATTCGTCAATGACGTCATCATAAAAACGTCGATGCTTCGACATATTTTGGAGAATTTTTTTTCCAATGGACAACAGCGATATATGCGAAAGTCTCTCCTGCCCCGTTGAATTTTTCACGAAATTTTTTATACGTTAAGTGTTGTATTAGCGGTGACTAATTTCCAACTGTTTATTAAGGGCGTGTTCAATTCTGATTTTGCCGAAGACTTTTTCTTTTATGACGGCCTGCAAATGCGCTTTGGACATAATGTGTCTTTTACAGCTTTATGGAAATTGTTTAAATCGGAAAAACCAGTTTTATTCCAGAGACCTTGTTCATTTTCAAAAAGTAAACATGACCAACAAAATAATTTCACTTATATTTTCACACCCTGTTAACCATTTAAATTGTTCGTATTGGTTTTCCGGATAAAAATGTCTAATACAGTTTTTCATTTTTGTGGTTAAATTTTTCATAGCAGTTTTGCCCTTCCTTTGGAAATTATTTGAAGCTTATCAACGAAGTTTAATGTTGAAAATTCCTTTATTATTAAGACACACACCACACATTCACACACACTCTTCTTACTAAATTCTTCAACATTTTCAATGTTATTACCGACAGCCGAAGTTGACGGTATTTGCATATCCACGTTCGTATTATTGTCTTCCATATCGCACCCTGCACGATACGGCGTACGTATCACACAACACAACGGATAGCCGTTCAAACAAAAAACCTACTCCAACAATAGCTTCCGCCCCCCACTTAAAGCACGCGAGTGAAATTCAAAAATTGCAAACAGCCGGTGGAAAATTCAACAACCTCAGGTTTGATTCACAGAAAATCAAGCATACAGGACTTGGCTGCAGAGAAGCTAGCGACCCGCATAGGTTCTATTCGATTTCTATTGTGGCTCGGTCGGAGTCAAGGCCGCATTTATTATGGGCTTGATAATCAAGATAATATTTTAGCATTTTTAATATAAACTAAATTAATGATTTAAGTTACATTTTAGAGGAAGTTTTGTAATTTTTTTTGGGGAAGCACTGCTTCCCTTGCTTCCATGGACTGCACGCCCCTGCTCAACTCTGAGTCTTCCTCGCCGTATCTTTCCTTTCTTCTTTCTTCTTACTCTTGATCTTTCTCTTGTTCCTTACTATTATTATATTTATATTTATCAATTGCGTTATTTGAGATTATTATGATAAATTTATTATATTTTTAATAGAGTTTGATTTAGTTAGTTTAAGGCCTAAACAGTGTCTGGGTAACCAGATGTCTGCCATTATACAAGGCCTTTTGTTACCCTAGAAATACATATATTATTTAAAAAAAATTTGTACTTTAAATATGGTATGGTGTAAACAATAAAGACGTGTATTATTATTATTATAATTATGTGTTATTAAATGACTATTTACTGAACTAAATTGGGTCAAACTTCATTATTTCTAATGAAAGGAAAGATTCATAACGAGGGAAGTTCCGGGTAAAGGAAATTTACCGATTTTTTACTTTTTGGTTTAATAGTTTATAAAATAAAGCTTGTTTATAAAAAGATATATAACCTTTTGTCCTTTTTAGCATTAGACTGTATTTATTTATCCGTCTTAATATCTTCACTTGCGCGTATCCATGTGTTTAATATTAAATTTCATTCAAGATCCAACGAAACCAAGCGCGAAGGAGACATCTTGCTTAGTACAGGAGTTCATCAGACTCTTGACACCATCTAAAACTATAGCACATTAAGACAAATCCAACGAGCCCAAACACAACCGGGACCTTCTCGTTTATTTGAGGAATTCCTATGGCCACCTTCAGATTCCATCATCACCTAAGTGTAGAGTACTTGTCAAAACAAACGAGCCTAGAAACGACGGAGTTGTGTAGTAAAGGATTTCCTATGGATACCTTCCGGCTGCATCATAGGGCCAGCTTAATGATACTATATTATTGCATTCTCACCGAAGTTACATAGCTGTGTCAAATTGTAGCTCAGTTGGATGCTAGTAAGTGCTTGAAAGATGGATTACCAATTTTGAACCAAAACAATACTTATCTGTATTGAAATTTTTTGTATGTTTAAATATTTCAATAGATTTTCTAACTTTTCATTTATAAAAACCTGGAACCGATGCTAGAACCTTGGTTTCCTTTACATTTATGAAATGACCAGTGTTATGCTGGTCTTCAGCTACAGCAGAATTTGTTTCTTTTTAATACATCGTTCATGTTGCTTAAGTCTAGTTGATATTGAGCGTCCTGTTTCTCCCACATACACTTCTCCACAGGAGCAAGGAATTTTATATACTCCTTCTGTTTGGAAAGGTACAAGATCTTTCGGGGATCGCAAGCATTGTCCAATCTTCTTATGTGTATTGAAGATTGTACGTATGTTGGACCGCCGAAGTAATCGTCCTATTTTGTCTGTAGTGCCATATATGTAGGGAAGAACAACAGTACCTAGTGGTGGCTCTTTATCATTCAGCTTTGGCGGAGTTGGTTTACTATGTCTTTTAATTGAACGCGTAATATCTTCAGTGCAATAGCCATTCCCTCTGAGAGCTTCGGTCAGTTTCGATGTTTCCGATGTTAAAGAATCTTGATCAGAAATCGAAATAGCTCTGAATACTAGTGAGTTAATAACCGATTTCGTTTGTGTTGGATGGTGATGAGAATTGGCGTTTAAGTATCTATTTGTATGCGTAGGTTTTCTATACACAGAATGGCCTAATGTACCATTTTCCTTCCTTTGAACACATACATCTAGAAAGGGAATTGTTCCATTAGATTCAATTTCCATCGTGAATTTGATATTATGATGTTGCTGATTAAGGTCCAGAAATATGAGAAGATTATCCTGTCCATGAGGCCAAACAACAAAAGTATCATCTACATATCTAAACCAGTGCTTCGGTTTTAGTGGAGCGGATGTTAGAGCAATATCCTCAAAGGATTCCATAAAGATATTCGCTACCACAGGTGATAGAGGAGATCCCATAGCTGCCCCTGAAGTTTGTTCATAAAAAGTTCCTTGAAAAATGAAATAAGTAGATGTAAGACAAGCTTCCACTAGGTCTATTAAGTTCTTATCAAGATTATTGTTATCCAGTATGTTTGATATAATGGAAATTGAGTCGTTGACAGGAACATTTGTGTAAAGTGATTCTGCATCGAAACTGACCAAAATATCTTTGGGATCCAACTGGATTGTCTTGAGTTTTTCCACGAAATGTGCAGAGTTTTTAATAAAAGAATCTGTTTTTCCAGTAAATGGATTAAGAAATTTTGAAAGATATTTACCTAGTTTGTATGTGGGCGAGTCTGTAGCACTGACGATCGGTCAAAGTGGTACGTTGTCTTTATGTATCTTCGAAAGACCGTAGAACCTAGGAGTCTTGGAGCTGCTTGGTTTTAGTGATTTTTTCTCCGATGGCGGTAGACTGGATGTGTTGATCAAATTGGTAATGCGTCTTTCTATTCTACTTGTGGGGTCTGCCTGCATAACCTTATAGGTGTTGTTGTCCAAAAGTTGAGTAACCTTTTCCACATATTCTGTTCTGTCCATGACGACTGTGGCGTTGCCTTTATCTGCTGGAAGTACCAGAATGTTTGCGATCTTAACACAGGGTCACGGTTCGGCGAGCACAAGTCGGGTATAAAAGCCCGCCTGAATCTCTTCGAGCTCATTCAGTGTTCAGATCTCGCGGAGTAAAGATCCCTGAAGATGCCTCGTGCAATCGAAGGCGAAACGTCGGATAGTAATTCCAATTTGACACGGTCTAATCCCAAGAACCATGATTTGTTAATTGACCAAAGCCGTGAAAGCTTCCGTTCTATGTAATACGATGGAACAAAATGGCGCCCAATAAAATTATTTGAAAAGACAGTATATATAATATGTGTTCCTAAATAGCTATATACTGAACTGGGCCACACTTCACTATTCCTAATAAAAAAAATATTTATAATAAGGGAAGTTCCAAGTAAAGGAAATTTACCGATTTTTAAACAGACCGCCGTTTTGTTGCGCCGCGCGCCGTCTTGGATTCGTACCAAACTTTTATCAATATATTGCTGTGTCATTAAGATAAATTGGATAAGTAGTTATTTAGTAATAACTATTTTAACATTTCAGTAGACCGAAACGTGACCATGGCAAAAATTTCAATTCAGTAGGGTAAGCAGCTTTTAAGTATGCCGCGAACACACAGAGAGACTGACATAGAGACCGACCGACAGACCGACGGAACTAAGAAAATATGTTTTTTGGCATCTTACGAGGGAAGTAAAATCCTATGAGCAATTATTATATTAGAAAATAAAAAATACTCACTGCTACGCATTTTTTCTAGAAAGCTTTATTTAAAAAACAAGCACATTTTGAATTTTTAATTTCGGGTTGATGTATTTTACTGACTGAACTCTAGTGCCCTGAAAGTGAATTTGAACTGAAAACGAAACAAATAAGTATTTGCATTGATTGTTAAAACCTTATGTTCAGAACAGATTTTTCAGCTTAGGTCACATTGTAAAAAAACAAGAATTATCATTTCTTTACAAGAAAATAAATATGTGCAGAAGCTATTAATTTTCATTCATGATGAGCAAGTCACCTTTCACGAGTAGACAATCCTTAATCTGTTCTAATGGATTTTGCCGTTAGATGCTGGTTGAATTAATGGGAGTAATTTGCTAGTAAATCTGTAATAAACTGGTGAAAATTTCCAATAAAACATAAAAGATGTAAAAATACCTTGCTGTATATTTAGTAAACCGCTGTCGCATAATAATATTATTTCTGGTTAATGTTTTATTTCTTAAATATCGCGAAGAAATTACAACATTTGCGTTAATGTTTATATAAATATCTCTTACTAATATTATTTTATGCGGTAGGCATGTATGCATTTAATGGAAAGAACTTTTACTTATTTGTAAAACGAAATTTTTAGCGCTAAATTTTAATCGCTAATAGTATTACATAGTTACGTAGTTGCCTTAGCAAAACATATTTCCAAAGCAAAAACTTTTTCCCAATTACTAGGTATTAAGAAATTAACTACTAATTTAAATAAAAGCAGTTAACATAATTATTAAGAAATCAAAAAAAAAAGAAATGCTAATTGGCATGTATTTTAGATTTAAAAACTTTAGGTAGGGATTTTATACAATATTGGTGGATTGGGTTTGATATTGCAAGTTGCATTTCAGTAAATTTTAGAAAATATTTTTTTACAACAAACGTACATAAAGAATTAACCTAAATTATTCGAATATTTTGTGTATTGGTATGGTATTACCTATGTTGGTACTTGGAAGGGACTTAAACCAGTAGGGGAGACTGAGAAGGGTTAACACACCAGCAATTTTAAAAATCTTGCTTTAGATTAGTGATGACCATCCTGAAGGATTTTCCTAGTCTCTAATCATGAAAGGCGCCCAGGGGAGCATCGGAAAATTCGGACTTACGTTAAAACCAAAGACATATCGAAAAACAAAGTTACCAGTTGGACGTAGAATTTTCCGGGAGAAACCAAAATGACATTTATTTTTTTTCTGCCAAAATTTGACAGTTGTCATTTTGACAGGTTCCCAACGGAGCGAGATAGAAGAAAACGGATCGCGGATTCGAAAACATGGGATCGAACGTATTTTTGGACGCTGATTACGGGAAAAATAAGTAAAAAAATTCAGCTCAAAGATTTGACGTTGACCATTTGGTTTTCGATCTTTACTTTTTATCTGCGAAACTCACAATCTCTATTTCACACTATTTTGGTGTCTTTAACATCTCTTCTACCCACGTGCTTGTACCTTTTTTCGTTTTTACGTATCCGTGCACCAAACTTTTCAAATTTGTTTTGTAATTATTTGGAAAACTATTGCTTTTCCACATTTTTTGTAATAACTAAAGTTAAATATCTCGAAAAAGCGAAACTTTTTTCTGTATCTTTAAAAATTATGGCTTGGGCGTGGCCGACTGAGTTAAGGTCAGTTTTACGTTAGGTTAGGATAGGTTTTCGAACTTTTTTATAATAAACACAGTTAAACAACCCTAAGAAACGAAACTTTTTTGTTTGAACTTCTTCTGTATCTTTAAAAATTACGGTATGTGCCTGGTCCGCTGAGTTAAGGTCAGCTTTATTTTAGGTTAAGATAGGTTTTCAAACCATTTTATAATAACCAGAGTTAAATAACTCGGAGAAATGAAACTTTTTTATTTGAAACTTTTTCTATATCTTTAAAAATTATGATTTAAGCGTGGCCGACTGAGTTAAGGTCAGCTTTACGTTAGGTTAGGATACGTTTTCGAACTTTTTTTTTAATAAACAAAGTTAGACAAGTCTAAGAAACGAAACATTTTTCTGTGTCTTTAAAAATCATTGTATGCGCCTGGTCCGCTGAGTAAGGTCAACTTTATGTTAGGTTAGGATAGGTTTTCAAACTGTTTTATAATAACCAGAGTTAAATAACTCGGAGAAACGAAACGTTTTTTTGTATCTTTTAAAATTATGGTATGCGCCTGGTCCGCTGAGTTAAGGTCAGCTTTACATTAGTTTAGGATAGGTTTTCGAACTTTTTATAATAACCAAAGTTAAATAACTCGAAGAAGCGAAACTTTTTTATTTGAAATTTTTTTCTGTATATATAAAAATTATGGTTTTTTTAATGACAAATCAATAATATGCATAAAGGTACTAAAAAACCAATCAAACAGAAAAAATAACAGTGTCAATATTAAAATTAAGAGCTACACCTAGTTACCAAAATTATACAACCGGCAGAACAATAAAAACATCAATAAAAATATAAATAAAATAAAAGGGATAAAATAGTAATGCCGAATTAACCCCGGTTAAAGATAAAAAGACAAAAACAAAACATAAAAATTTGCTAAAATTTTAGAGTGTATCGTCAAAAAATTCTTGCACACCATAATAGGCCTTCGCAACTAGAATACTCTTCACTTCGTATTTAAACTTTTTTTCCTCTTCAATCCGCCTTATGGAATTGGGCAGATGGTTAAAGAGCTTTTTGCTGTTATATACTAAAGAGTTTTTCGTAAGTCCTGATGTGGGAATTGGGAGTGCAATAGTATGGGTGCGGCGAGAGGAGTATCCCCCCGGTCTTGCAGACAAGATATCACTCTTTCGCTTCCTGTGCATTAGACACACAGACTCGAGAATAAATAAGCTAGGAAGAGTTAGTATTTTTTTATTTACGAAACCGGGCCGGCAAGAGTCTCTACGGCCAAATTTGCAAACTATTCTAAGAGCTCTTTTTTGCATTACAAACACTGACTGAAATAAAGTGTCACTACATGATCCCCAAAAAGATATCCCATACCGCAAATGCGACTCTATGAGAGCAAAATATGAAGTCCTGGTCATTGTTTCATCCAGCTCCCCAGCAATCACTCTCAATGCATAGCAACTGGCAGATAATTTTTTATTCAATGCTAAAATGTGCTGTTCAAACTTTAACCTTCCGTCTATTTGAAGCCCCAAAAACCTGCACACCGTGGGGTTGCTGATAATCATATCGTTTAGTGCCACTCCTTCAAGTCTACATTTGAAAGTAATTAAATTTGTCTTAGAGGCATTGAAGGACAAATGATTTGCATCGCACCAATCTTTTATTTTACTTAGGTCACCATTGATAGTATTTTTTAAAATAGAGGGGTCACTACCATGCCAAAAAATTGTTGTGTCGTCTGCAAAAATAGTAAAAGAGCCAGATATATTTAATTTTGGTAAATCGTTCACATAAATCAAGAACAATAAAGGACCCAAAACAGAACCCTGCGGTACTACCCGTACTCTCTACTGTCTGACTGCTCTCCATTAAACATCACCTTCTGATGACGATTGGACAAATATGACTCAAACCAAAGCAACGCTGTGCCCCTAAAGCCGTAGATCTCAAGTTTGCGAAGCAGTGTTCTGTGATCTACACAGTCAAATGCCTTGGATAGATCACAGAACACCGCGGCCGCCCCATCACCTTCGTTAAGCCTTAGATAGACCATATCAAGCAATGAGAACACTGCATCGTTTGTGCTCCTACCACTCTGGAATCCAAACTGCACATCACTGAGAAGTCTATGCCCATTCAAAAATGACAAGACTCGCTGCTTGACCAGTCTTTCCACTATTTTTGATAATGTCGGCAGAAGAGATATAGGCCTAAAGTTCGAGGGCTCCTCAACGTCTCCACCCTTGAAGAGAGGGATCACTGTAGCCCCCTTCAAACAATCAGGAAAAGATCCCACCAAGAAGGAGTGGTTAATAGCCTCACATAATGCCTGTAAACAATTTTCAGGTAGCCTCAAGAATATTTTCAAGGAAATGTTATCCCATCCTGAAGACTTCTTGTTCGTGATATCTGTAAATACTTTTTTTAATTCAAAAACATCAGTAGGAAGAAAAAAGACAGTTTCATTAACATTAATATCGCTCAAGTAATTTAAAGGATCATTATTGGTCGGTAAATTATTGGATAGCTTGGAAGCTATTGAACAGTAAAAAGAGTTAATTTGCGTAGAGTTAAGAGAAGAGTTACAATGTTTCGGGATACCATGTTTACCTCTTAATTCATTTACTATGTCCCATGATTCTTTTAGTTTATTATTAGTATCTAAAATTCTTTTTGAATAGTAAGTTCTTTTAGCAGTCCTAATTGTTTGTCTATAGTTAGCATAGGTTTTCGAACTTGTAAGCTTAGAACCAAAGTTCTAAGCTTATAAATTTTCGAGGAAGTCATTGATGCACAAACATGTAATTTCTTGAATATTCACAATCTTCTACCTACAAAGGTTAGGTTTTAGAAAAGATCATAGTTGTGAAACGGCTGTTGACGTTATGAAATACTTAATTCGGGCATAGAACGATGGTAAGTTGAATGTTTTAATATTCCTAGGTTACTCAAAAGCTTTTCACTTATTAAATTATGATATACTACTAAATTTTGTTGGATTTTCTGATGGGGCTGTTAGCTTTTTTACATCATTTTTAGGCGGCCGTAGCCATCAAGTAGTTTTGAGGAGTTCAGTTTCAAATATAGAAAAAGTAAAAGTAGGTTTACCACAGGAGAATATTCTGGGACCACTCTACTTTTCGAGGTATACATATCAGTTTAATAATTGTTTGAGATTTTGCAGGTATCGTCTGTATGCTCATGACACACAACTTTACTGTTCTTCTATACAAAGGATATTAACACTTAGAATAACCGCATTAATTGTGATGTTAAAACCTTAAAACTCTTAAAATAGATCCCTTAAAGTCCTATGATTTTTTGTATGGTAGCGATCGACAAAAATCTGAAGATTTAAACAATCTTATTATTAAGGTCGATGATATACGTATTTCATAATTTTGCAAATGTTTAAAAGTAATAATTGATTCCGGTCTTCGTTTTCATGAACGTGGTGCTGAAAAATTAAGGAAAATTTATGGCGCTCTTAAACTAATTTATATTTACCATCACTGATAAGTCAAGACATTAAAAAAATGTTGTGATGTGTATGTGTGTGATTCTCTAATCTTATCTAATTTCAACCACGATGACTGTGTTTATGGACCGTCTTTAGATCAAAATAATATAGGACGAATTCATAAAGTACAAAACTTGTGTCTCTTCGGCTTATATTTAGTAGAGTAATTTCGGGTAATATGGAATAGTATGGCTAATATGGAATAGCTCTTTAATTTCTTGTAGGTGGCTACATCTACATTTTTAAGGCCACACTAATTTCAATATAACCCTAAACGAAAAATAACGTCAACAGGTTTCAACAGTTGCCGTTCTGGTGCATGCAAAACGCCATACTTTATTAATCGTTTATGCAAAATTTTGTAGAATAGATCTTCAAGTTTCTGCAGTGCTGTTAATTTTTCAAAATTATTGTTTATTCTGTCAGGTAAGTCTATCCTAATGTTAAAGCTAATTTTTGATAGGGTTGTGAGAAAATTATTTTTCAAAACAAATGGTTAGCGTGTATTTTTTTTTGTAACAGGTGTTTCGGGTATTATGGAATATTCCATATTATCCTCATATTGGGGTATCCCATATTACCCGATGGTTTTAGTTAAAGTTCTAAAGTGTAATTTTTTTTTGTAGGCACTATGTCTGCAAAAAAAAGAAAACAATGGGATTCTGACAATATGCAAAAAGCCATAGAAGCGGTTAAGAGCAACAGTTTAGGCTATTTGTCTGCTGCAAAACGTTATAATGTTCCTCGTGCTACACTTCACCGTTTGTGTAAGAAAAAGGGTTCTCCTGACACAGTTTGTAAAACTACTTTGGGCAGGAAACCAGTGTTGCCACCGGAATTGGAAAGAGAACTTGTAGAATATTTGTTGCTTATGGATCAGAAGTATTTTGGTTTAACTCGAAACGATTTAAGAACTATGGCTTTTCAGCTGGCTCGCCGTAACAATCTGGCACATCCGTTTTCATTATTACGCGAGTCCGCCGGAAAAGATTGGCTATACTCTTTTATGAAAAGACATAAAAATAAATTAAGTTTTCGAAAACCAACTGGAACTTCTTTGAATAGAGCTCTTGGTTTCAACAAGGAAAGTGTAAACGAGTTTTTTGACCTTCTTGAGCAAGTTATGGAAGAAAATAATTTTCCCGCTGATAGAATTTACAACGTTGATGAAACGGGACTATGCATTGTACAATCAAAATGTCCCGTGGTTATTTCAAAGAAGAGCAAACGACAAGTGGGTGCACTAACATCGGCTGAGCGAGGCTCTTTAGTGACAGCAGTTTTATGTATGAATGCTGCAGGTGGGTTCGTGCCACCCATGATTATTTTCCCTCGTAAAAATGCAAGTGAGCAGCTGAAGAAGAGAGCTCCTCCAGGAACGCTATTTGCCTTTCACCCTTCAGGATGGATACAACCCGACTTATTTACTAAGTGGTTCCAACATTTCTTGGAAAAAGTAAAACCCAGCGAAGGTAATCCAGTTCTTCTTATATTAGATGGCCATCACACTCATACGAGAAATTTGGATGTGGTTATAAAAGCTCGAGAGAGTTTTATAACGATTTTATGCTTGCCACCGCATACTTCCCACAAAATGCAGCCACTCGATAAAACCGTTATGGGTGCCCTAAAAACGTTTTACAATGAGGAAATCAGAATCTTTATGCATGACCATAATAGAGCCGTGACACATTATGATATGAGCGAGCTATTTGGAAGGGCCTTTTTAAAAATCCAGACTGCAGAAAGATCAATAAAAGGATTTAGCACAACTGGGATATATCCGATTCGCCGGGATATTTTTTCTGACGAAGAATTTCTTCACGAAGCCCAAAAACACCATGGTGCACATCATGTAACAGGAGATTCGTCTGTAAACGAGGGACCAGACTTCGATTTACAACCAAGTATTCTTCCCAAGGATATCGAGCCCATACCAGAACTTAAAAAGAAAATTGGCACTAGGGGAAGAAAACCTGCTCGGGCAAAGGTGATTACCTCAACACCCAATAAGGACGAATTAGAGGAATCTATGAGCACATCGCGTGATAAAGTTAAAAGAAATATTGTTGATAAAGCTGGTCCTAGTTCCTGTTCTATCAAGGAAAAGCGAAAAATAATCAAGAAAACTGGTCCAAGTTCCCGTTCTGTCAGAAAGAAGCAGGATTTACCATCAACTTTATCACCCGCATCATCTGATGATGATTTACTCTTATCATCCCTAGTTAGCCAGAAAGAGGTTGATTTGGAAACCTCCTCTGATGATGATATACCACTATCATCTTTTGTCAGAAAAAAGTCGGCCGGTGATGACACAGAGTGTATTTTTTGTCAAGAACAGTTCGCAACTAGCAAGAGCAGAGAGATATGGGTGCAATGTGCAATTTGCAACGGCTGGGCGCATGAAGCGTGCTCACTTATGGAAGCTGATGTGTTTGTATGCGACTTTTGCAAATAATTAATTATATGATTAGTTGTTTTTTTATAAAAATGTATACGTTTAAGAATTAAAATCATGTTCGTTTAGTTTTCTTTAATATTTACCCTATCCCATATTACCCCATATGCTAATCCCATATTACCCTCCACTTTTATTTGACCGATAGAAATGACTAATTCTTAATTTTCCTTCCTTAATCAGAATGTTAAATCGAACATTTACACCCTAAAATCAACCTGTATGCCAAAATCCAGCCTTTTGCCTCAAGCGTTTTGAGCTGGAGCGTGATGAGTGAGTCAGTTAACTAAGTCTTTTAAATATTAGTATAGAAGTATAGATATAGATTAGCAGAAGAAGTCGAATATTTGTAAACTAAAGGACGCGGGCTGGCTAAACATGATTAATCGACGGAGACTTCACTTTGCCTGCCTTTTGCTTTAAAATATTAAAATTCCGGAAAATTAATTGTGATAGCGCGTCTTCGTAACAGGAGTTCTTTAACTGTTCCATCGAACCGAAAGAAATTATTTACAAGGCCATTTTTCTACAATATAACGTGTTTAAATTCGTTTCGGGTGATTTCTTTTGAGAAGTCATATGTTCATTGTTTAAAAAACAAATAACAAAATCACTTTGCCAGCCAGTAAATGATATTTTCTCAAACTTTCCTAATCTTCTTTTTCTTTCACGTCTTTCTCTTTTCTGTCCTTTTTTATTTCTTCTTTTTCGTTTTATAAATATAAAATTAATACTTGATGTGGAGTTATTATTATTGGCGCTAAAGTAAATTCGCAGGTCAAATACACACAAGTTTCGATGAACCTCTTTATTTTTGTCTTTACTAGTTTATCGTATACTAAGTTCTGGCAAATTGCGACCACCTACCTTGAATTCGGTTATTTTCTCAAAATTAAGTTCGTTAGCACTCTTTAGTTGTTTAATTTTCCGCACTACCGACATTTTATTTCATCTACATTCACAGCTCAAACATAGACTACCTTGAAATTGGTTATTTTTGCAAAATTAAGTTCGTAAGCACTTTTTAGTTGTTTATTTTTTTTGCACTAGTCACTACCAACATTTCATTTCCTGTATATTTCCAACTCACACATGGATCATAAAAATAAAAAAATATATATTAGAAAAAACAGTATAAATATAAAGGAAATAAAGGAAATCGATAATAAACCGACTTTATTTTATAGGCAATTCAGAAAGAAGGTTTTTTTAAGCTGTATTTTAAAAGTTTTATTTGGCCTACTATCTTGATTTCGTACCAAAAATTTACCATTTCATCTCTCACATCCAATTCTTGCGAAAAATTTAAAATCAGTCGAATAAGAATATTTGCGAAAGCTAGTACAGTATTTAGACTCTTATGTAGAAAGAAGTGTTTTGTTTCTAAAGATAATTTTATTTCTGATGTATATTTAACCGCGTGACGTAAATTGTTTAATAACCAATTTAATAAATAAACAGAAACCAAAAGTATACCTAATAACTTTTTTAGCTATTTAGCACTATAGTCATTAGTGGAAAAAGTCTTTACATGGCAATCAAAGTGTTTACTACATAATAATAGTATACTTTGGCATTTTAATAATAAAGTATGGTTACCTTTTTTCTTTCAAGAAAAATTTCGAGATTTGCTTCACGGATTACTAGCTGATTAAATAAATTGTCGTATTTCTTAACAATTTTTTTAATGCAAGTTGACCTTGTTATACACACTTGGTAATTACATGCACCAATATCCAAGAAACTCATTTTTGTTTTCGAAATATTAGATATTAAACTTAAAATCTGCTGAACCACCAGATCTAGGTTGAAACTGTTAATATTAAGACCTGTTCAGCATACTAGTTGCATGACGTGTTTACTAACTAAAGGATTTATTTAAGTGTACGTCATGTAGCAACTCAATTTTAACAAATGTACCGAAAAAGCATACTAACTAAGTGCCGAAATAAGCATATTTTATACGAGTGTGGAAGTTTTGTATCGGGAGACCAAGTTGAGTACAGCAAACACATCAATATGAAATGTGCTTTTCGCAGGTGTTTTTCACCATACTTTTTCCGTACTAGTGTTGAAAAAATTGTCACCCGTTATATGACCGGTGACTTGTGTGTTTGTTGCCCTCGTCTTCGGTTCCACACTCGTATGACTAATAGGTACTACAAACAGTGACGGCTACTCAGGTGGAGTGCTACTTCACCAGGAAAAATAAACAAGCAAACATCTAACTATGTTTATTATATATCTCTTAAAATTTAAGTTCTTACATTCATTTATTTACCTAATTGGCAAAAAATAAACTATACATCTCGAATAAATACTTTACTTGACCGTTAGCGGCATGTCTTTTGTAAGACTTTCAATCGAATTTTATTATAACAACTATAACAGTGGCGCAAACCGCTTCGACTTTGCTGGAGGTTCTATGTTTAGTTTACGATTTTCCTACTAAGTTGCCATGAGAACGCGTTCGCGATGACGTCGAGCATATGGAAGAATAATGTTAACCAGCACCGACAACGCTCTCGGTGAATTGCTAACGCAGTACACTACGTGTCGTTCAGTTTGGGGTGGTTGTTTACTTTTATTTTCGTGGATTTCGCTGCAACCGGTTAGTTCCTTTGCAGTTTACTTGACTGTTTTGTGTTATATTTAGTTATGGTGTTGTTACAACTTTATTTGGTGTCGGGTTTATTAATTTACATTATTGATGAATCCGATCACGGCTGTGGTTTGCATTTTGTTGGAAACTCCATTTAATCGATGTAAGGAACAAGATCAGAGTTTTAATCGTCATTCGGCGTACAAATGGTTATGTAAAAAGTCAAATTATACAAAAATTGTTTTGCTGGCCTTGTTTACTAGTTTCCAATAAATATTCAGTGTGGAATAAGGGCGGATTTGCAGGTATTTTAAATATATAAAGGTCTTTACATAAACATGAAGACTCGGCGGAGCATTTAAAATGCGAATTAATGTTAAAAAAATTTGTAAAAAATCAAAGCCCTATAGCTGACACTTTAAAAGAAAAGGCTAAACTATATAAAATACATATTAACGAAAACGTCCGGTTAAATAGACTATTTATGTGCTTGGTAATTGACGTAGTTTGTACTTTACAAAACAAGATTTAGTCTTTCGCGGCCATGATGAAAGCAGCGAGTCAATAAATAGGGGGAATTTTAAAAAGCTTTTAGGTTTATTAATATCGAGAAGTTTACAAGAACTAAAAGATCATCACGAAAAAATTAAAAATGTTTTTACTCGGAAAAGTATTCAAAACGAAATAATTGAATGCATTTTTGATTATTTAAATGATCATGCAAAAAATGAAATAATGAACACACAGTTTTTTTCTGTGCAAGTGGATGACACCACTGATATTACGCAAACCTCCCAGTTCTCCATAATTTTAAGATACGTCAATTCAGAAAGTTCAGTAGTCGAGAGATTCTTAGGATTTTATAATGTCAGCTCCGATAGAACGAGGGAGAATTTATATTTTCTATTGGATCAAATTTTGGACCAATTTGACTATAAATTAATAGGGCAATGTTACGATGGCGCAAGTGTGATGTCTGGCCATCTCAATGGCCTTCAAAAAAAAAAAGAAAAAGCGCCGCAGGCTGTATTTGTCCATTGTCTTGCGTATCGTCTCAACCTTATGATGCAGCAAAGTTTAAAAATATTTCTAAATGTCGAATTCTCAGCTAAATGAACGTATGCTCTTACATCTGCATCTACGAGGCGTATACCAGCAATTACAGAAACTCGTTGGTCTTCAAATTCGAAGTTAGTGAATGTGATTGTTCAAGACTGGAATAAATTAAAAGACGTCTTTGAATTTATTACAAACTGTGACAAATCTGATGAAAAATCAATCCGGCTTGCGAGAGGATTTTTAAGCGAGATAAACGATTTTGAATTCACGTTTCTGGAATTAGTGTTTAATGACATTTTTTCAATCACGCACATATTATTTGCGTTTTTCAAAAAAAATTGCTTGATCTTCATTTTTGCATATATATAAAACGCTGTCGTGAGGCGCTCTGTAAAAAAAGAAATGAACATTTTTTTAATACCATGTTTTATAAAGCAAATTCTGTTACAGCAATAAATCATTACAAATGTGAGCTTGCTAAGCTTTCACCTGAAGAAATTAGGGCTAAGTATAGAACCCTTTTTTATGAAATATTGGACCATATTTTAATGGAAATGACACTAAACTTTCAAGACTCTGAAAAACTTACATTTTTATGTTTGGCAGATTCTGCTAAATTTTCCGAATATACTTTAAATTTTCCGACTGGCTCGTTTAAAAATTTGTTACAGTTATATGGGGAAATAGTTTCAAACAGTCAAGTACTTAAATATGAGCTTGGTCTTATTTGACTTAATGACAGTAATTGGAATATATCGCTGCAAGAGCAAGTGTAAAAAATTAATAAAAATAAAGATATTTTAACCAAAGCATATAAAGTGTTTTCGCCTATTTTGACAATACCGTCGACAAGTGCTTCAGTCTAAAGAAGCTTTTCTTGCTTCAAACGTGTAAAAACTTATTTAAGAAATACAATATCTCAAGAAAGACTTACTTTTCTAGGCAATATTTCAATCCAAAGGGATTTCTGAAGGAGATTAGGGCAACTCATTCATTTTATGAGGATGTTATAAATAAATTTGCTGCTATGAAGGATAGGAGAATTGATTTAGTTTACAAAATTTAGGTAAGTCGTAAAAAAATCTTCTACTCCTTCCACATATAAAAAAATTCTGGAAAATAAATTATAGCGATATTTTCTTGCTTCATTTGCACATCACTTACTTTTTCACTCGCGAGCCCCCAATGAGTACAATATGCAATTGTTTTGAAATGAACTTAAAACGACTTAATACTGGAGTAGTTGGTATTTTTCCGCGCATTCAAAATAATTATTTTTTTTTATTCACTGTCGCTTTGATTATTAATACAAAGAGTTGAAACTGCTCAAATATACCATATATATATTTCATGAACAAATAGTTTTTGAATGTAAGTCATTGTTATAGAGAAGTGCGAAGGAGTCGGATGGCGAAATTTATTTTAGTAAAATATTGTTTATCACTTTACCTCAGGGGCATTTTCCTTAACCACGAACGAAATATTTATTATTCCATTATAGATCGATTATTATAATAAATCATATTTTTAACATAAATCATAATAAAAAGTTGTCTTTTATTTACTTTGGTATTTCGAATTTCACTAAAAACAGAGTTTTTCATATTTTTTTTTCTTAATGAGGTTGCATTTTTTTTCTACGCATGTTCTAGGGTGTAAGGTGCTACGAAAAAGCATACAAAAAAATGATATTTTTAATATATTACTCTGCATTTACACTTTACAGGCTGTTCAGTTAAAGGCGTTCATTATCCATATCTCGGAAGTTCTTCAAGTTAGGGTCTTGAAAAAAAAATATTATAACAAAAGTAGCCAAGAGAAATTGACTGAAAATATATTTAAATTTCTAAATTGACTACAAGTGGGCGCAGTTGCCAGGGTACTAAATAAATTTTAAAAATTCTACGAAAATCCCAGAACTAGATACCTCATTGGAAAGCTATTATCACTTGGATTTTAAACATATTGCCAAATCATTGATAAGGGTGGGAGGAGCTGTTGACTTACGAAAGATTTTAAATCGTTATATCTTCTGAACTCCTTATCCGATTTGAATAAGCATAGTCTTATTTAAAAGGGATATGTCAGGTTGCTTTACGATTCGAATGACACTCTCTAGTTTTTCACAAACTGGTTAGATGGCGCTGTTTGTTACACATACAGTTTTTTCCAGTTTTCTTAAAATTTTTAAATGGAAAATTTATATTTCTCTTACGCTAATTCTGAAGGGTAATAAAATACCGACGTTTGGGCCAAAACCGCAAATTGATATCTTTATTAGTATTTAAGATATTTTCAAATAAGTGAATTAATAGGTATTTTTCTGAAGAAATGATTAATAACGATGATATCGGAGTGAAATTAAAATCTCCAGGAGGTCTCTAGACCCATAATTTAGGGGGCAGGACATAAAAAACCAACAAAAAAACATCCTTTTCGTATCACAGTAATTTCACTAAAGATGCTAGTTCTGCCTTTTGGTAATTTTATCTCGTAAATTGCCAACACAACCACAATTTAACTAGCTGCTTAATATATTGGAGGAGCATAGCCTCTTTCCTAGTGACGTCCTCGAAAACCTTAATTTTGCTGCTTTACACCAATCACATGATATCTGCGATTTGATAGATCCATGTGGCCCTCTGAGAGAATTTTTTTCCTAATGGTTTTGGCCACGTATGGTTCCAACATGATGGACTCCGCTGCATTTTGCAGTTGTTGTTAGAAACTATTTAAATACGAAGTTTGCGGGACGCTGATCGTTTGATTTGAATAAAAAATTAGGTTAATTTGCCGAAAAACCGAAAATATGACAACATTACGATATGCACCAAAGGGTCGAGAGAATTGAGATATTTGTCCGTTTCCAGACATCTGACTAACCCTGTATATATATATATATATATATATATATATATATATATATATATATATATATATATATATATATATATATATATATATATATATATATATATGTGGAACTAAACAGAGTTATACTTCACTATTTCTATTAAAAGGAAGTATTTTATGGATGGGTTTATAAGAGATAACTGTATTCAAATGCACTTAAACAATTCGGTAAGTTGTCCTTATAACTTATGATTTTTGTACTATATTCCTAGATTATTAAACATAAAAAATCAAGAAAGATTTAAATAAAGGTAAGAGTCATTAAATTCAGTGGAATTTAGGGAAATAGACGACGTAACTTTAGCAATAGCTAATCTAAAACTCTCCTTCGACAAGCGGAAATGACGCTTTATTGGAACTTGCATCTTAAATAAAATTCCAATAGAGTTAGCGCCACCCGCTTCCAGAAGCTAGTGTTGTGTATAACGATGCGTAAAAGAAAATCACGAGGAAAATATTATTATCGATGCCTTTTAGTACGGGAAATATCAGCTGGAAAATTTGACCGAGGCACATTATTTGTAACGTTATGCAAAGTATATCCCTGCATCCAATTATGTGTCGTATTTTATTTTTAAACGTGAATAGAATGGCAATATAATATGTTTTTCTTTCTCTAAAATTCTTCAGAAAAGTTTGCTGCGGAAATACTTGATTGTTTTTAATATAACTACATCATTTATTTGCTGATATAATAAAAAAAATAGAAAAAAAAACACCAAAATCTGGAGCGGCACTTTTAAATAGTAAAGATAAACACATCTAAATAGTATATTACATAACGAGCATGGAAAGTGGCATATAATATACGAGTGTGTGTGTTTTCCAGCTAGCAATATATTTTTCAGAACACAAGAAAATATCAATAAAAAAACACTTATTTAATATTTATCTTATATTAAATATAAATGAATAAGTAACGAGCCAGCCGAACACGCGTAAATTGCCGTTTTATTTTACCTGATCCAGCCTACTTCGGAACATTTTAACGTTTGAGGCGTCGCACGATGGAGCTGATTCCATGGAAATTACATTATTAATATTATTCTTAATTATTATAACACGTTATTTCTGGGAGCATTAATACAAATAATGTTTTTTTATTACAGAGAAACAGAATAAGCTATTTTTAAAAGGTGGTTATTAACAGATACAGCATACTTTACGATATTATACAATGATGAGCGTTAATTTTCTAACACACACGTGTGTTAGGAAAACAGCTCACGTGTGTTGTGTTCGAGAAACTTCCATTTCAATAGAGAGAAATTTGCATTTTGCCCATCAGAGTCCAACCATAAAAAGTATTTATATAAAATTGTATGATCTAAAATTTACCATTTGCGAAGCCCAAATTATAAATAATTTCCAGTTTATTGCGTTATTTTGTAAATTTTGATATTAAAACCCTATTTTATTTTTAATCAGTAGCAAGGTAAATAGGTTGTAACCCAGTGATAAAAAAAACGGTTTTAAAACCTGGATAACATATGTTTTAATAGTATCTTCTATTTTTGTACTTAATAATCATTAATTAAAAATCTTTAAAAATCGACAAAATACGTGGTAAAAATTCGTAAATTTTGATGATGAATAATTCGAAAACGAAACGTGGTTGAAAAAAAATTGACGCATTCAAGATCAGGTTTATGTGTTATTTTTAAAGAGATAATTTGGCATTGGTTCTAATAAACAAGATGAGACCAATTTAATGAAACCATATCATACAGGGTTGCCGTTTCTTATTTACTTAAATGCGTCCGTTTCAGATAAAACCTTGGTTAAATAAATAAGTATTATGATGTTGCTGATTAATATCAATTTCACAATGGAAATTGAATCTAATGGAACGATTCGCTTTCTAGATGTATGTGTTCAAAGGGAGGAAAATGGTACATTAGGACATTCTGTGTATAGAAAACCGACTTATACAAATAAATACTTAAATGCAAATTCCCATCACCATCCAGCACAAAAGAAATCGATTATTAACTCACTAGTATTCAGAGCTATTTCGATTTCTGTTCAAGATTCTTTAACACCGGAAACATCGAAACCAACCGAAGCTCTCAGAGGGAATGGCTATTGCACTGAAGATATTACGCGTCTAATTAAAAGATATAGTAATCCAATTCAACCAAAGGAAACTGATAAAGAGCCAACATTAGGTAGTGTTGTTCTTCCCTACATACATGGCACTATCGACAAAATAGGACGATTTCTTCGATGGTCCAACATACGTACAATCTTCAATACACATAAGAAGATTGGACAATACTTGCGATCCCCGAAAGATATTGTACCTTTCCAAACAGAAGGAGTATAAAAAATTCCTTGCTCCTGTGGAGAAGTGTATGTGGGAGAAATCGAAAGCTCAATATCAACTACACTTAAGGAACATGAACGATGTATTAAAAAGAAACAAATTGTTCAATCTGCTGTAGCTGAACACCAGCATAATACTGGCCATTTTATAAATGTAAAGGAAAACGTGGCAAAATATACCAGCGCTCTCCACAAACCTCCAAAGAATAACGTTCTCAAACTGAAGAAAATCAATTAATTGTACTTTTAGCAGTCAACGAAAATCCGCATGTTAGACAAAAAACCTTTCTCGGCAGATTCATGTTGGACGAAGAACGGTTCAGCGAATACTTAAAGCTAATAAAATACACCAGTATTATATTTAGTTACTCAAGAACTGTTTCCCGAACACTATCAAAGAAGACTGGAGTTTTGTCTGTGGGCGCAAAACAAAATAAGACAAAGAAGAAATTTTCCTCATTTGGTGCTATTTGAAGACGAGGCTAGGTTTCATAACAATTGGAATTTTTCCATTACTACGCAAAAGAAAATCCACATTTGGTAAGATATACTTCCCAAATTAAATGGTCATTAACACCCGTATTAACTAACGAGGTTTAAATTTAGATCAGGTCTAACTTGACAGTTATAGGTTTAAGATAACATTTTTAACAACTGAACAAATAATTTTTCTAATTTTCAACGTTACAACATGACAGCAACATAAGCCAAACATAACTGGCGAACTACGAGTTTTAAGTACTATGGTAACTAACTAGACCTGGTCTAACTCTTAACCCTTTTTAGTGAATATCGGGGTAAATGTTTGGGGAGGTATTTTAGAAAACCACGTAATTGGGCCATATTTTTCTGAGCAAAATGTAACAGGGGACGTTTACTTAGATTTTTTGCAAAATCATTTAGCTCAAATACCAAATGAAAAGTTGAATGAAATGTGGTTTTTCCATGATGGTGCCCCAGTCCATTCTACAGTGCCTGTCAGAACATTTTTAAATCAAAAATACCCAAATCGTTGAATTGGAAGAGGTGGACCTGTTTCGTGGCCGGCTAGATCGCCAGATCTTAGAGAAATAGACTTTAGCATTATGGGGTATGTTAAAGAAGAAGTGTACAAAATACCATTTTGAACAATTAATTAGGTAGTGTTTTTTGTATTAAGGGTTTTATTTTTTTTTGTAATTTATGTTGTTTTATTTTAATTTATTTTTATAATATAAAACTTGTTACTGTATAAAATAATGTTTCCTTATTTAGTGTATCATCAGTTTTTTGTGTATTTTCGTGTTCCGGAGTAAGTAAATTTGTAGACTGAATTAAATTAGTCCTTTAACTATTTGTTGTTGGTTATAATTAAAACGTTCAATGTTGTCCTTTTCATTTGTAATATCTTACTAGATTTTTTGTGTAATTAACTATGTGCATTTATTTAATATAAATATCAAATTATTGTTAATTTTATGAAATATTTATAACAGTAAGTTTTACTACTAGCAGATAAATTGAAAGATCAACAATATTGCTTTGAGGTATATTTCTTTTAAAAAAAAAACTATATATAATAATATAACTAGAAAAAAATTAAATCAATATGTTTTAATGCATTTTCAACGACACAATTAATAAAAATTAATATATCGCAAAAACTATTAGAGAATGGTATAAGATCACCTTAATGAAAGTGAAAGAGGACTAATAACGGAACACGATAGGATAGTTAGATACAGGGTGTGCATTTAAAAAATCAAAGAAAAATTAGTCTCATTTTTGGCATATTTGCAGCCCTATATAAAATTATTATGTTTGCGGTTATCTAAACTCTTAGTTGGATATTTATCTTCTTTGATACAATTTTTCTTTTATTGTAATCATTGTAGGTTAGAAGTAATAACCAGTTATGGAGGACCCTGATTTTTTTTTAATTAGATATTTTTTTAATAATTTGATAACGTTAAAATAGAATACAAAACCAAATATGGGGAATTTCTTGGAAAAAATATTGAAAAATATATAGGGTATTCCATTTAAAAAAAGTTGATTTTTAAGTGCTTGAATTTTGTGAAATACCCTGTATAATTAAATAAATCGTAGACTCCTTCTTGTTATACAACTTTCATAAAAAAAATATAAAATTAACAAACTCGAAGTATTCCTTTCAAAACTAAAATTTTCACACATTTCAAAAAAGAAATTAACGTATTACGCAATTTTAATATGGTAATCTATTAATTTCTGGTTGAATATTTTCTAATCAAAAATAGATCATTGTTTGATAAAAATATCTCACATACAGTATGGCTGAAATTGTTCTCCTAATTCTATCAACTGTTCAATACTTACGCCCATCTCCGAGTGCCAGTGCCGCTAGTACTAAGAACGGTGCAGATTTTCCAACAAATTCGTACATAAGTCCCCCAAATGGCGGTCCAATTAGGACACCAAGAGCCAGACCACCTAGAGCTATTCCCATAGCGTTACCTCGCTCTTTGTCATCGGGATAGCGTTCAGCCAACATGCCCATGCCAGAAACACTGGAACAAGAGGATCCAATGCCTTGAAGAGCTCGTGCAATGAATAGCACACTGTAGCTTCTTCCAAATGCAAAAACTGTAAATAATATTAGATTTAGATATGTCTTCGTAATCGAAGGAAGGACTAATCACACCATCATAAACAAAAAATATTTTTTTTATCAGGAACATGTCTAGTTTACTAGTGCAAAAATAATAAAAAATAGGTCGGTTTGTGGTTTTTATGTGTTATAGTTTGGGTTAAAGTTCATACTCTTGACTGGGTTGCTTCTCTACTCTTATAATGGTTTTATTTTTTAATTTCAGACGATATTAAATGCTATAATTCAAAAAAATATTGGTATATTAAAAATATAAGTCCAAAATTCAATATGTTGACAGTGCAGGGTGTTACAAGTTCGATAGGATAGCATGGGCGTTTTTAAAAACTATAAGCGAGACGAGGTTGGTTAATTTAGGTCAAAGTAGCGCAATGTCGAATAATATGTCGTTGATAAAGTAAAAATTTCAACTACTTCCGAAGATATTTCGGGCCCCATTTGAAGAGATATTCCAAAGTAAATTTTACCTCTTTACTCAGAAGCACTTGATTTAAAATCCGATGCTTATTCTTGTAACTGTCATCACCATCTTCATTTTTACAAATACGGACCTGGAATTTTTATTTCATTTTTGCGCTCGTACATTTAGAGTATTAAAAATTATCTTGCCAAATTCAGCAAGATTCTGGTTTTCCTACTCTCTATATCGCATCACATCTAATGGGAAAATCTTAAATATTTTGTTGAAACTTTAGAATTGTGATACATCGTTGGTTTTGGGAGGTCGAACGCTTGTTAAAAATGAAATAAAAAATTCAGGTTCATATTTAAAAAATGAAGTTAATGATGACACTTCGAGGACCAAGCGTCGGCTTTTAAATCTTAGTGCATTATCTTGTAGAAGAGTAAAAGTGCCTATAAAGATGTAAAATTTGTTTTGTAATATCTTTTTTCGTTTTTTTTTTCACGGATTGTAAATTAGTAATTTGAACTAGTCGAAATTTGCCAACTTTGGCAAACATCGAATCAGTCATACAAGCAAATGAGTATATGAATATATGTAGTCCTCCTCTTTTGTTATTAAAACAAATTATGTATTTGTCAAAAAAGTAAATTGGATTTTAAGCTATTTTGTTAAAACAGTCTGTTTAAAAAATGTTTAGTATATCTTAAATAACTTGTTTTGTATAGTTGAATTAAGATTATTAATAATAATAAAAAATAAAATAATAGAAATTACAGAAGCAAAACCTAATTTTAAAATTTATTTAGTTGTTTTTCTGTAAAGGTAAAAAAGATAATTAATATTTTTTTAGGTTTTATACGTGGGTCTGCCTGATTACAACATCTTGTTTGTCATGTTTTGCATTAGTATTTCATATGAATTTATGTAAATCATTAATATGGCAATAAATTTATTATTATAATTATTATTTACAACTATTGATATTATTAGAATTATTATAATTATAATGATACTAATAATATTTAAGTGTTAAGGGTTGTAAGGGCAATAATTTTGCGTTCATGATTTCACAATATTCTGATGCAGTTTCCATCGGGTAACATTAATTAAAGTTACATTTCGAAGTAACTTAATTTAAAACCACCTAGTCCAGACTAGCTATAAAGTGCTTACAAGTTTATAATTAGTTACAACTCGGAGACTGCATTACATAAAAAATTAAATTATCCTAAATTCATGACAGTGCCTAGATGGGAAAGTTTATTAACAGCAGCTGAATTCATAGGAGCTAACTTATTACTAAGAATAAAATAGTTTTCTCAGATACTTTAATATAAAATACAATAAAATAAACGATTTTAAAAATGTATTTATACATTCGGGTATTGACAGTCTCCTTGAATGATATTTAAAAATTTTAAAACCTGAAGATTATAATTATAATTGGAAATTTTCAACACAAAAAATGAAATTTTTCCATTTTTAACATTAATATAAAAAAATAATTCGTAGACTTTTTTTAAACAATTTTAACCTTATTTGTGTTTTCTATAATTTTCTCTTGACAAAACAAATTAAAACTACACCGATTAGACTGGACATTTACTTCAATATCTAACAATACTAGAATAATACGACGTTGTTTTATGTGGCAGTGATTTTTATTTTATATACAAGGACGGTATAATAAATTGGTGTATTTTGGAATCTATCGGATTTGTTTACTACATATCGCACATTTTATTTTAAAAGGGTGTGGTATATTTTATTTAAATTTTTTGTATCTGTTTTTGCGTTTACAGAATTAAAATTTTATAAACCATTTCGTAAAATTCTCTTTTTTTAAGTTGGTTTCAGTAATAAGTATTTTAGTGTCACTATAGTTAAAACTATGGTTGGTTTCAGTCGTGTGGTTTGTAAGAGCTGCTTTGTTTTTTTTATCGTTCTTGTGACTGTTAATCCGATTTTTTAGGTACTGACTAGTTTGCCCAATATATACTTTATTGCAGTCATTGCATGGTATCTCATACACAATGTTGCTCTTTTTTTCTTTTGGTATTGTTGTTTTTAATTTGCTGAAATTTTTGTTAAGTAAGTTAAAACCTTTGTGACTCACCTTTATGTTTTCGCTCGTAAATACATTTTTTTTCAGACTAACCAGGATATATATAAGCATTACGTTTGCTTAGCAAATTTCAAATTTCTATTATAATTTTGTATATAAAAACAGTTTTTTTCATTTATAAAGGGTAGTCCTAGGGGCTTTTTACCTGTCAAATTTGAATTTTTTTCACAAAATGGCGGAAAACCTACCCTCTCTCAAAACTTTGCAAACTGACAAAGGAAACTTATATCTCTTTATAAAAACTTTTATTTAACTTCCCTTGTATGCTAGTTAGTATGTATGTTTGGGTCAAATCTTGAAAGTAACTTTTGAAGCAGTCCTCGTTAGTGGAATTGACTTATACAGTAGTGGTGGGTAAAAAATAATGCTAAACAGTACAAAAGAGTTCACGTTATCGGAATTGACTGAAATTTGGTATATACACATAAACCCAACGACAGTATAATATTATGGCGTTCAGTCGTGAATATCTTATACTGGAAAAAATATTTTTAAAAACCAGCTCTTATTTATAAACTATGGAACTGAAAACTAAAAAAAAACATTTAACTTGCATAAGCCCAGAACTTTTTAAAATTTGAATGTTTTCTTAAAAACTTGAAATAAAGCCTTAAACTGTCAAGAAAATATTCAAATTTTTAAAAGTTCTGTGATTATATAAGTAAATTATTTTTTCTTTTCAGTTCAATAGTTTATAAATAAAGGCTTGTTTTTAAAAATATTTTTTTTGCATGTGTTGTTTGGTTTTAATTTAGTACCGTTATATCAAATTTCAACTCTATAGGTTGTCTTAAAATGTTTATGATTTTATTTAACTTAATCCATTTAACTAGCACTTCACTACTATTATTAAAGTCGTTGAATAAAAAATTTATTCAATTGTTTCTATAGATTACTTTATATTTTAAGCTTTATTTGGTTATTTGAATAATTTAATAAAAATATTTTATTTTTATTTAGAAAGGACGACATAGAAATAAAAAAAGGGTTTCCTAAATTTTGTTTTTACGTAAATGTAAATAAATGTGTCAACTTAATAAATAACCCAATTTAGAAATATTGATAAATTTTGCATCCAATGTGACGCATTTTTTTCGGTCCATTTATGTTTTCATCAACAAAATGGCGTTTAAAATATAAAATTAAATTAGAAAAACGCGTTTAGGCGATGAATTTGTCGAAAATTGATAGTTTGATTCAGGTTGACTTACATTCGGTAGAGTCAAAAAGAATAAAGTCAAAGAAAAAATTATGAAAATTTATTTATAAAAAACGATTTTTCAAAATTTTAAGAAGTATAGTTATACGGCATTTTTTGAAAAAATACTAAATTTGACAGATAGGATAATTACAAGGCTAACTTTTTGTCATTCAAATTTTACTTAAGTCAATTATGGGGAAGTACTATGTTTCCCAAAATATATTTTTTAGTGTAGTTTTAACTTGATCTTTTTATAAAGTAGTTATAAACATAAGTCAGTTTAATAAGAACATTTTTTTACTTTGATTTTTTAAACATTTTATTTGGTTGCCATTTTGTATTTTACTAGTTTATCTCTATATCACACGTGATGTCTGCACAAAATTTGAAATTTTTTTCTTATTTATATAAAAGTTCACTTTTGTATTCCTAAAATGTATAACCTTCGACGGGGATTTTTTTCTAGATTACAAACAGTTTATTTGGTCGCCATTTGGTTCCGCCATCTTGAATTCGTACCACAATTTTACAAATTCATCTCTATATCACACTTAATTGACAAAATTTGGAATGAGTCCAATCAGTAAGTTTTTCAGGTTGATTTTTCTAATATTTCATTAAGGCGCCATTTTGTTTTGCCATCTTGGATTCCTTCCCAGGTTTTACCAGTTGATTTTTACGCAATACGGATAAGTAGTTTTTTAGTAATAATTTTTTTAACATTGCACTGGGCTGCCATTTTGTTTCGCTATCTTGGATTCGCCTCAAAATTTAACCAAATGATGTTTACGTAATACTCAATTTTTGTGCAAAAATTTAGGTAAATTGAATAATTAGTTCCTTAAAAACATTTTTTTAACATTTCACTAGGCTACCATTTTGTTCCGCCATCATGGATTTTTACTCACATGTTACCATTTCATTCTTTTTTTGACCAAAATTGAAGTCAATTGGATCAGTAGTTTTTGACCTATGCTGAGTACAGACAAACCGTCAGACCGGGGGAATTGAAAAAACATGTTTTTTGGCATGCAGGGACCCTAAAAAGGTAAGATCTGTAAAAACCTGTGGGTGTGATTTTTTCACGATTATAATACTTCCCTTTTACGGGGGGAGTAAAACATTTCTTACTTTTTGTCAGCCGAATAAAATTGTGTTAATGTCTTATAATATAATTTGCTTGGGTTAATTATCTACGGAGGGTCGGGGGTATTTGTCCCCTTCTAAATGCGCCACTGTAGGTACCCATCAAAAATTGAAGTGTACGTAATGACAAATTACAAAAGATACCTACATCAATAAAAAATATTATCCCCTTTGGCTAAGTAAATATTTATTTATAATATATTTAAAAAAAAAACAAGAATCATAACAAACTTTAACGTTTATCAGGGTTAATAACGGTATCTGAGGATACCATCGCAGTGAAGTATGCAACTAAATTGCTCCAGATTTTCTATAGATATCTGCCCCTTGCTTAAGAATAATAGATAATCTTTTGAAATTCACTATGAATTTATTGCAAATAAATGTATTTATTATAAAGCCGGAGATCCCGCTAAAATCGGGACACTTGACAACCTTAGGCTTAACACTGTATCATGGTCTGTTCAAGTCGGGTATAAAAGCTGGTATGAGAGGAGAATGTTAGATCCTTAGCTCCCAGGCTACGCCACTGTTCCCGTCTCACACTAGTGAAGCCATTCCAAGATTATTTTTATATAATCCTCCTAGATTTTTTTTGCTATTATGTGCTCAAATTCTAATAATTGTCCTCCGGGTATAAGAATAATTGGTAAAACATTTAAACGGTTACTTCTAATGTAATTAAAGTATAAATTCCGAGATTAAAGGCTACCGTTTTGGTGTCGAATATGTAAAAAGGTTGAAATGGGAGCTACTTTACTTCCTAACCTAGTTATGCCGGAAAATGCTTTGTCGCGGGTCGGAAGTGGCTCTAATTAAATCATTTCGAAATGGAAGTTTAACCCTAGAGCTACTGTGATTTAACGTGAAATCGACCGAATGTTATTACTGTGAGGTATATGAAAATTGACTTCTTTCGGCTGGTTCAGCTTAAATACTTATGAATGAGATGTATAAAGTTTATTAAAATCATTTAGATTATGAGACTTTAAATATTTAAATATGCGTCTGTTCTGTTAAGGAAACGTTTCATTCTAAACTCCTATACAGATGAAACAGATAATTAAAATTTTTACTGGATTTTTTCATAATCAATGTTTTCGTAAAGAGAAAAAAATATTAAGATGGGGTTTTTGCAGATTTGCTGCAAATTTTATTGGGACCTGACTGCTTTAAGCAAACATTTTGTTTATAGTAAAAAACCTATTGTACAGGGTGTAAAGCCAGAGCGTACGAAATTTTTTAAAATATTGGTTGTTCGAAAAATGTATAAAAACAATTTTTATTTTTTGCTTTATTAAAACAATGTTAAATAAAAAACATGTATTTTTGTAACTCCCTTCCGATGATCAAATTTTTTGACTCAAATATTACTAAGATATATTTTTCTTTGGTTTTGTAGTATAAACTGTCTGCATAAAACATACAGGGTGTTCAGAAATTAATTTAAAATTCATTCGATACAAATGATAACAAATTTGTTTAATTTCATTTCATTTTAGTACTCCGTAACTAATTTGGATTATTTTGAACGTCAGCAAAACTGTTCTTTTCAGAACGACAGTAGTGAACGGATGGTACACTGTGTCCCAGATTGCTTGTAATCACAGGGTTTCTCGGAAACCAACAGAGATATAACTTTGCGGTTTTCGCGACCCTGTGTCACTTTTTCGAGAAACTTTGAATGCCGCAAACAGAATTGTGCCACATCGTTTCGTTTCCGAGATACAGGGTGAAATAGAGATTTTGCGCTTTTGGGGGTGGTATCATATTTCACACACCCTATCAAATAGAGAAAAGGTAAAAACTGCTATGGATAGATATTTTTACGTAGAATCCAGTGTTGTAGTCGCACAAATTTTTAGACAATCCGTTTTTGAGATGTAGCCCAAACTTAGTATTTTTTAAATGGGACACCCTGTATTTCTTTATTCCAAAAAATTCGCCTTTTTTTTTCTCTTTAAAATGATGTATCACACTATGCACTTTTGACGTAAACTAAACCTTATAAACGCTATATTAAAGGAAAAACGTGAGTTGGCCATGGAAATATGGGTAGATATTAAAAGTGTCCAGAAGCAAAATTAAACAACATAAAAAATTAATAACTATTTTTTTACTATGAAATAAATAAACTTAATAATCTTGATAAACTTAATCACAATACTAAACAAATTCTACATAACTAGAAAAACTGTTCAAAATGGCCGCCCCCCTCACGAACACATAATTGGCACACAGTGCGAATTCTTCTTAGAGCATTCATCATTATTATAGGTCTATCTTCCAATGATCTAAATGCCTGAATGGTTGCATTTTGCAGCTGCTTCATTGTAATGACTGGATTCAGGTAAATTTTGTTTTTTAAGTAAGACCAAACGAAAAAATCTAATATTGAGAGGTCTGGCGACCTAGCAGGCCACCTTACTGGTCCATTTGTACCAATCCAGCGATCGTGAAAATTTTCAAATAGAAATGGCCTTATAATTTGCGCATTGTGGGCAGGAGCACCGTCCTGCTGAAAGTAAATATTGTGCAGATTTGCTAGTGGCAAGTTATCCAATAAATCCGGTAGTATTTGATTTAAAATTGCTAGATATCTATCTGCTGTTAAATTATTATTGTAAATATGGAATGTAATCTTTGTTCCCAATATAAAGCAAGCGACGCTAAACCCAAACCTTCCTTGCTGCTGACGTTCTCTTGTTAAAAATTGGTTTTCCGTATACCAGTGCCTATTATTATGCCTGTTAAAAATACCACTACAACTTATATAGGCTTCGTCGGACCATATAACCTTGCTACCGAAGTCAGGGTCATTTTGGGTTTTTTGAAGATACCAGTTACAAAAATTTAGACGCCTTTCTGCATCTCCAGGATGCAATTGTTGTACTACATTTACTTTATAAGGCTTATATTTATGTTTTCTTAATATCCTTTGCGTTTGTGATTTTGACACCCCCACTGTTTTCTGAATATGCCTACATGAATTCGCGTGATTGGCCTGAATACTTGCTAATACAACAATCTCATTGTTCTCGTGATTTCGCTTATTATCATCATTAATTAAATTTAATTTAATTCGGCGAAAAATTGCCTTCTGTGGCTGAGGCCTTGCTGGATATCTACGATATAAAAAAAGCTTTTGGAAATAGTTCATAACTCAAAGTGGAATTGAAAAAAAATTTTGAAAGGAGGTTCATAATAATTTAAGCGCTTGGTGCTTACCTGTTAAAATATAAATCAGATGCTTGATCACTGTTTTTCATGACATTCAATAAAACAAACCATCATATCATACTTATGACTATTTTCAAAATTATTCATTTCTTCTTAATATCTATTAATTTACCTGTTAGAATTATTAGTACCTCGTATGATAAGAGGATAAACACGGCAATATTTGATATATTTAAGAAACAAATAGTTTTGATTTTTGTTTCCATGCCATATTTCCATGGCCAACTTACGTTTTTCTTTTAATATTGCGTTTATAAGGCTTAGTTTACGTCAAAAGTGCGTAGTGTGATACATCATTTTAAAGAGAAAAAACAGGGTGTCCCATTTAAAAAATACTAAGTTTGGGCTATATCTCAAAAACGGTTTGTCTAAAAAAAAATTCGACTACAGCACTGGACTCTACGTAAAAATATCTATCCATAGCAATTCTGTTTGCGGCATTCAAAGTTTCTCGAAAAATTGACACAGAGTCGCGAAAACCGCAAAGTTCTATCTCTGCTGGTTACCGAGAAACCCTGCGATTACAAGCAATCTGGGACACAGTGTACACCCGTCATGTATATATATATATATATATATATATATATATATATATATATATATATATATATATATATATATATATATATATATATATATATATATATTTATATTTATATATAAATATTGTTCAGATATATTATCCATCTTCCTCAAAACCCTAGACAAACCGGCAAAAGGAGTTTTGCATCTTCTGGATTCTGTTGCTGTAGATAGCGCTTAAGAAGGGCCCCATAAACAGTCGCAATAATTAAAAAATGACAATACCAAAGACTGCATCAAAAATATTTGCATACAACAGTTTTAAACTGGAAAATGATTTCTATAATAAATTGCAAATCTTAATCTATCATCAATAAGATGCCCCAATGAGTTGACCATATTCTCAGCCCGTAGAAATGTGCCCGCCACCTGTACATTTATAAGTGGAGGCACTTTGTTGGCTTTTACACCTGCAATGATTTTGACGGTTTAAATTGTGGCGTTCTGACAGGTGGGCATTACGTTCCAACTTTCCATTCACAATATACTCGGCAATGTGGTGTTCTTGTGATAAGAAACTAAATCCCAGCTTAATATAGTTCGCGTATACCTGGTGAGTACAAGTTTTTATACTACAAAGAATTTCCGCCGAGTATATAAAAAACAGAAGTGGTCCCAGAATGGACACCTGTGGAACTCCAGACTTTAAGCGGAGAAGAAAGTTTGTCATCAATAACTACCCATCTGGGTTTTATTAGACAGACAAGCATGAAAAGAACTTACACAGACATAGGTAAATAATATTTAAGTTTGGCACAGAGAAGGGCATAAATACCTTGGGAAATTCAGCAACACCAACCCCGAAACACGACCGCCATTTAAGCCCCCAACAATGGCGTCTAAACCGTTGGATAATAATTATCTTCCTATCTTTTTGCGAGTTCCTTTTTTGTTTGCTAATTACTTTTTTAGAATAAACGTTTCATAAAAAATATTATTTTTATAAATATTCCGTTAAAATTGTATTACGTATTTACCGACACAGCAGCTTTCTGGACACATGTCCTATTGTGTATGTAGTTTTTTCGAATGGGCAGGGGTTTTTCCTCATAAATTGACACTCCATTTACAGGGTTTTTCCGTATATTTAGACAGCGTCTACCACATTTATTGTAACCTTAAATATAAAAAAGGTGTAGGGTTTGCTCTGGACCGCCAGGATTCGTTACCCGAAAAAAAACCAATGATCATGGGAAATTAACGAAATGAGCATTAACTTGGTTATTTTCAATGAAACACCCTGTATCTTATATGTCCGTCAAATGGGTCTCTTTTTGCTGATTATAAGTGTACCAGGTTTGATTCCTTTATCTTTAAATATAGGCGAGAAATCTGGGAAACATTCTGCCATTAAAAAGCAGTGGATTAGGGAAAGACGGAAAAGATCAATGGAGTCGATGGGAATATATTACCTCTTATTGTCATAACCTTGTCGGGTATTTCTCAAACTTCTCTGGTATCTTTACTAGATGTCAAACCTATAGTATATTTATAATCAGCACAAAGAAACCCATTTGACAAAGATATACAGGGTGCTCATTTCGTTAATTTTCTATGTCCATTTGTTTTTTTCCGATAACAAATCCTAGCGGTACAGTACAATAGTATAACTTTTTATGCCCAAATTTTTTAACCAAAATTTGTCAATCCAATATGTGGTTTTGACTATGCCGCGAAAAGACTGACAGACAGACCGACAGGCAGTCGGAGGGAAGTAAAAATATATTTCATATTTTCTGTTCATATGATTGATGCTGTGAAAGTAGGGACATTTTTACTTATTTATCACACATGTGCTTATGGATAAGTAACATTTCCAGAAAATTTGACAGATGCCACAGAGACTGCACGTCAGAAAGAAAACATCTCATTGGTTAAAAATGACACATATAATTTTCCGTTATAATCTCCCTAGTGCTTGAATTATTAATTTTCGGTTATTAATTCGAGTACATGGGAGATTCGGTAAGAAAATTTCATACAAGATGAAAAAAAAGTGACGTTTTGGTAGTACATCAATCAAACAAGTACTAAGTTTAGTACAATTAAATAGTAATACATGTCTACAATAAAATTTATTTTATCATTCCAAGCTAATTCTAAACCACTAAAAATGATAAATTGTCCTATTAGGTCCTAATCTTTCCAAACATGTAAATTATAAAATGCCAACTGACTATAATTAACTATTATTATTAAAAGTTACAACTACCAACTTTAGTACAATAATATAATGATACATAATTCAAGCAAGCTATATTTGTTTATATATAGTGGATTTCAAATCACTAAAAGTAGTGGAAAATTATGTAAAACTCATTTTTTAGAACACTTATACCTACCGGTAAAAGTTGGTTTTTCCCAAGAATGAGATCAAATTCCGATTTTAGTATAATAATAATTTAGTCAGAAATGTGCAGAAAGAGCTCTTTTCTTATATTTTTGATTCATTAAAAATCGAAATCGATTGGTGGAATTGATATGTTCTTAATTTTAATTATATATCTCGTTAAATGAAAGAATGTAACTTAAAACAAGAGGATAATTAAATCTAGAAGGAAGAATGTTGTGTGTATTTTGTGCCTGTCAAACGACTGTAAACTAATCTTTCAGATCAAACCAATCAAGTTAGAAATAGCAGAAATATTCTTATAAGTTATTTAAAATGAAAAAATTTGAAAAATATGGTTTATGTGCATATTGCAAAGAAGTGGGCCATATTAAAATGTACCATCATTATCTGATATTTCTTACTAATCTAATTGAAAATTGTCACATTCAAATCATGGAAGACAATTTGTTTAGAATAATACAGAACGTATTGCTGATAATTTGGCCGAAGTTCTCCAGGATGTCTAAGCGGAAAGTAAATCACTTGGTAGGAAAATTTTATATCTACTTTATAAAACACCGACATCTAATAAGGGTCAGTTCTACAACCACTGCAAGCCTTAATTATTCACCATTACAAAGAGATGAAGTCGAGGACTTCCTGGAATATTTCAATTCGCTTGTACAAAGTATTATTTCTTAATTACCTACTAATAAAATTCAAGTCTGCATATATAAGTATATATTTATGCTATTTTGAAAATCTGCTTAAAATAATTAAATAGGAGATAAATGTATTAATTTATTATAAGGTATGTGACATATTCTCACAATTATTATTACTAAAAAAGTCGTGTCGCAAGACATTGACATTTCATTATATGTGAAAAAATTTCCACTATTTCAGTCAGGTCAACTAAAATTTCCAGAAATTTTGTTGCTATGGTAACGAGTTAGAATAACAATATCCGATTGGTTCAAATCTTGATTCTTATTTCTTTTATCCTACAACTCTCAAAAATATATCCTACTCCTCAATAACTGCTTAAAATCTGCAGATATTTGCAGAAAGACCCTGTACAATTATTTCTTTTAAACAGACATAATCTGCCGAATCCGACGAATTTGCATGTATCTAATTCCTGATGTTTACAGTTTTCAATTGCAAGTTTAAATTTCCTGAATCTAATAAATCAGGAGGAATTGGCAGAGTGCCAAAACAACTAATATTTTTAACGATTATTCTGCCCGCGCGACCCATTCACCCCTGTTAATTAAAAACACTAAGTTCTTTTTGCTAAATTTAAAATCTTCATTGCGAATTAAATTAATTGGATTCCGTGTCCAAACGTCACCGGCAGTGCGTTAATTTACTTTTGAGTGCATATTGTTGGCGAGAGATATTCGACATTACATCATATCCTGGAAATGTTTGACTGTTTCGAGTGGGCCTCGACATTTAAAGCTCTTCAATACACAGTTTAATCGTTTTAACTAGGAATACACGTTCTAGTTTCAATAACCTGGTTTTTGAGAGATTTATGTGGTTTGGATTTTGATATTTTTCGTAATTTGACCATTGATTTTGCAGCAATAAATTAATGACCCCTATATACAGGTTAAAAAGTAAATGCTTCGGTATATAGTTGGAAATTAAAAAAAAATCGTGAAAAATCTCTTGTTGGTTAACAATTAGACCTTGCCTTCGGCATAGTGCAAGTTTATACATTTACATTATACATGGTAGAAGTAATGGTACATGGATTCAAAATCTGATATTAAGAAAAGATAAAGATAGAATAGAATTCTAAATCTGACATTAAGAAAGATAGAGGGTGTTAAACTAATAATTATAATTCCGTTTTTTTTTCAATTAATTTTCCATTTTTTTAAGCATAGAACGATTTTCTCAGACGATGGATAAAATGTGGCGGCTCGCTTCCATGGCCGGCCCGAAGCCCGGATTTTAATATAATGAACTTTTGAATTTAGGGCTACTAAAATCGAGAGTTTATAAGAAAATGATCTGCTCTCAGTTATAGAAAAAAAAAAATGTAAACGCTCTAACAGTGTATCACTTACCTTCGCAAGGATAAGCAAGGCATAATAACATCTTTCTCAAGGTATGTACTGTACTATTTAAATTATTTGTTTTTAATAATTTTAATGCATGCCGTTATACCTAATTGTTTTTATTTTTTAACTTGAGTATATGGACTTTCTGTATTTAATTTTTAGATGTATAGAAATAAACATTTTTAAAAAGCCTGAAATAGACAGGCGAAATGTCTAATTCAATTCACGAACCTAATCCCTAGAAAGTACATGATATTTATAAATTGTATGATTCAAGAAGAGATATATATATATATATATATATATATATATATATATATATATATATATATATATATATATTATACAGGGTTATTCACGCAACCCGTTCATTAAAAGTTTTTGATGATGCCATTTAGATAAAAATTTCAAATTTTAGGATTAAGGTAAGGTCAAGGGGTACTTCTTTTTTGAAATATTTTCAACTTCCTGTCACTTCCGGTTTAACCGGAAGTTGGTATCAACTTGCTTATTTTAAATGGAACGCTCTGTATTTTATGATATTTTTGGATTCTAATATATTTAAGAGAGAATTTTAATGCTATTTTATGTTGCATGTCCTATACCTAGGTTCAAGCGTTCTTGAGATACTTGACCTTGAACCAAAAATGAGCCTTCGGGGTACCAAATTTTAAAATCTCATATTTTTGTAAGTTTTGAAGATATAATCTTCATATTTTGCAGACGATCGGTAAATAATCTTAGGTTTCTATTTTTTTGATTAAATTTGTCTATTTTTATACAGGGTGTCCTAAATTCAGCGGCAAACATTCACATTTTCAAAGCCGCTAAAGTCCGTTTTTTTAAATGGGACACCCTATAACTTTATGCACTATCAAATGTAGAATTTCATTTTCTATCGAACTGTATTAAGGTTCCCTATACCTATTCGTAACCATTTTCGAAATAATCAGGTTTTTATTAAACTATCATATGTATTTGCTAAATGCTTACACCTTCCCGTAGTAACCCATGAAAAAACAATTGTTGTGCTTTTCTAATCAACATGACAGCTGATTTGAAACTTTTAAATTAAAATAAAATAACACTCAAAAGCTGATAATCTCAATTTATTTTACATTCGCGGAGAATGTTACAAAATATTGGAGAGAACGTGCCATGTTTTTAATGAAAAACATGCTCATTTATCGCCAATGAACAAGAGAAAATTGAAGAGGATTGAAACGAAATTTTTTCGTTTCGGAAAAGTTAAAGTTATAAAAAATCTAATAAATTGTTTACATTATTTTTAACCATATCTACTAAGTTCGAGACTGTTCTAAACTTGTTTTAGTGAACTTAAAAATTATAGCAATCTAACAATCAACAATAAATAAATAAAATAATAAAATTGAATTATAACAAATTTCTATATGCTGCCCATTCATTTGAAGACACATTTCAATTCTTCTTTGTACAGTTGCTGTGGCCCGTTGAATTTGTCCGTTTTCTAATTCGGCAAAAGCTGTTCGTATCCTGTCCAGTAAATCTCGTTGGTTATTTACTGGGGAAGCATAGACTTTACCTTTGATAAATCCCCATAAAAGTCTAGGAGTGTTAAATCAGGCGATCGTGGGGGCCATCTCCAAGGGCCATTGGGACCAATCCAGCGATCTTCAAAGATTAGAGATAATTGAAGATAAACTGCAGCGGAATTATGTGCTGGTGCCCCATCTAATTGATACCAATAATTTTGCAGCTCACCAATTTCTTCTATAAATTCAGAAACGGTCCGTCGTAGAATTTCCAAATGCTTATCACTGTTTAAATTGTCTTCATAAATACAGTACCGCACCTGATCATTTAATACTATACCGAAAACATTGAAGCTAAACCTCTCTTGAGAACGCGTTTCGCGTAAAGCGTGGGGATTTTCTGCTGCCCAAAAATGTTCGTTTCTTCTATTTGTTATTCCTTCTCTAGAAAATTTGGCTTCATCGGTCCAAAATATTTTTGAAAGGAATTGAGGGTCCTCTTGAATTTTCAAAAACATGAATTCGCAAAAGTCTACTCGTCGGACGTCATCGCCAGGTCTCAAGGCTTGCACGTTTTGGAAGGAATAAGGGTGCATATGATGTTCGCTCAAGATTCTTTGGACAGATGAAGAAGAAATTCCCAAATCGTTTTCTGCAGACGGTATTGAACTTTGCGGGTTTGCGTGGAAATAAGCTAATGTGTTTATTACGTTATCCTGAGCATTTGTCACTGGTTTCGGAACATTTTTTGTAACTTTAACCTTGCCAAAACGCAAAAAGTTCGTTTCAATCCTCTTGAATTTTGACTTGTTCATTGGCGGCAAATCAGGGTGGCGTTCATTAAACACACGACACGTTCTCTCCAAAATTTTATAACATTCTCCATGAATATAAAATAGATTGAGAATATCAGCGTTTGAGTATTCTTCCATTTCGATTTAGAAGATTTAGTTCATCACTGACAGCTTTCGATAAATAACGCATACTAATCATCTGTCATATTGGATATTGGATCTCAATTGTTTTTTCATGGCTCACCATTGGAACATGTAAACATTTAAGCAAATACATACGATATTTTTATAAAACCCAATTATTGCGAAAATGGTTACGAATAGGTATAGGGAACCTTAATACAGTTCGATAGAAAATGAAATTCTACATTTGATAGATTTGATAGTGCATAAAGTTATAGGGTGTCCCATTTAAAAAAACGGACTTTAGCGGCTTTGAAAATGTGAATGTTTGCCGCTGAATTTAGGACACCCTGTATAAAAATAGACAAATTCAATAAAAAAAATAGAAACCTAAGGTTTATTTACCGATCGTCTGCAAAATATGAAGATTATATCTTCAAAACTTACAAAAATATGAGATTTTAAAATTTGGTACCCCGAAGGCTCATTTTTGGTTCAAGGTCAAGTATCTTAAGAACGCTTGAACCTCGGTATAGGACATGCTACATAAAATAGCATTAAAATTCTCCGTAGAATCCAAAAATATCATAAAATACAGGATGTTCCATTTAAAATAAGCAAGTTGATACCAACTTCCGGTTAAACCGGAAGTGACAGGAAGTTGAAAATATTTCAAAAAAGAAGTACCCCTTGACCTTACTTTAATCCCAAAGTTTGAAATTTTTTTCTAAATGGCATCATCAAAAACTTTTAATGAACGGGTTGCGTGAATAACCCTGTATATATATATATATATATATATATATATATATATATATATATATATATATATATATAAGAGCGTTTTGTTATTTGTTCCAAATCTATTGCTACAGTAATTTTTAAAATAAATAATACCTTTTAATAGAAAATGATTTTTTTATAAATTCATTAATTGTTTTGAGACATATTTTTAAATAATAAAAAATTTAAATAGTTTTAATTTATATTCAGATAATGTTTACGACAAGAACACAAAAGTAAATAATATTGTTATTATTTAAAAAAAATATGTATTAAAACATTTCATCGAAAAAATCATTATTCTACTAAAAAGAGAGCTAAATCTCAGAGATCAATATAGTAATCAATTTTACGGAAGCGTAGAAGGGCCACAATTTTTTTTATTTTTGAATTCTGAGTTTAAAGTCGGAATTTAACAAAATTCTGAGTTTAAAGTCAGAATTTAACAAAATTCTGAGTTTAAAGTCGAATTTAACAAAATTCTGAGTTTAAAGTCAGAATTTAACAAAATTCTGAGTTTAAAGTAGAAATTTAACTAAATTCTGAGTTTAAAGTCAGAATTTAGCTAAATTCCGAGTTTAAAGTCAGAATTTAACAAAATTCTGAGTTTAAAGTCGGAATTTAACAAAATTCTGAGTTTAAAGTCGGAATTTAACAAAATTCTGAGTTCAAAGTCAGAATTTAACAAAATTCTGAGTTTAAAGTCGGAATTTAACTAAATTCTGAGTTTAAAGTCAGAATTTTACGGAAGCGTAGAAGGGCCACAATTTTTTTTATTTTTTAATTCTGAGTTTAAAGTCGGAATTTAACAAAATTCTGAGTTTAAAGTCAGAATTTAACAAAATTCTGAGTTTAAAGTCAGAAATTAACAAAATTCTGAGTTTAAAGGCAGAATTTAATAAAATTCTGAGTTTAAAGTCAGAATTTAACAACATTCTTAGTTCAAAGTCGGAATTTAACAAAATTCTGAGTTTAAAGTCGGAATTTAACTAAATTCTGAGTTTAAAGTCAGAATTTAGCTAAATTCCGAGTTTAAAGTCAGAATTTAACAAAATTCTGAGTTCAAAGTCGAAATTTAACTAAATTCTTAGTTTAAAGTCAGAAATTAACTAAATTCTGAGTTTAAAGTCAGAATTTAGCGAAATTCCGAGTTTAAAGTCAGAATTTAACAAAACTCTGAGTTCAAAGTCGAAATTTAACTAAATTCTTAGTTTAAAGTCAGAAATTAACTAAATTCTGAGTTTAAAGTCGGAATTTAACTAAATTCTGAGTTTAAAGTCAGAAATTAACGAAATGCATTTTTGGCGTCTCCTGCCAAACCTGAAATTGGTGTACGGAAGCGTAGAAGGGCCACAATTTTTTTATTTTTGAATTCTGAGTTTAAAGTCGGAATTTAACAAAATTCTGAGTTTAAAGTCAGAATTTAACAAAATTCTGAGTTTAAAGTCAGAATTTTACAAAATTCTGAGTTTAAAGTCAGAATTTAACAAAATTCTGAGTTTAAAGTCAGAATTTAGCTAAATTCCGAGTTTAAAGTCAGAATTTAACAAAATTCTGAGTTTAAAGTCAGAATCTAACAAACAAAATTCTGAGTTTAAAGTCGGAATTTAACAAAATTCTGAGTTCAAAGTCAGAATTTAACAAAATTCTGAGTTTAAAGTCGGAATTTAACTAAATTTTGAGTTTAAGGTCAGAATTTAGCTAAATTCCGAGTTTAAAGTCAGAATGTAACAAAATTCTGAGTTTAAAGTCGGAATTTAACAAAATTCTGAGTTTAAAGTCAGAATCTAACAAAATTTTGAGAAGTCGGAATTTAACAAAATTCTGAGTTTAAAGTCGGAATTTAACAAAATTCTGAGTTCAAAGTCAGAATTTAACAAAATTCTGAGTTTAAAGTCGGAATTTAACTAAATTTTGAGTTTAAGGTCAGAATTTAGCTAAATTCCGAGTTTAAAGTCAGAATGTAACAAAATTCTGAGTTTAAAGTCGGAATTTAACTAAATTCTGTGTTTAAAGACAGAATTTAACAAAATTCTGAGTTTAAAGTCGGAATTTAACAAAATTCTGAGTTTAAAGTCAGAATTTAGTCCATACGATTGTATAACAGACTGGAATCAAAAAAACAAGTTCAATATTCTTGTTTGAATAATGGTAAATGTGCTATGAATTGTTCCACCAAACTACAGATAGTTAAAAAAATGATAAAAGGGGGAGGGTACAAAATAAAAGTTTCCTATTTTGATTTTTGAGTGTTAAATAAGTCCCTGACAAATTAAACATTATATATATTATTATTTATTTCTATTGCTGAAAAAAAAAGCCAAAATGTATACAAGAAAACATATACATTAAAAGGTTCACAAAATAAAAAACGTAATACCAAACGATAAATAAGTCTTAAGAAATGGTTTATATATGTTTCAACGATTTAAGGGTGTCTCGCAAAACATACTGACAGAGCTCCCCCTCTATTTCAGGGTGATTCAAGTTGAGTGTCCTATTAGAAATATCTGGAGAATCAACGAATAGGATGTTTTGAGAATTTCGCTTTGGCCATAGATGAACATAATATACTTTCATTATAAAATATTTTAAATTGCGCGGTGTTGCCGCTTCTACCTCAAACCGGAGGCATCATCCGTTTTTTAAATGAAATGCCCTATATTTTATTAAATTTTTATATTTTTCTAAAAAATCCAAGTACTTATTGAGTTACTTTTCTCATGCCTAAATTTAACTGTTTTCGAGAAAATGACGCTAGAACAATGACAATTTTGAACCTTTGAAGCTCGAGAAATCTCAAACGAGTTTACTTGCAACGAAATGAATTTAATTCAATTAATATTTAATTGTCTATCTCCTGACACCAATTTCAGGTTTGGCAGGAGACGCCAAAAATGCATTTCGTTAATTTCTGACTTTAAACTCAGAATTTAGTTAAATTCCGACTTTAAACTCAGAATTAAAAAATAAAAAAAAATTGTGGCCCTTCTATGCTTCCGTACAATTTGGTGCATATAACAAAAAAAAATCGTAGGAATAGACGAAGATTTAAAATTTAGATTTTATAAATATTACGAATTATAAATAAAACGAATTAAAAATGCTAGCATTGGCGAGAAATCCACGTGTGGAATGTGCAAGGGCCTTTCAACAAAGACTATGACTAGTACTACCAAAACTTTATTTATTCATCTTAAACAACAATCACGCTCTATATAGTCCTGTAATGCAATAACCTTATCTCAACAGTGTTGCCATTCTTCAAAAACATGGGGGAAATTATTCTTTGAGAGCTTCTTCAAAACCCCCTCTAAAGCATTAACAGCATCCAATTGTTTGAAATCGTCGTCCTTTGGGTTCTTTTTTTGCTTAAGGAAGCAGATAGAAGTCGCATGGGGCTATGTCAGGACTATATGAAGGATGCGGTACAAACCTGATATTTTTAGTGTTCAAAAACTCTGTCACTATATTCGCTACGTGAGGGCAAGCGTTATCATGATGAAGTTTCCCCTTTCCAATCAGCTCAGGTCATTTTTTGGGGATGTGATCCTTTATCAATTGGAACAAAACTTGTTTATAATAACTGGCAGTTACTGTATTACCATGTGGGATCATGTGCGTATACACCATGCCTTTGTGATCACAAAATGTTATGACCATAACTTAAGCGGCAGATTTTTGCGCACGTGCTTTTTTTGGAGGTGGTCCTCCTTTTTTTACCCACTGCCTAATCTGTTGCTTCATCTCCGGATCATAACAGTATACCCAAGTTTCATCCGCAGTAATAATGGTCTTCCACCATTCTTCACCTTCTTCTTCAACGCAACTCTAGGCATGTTTAAATGCTTCCAGAAACACTTCCAACACATATTTTAAGAATATTTGAGAGTTGTGGGATAGTCCGACGTAAATCTGTGCGATTAATTACTGATCCGGTATTGATGGTTTCCTCAGTTAGTGCCACAATAGGAGCACCTGGACCGCCTTACAACTCACAACTTTCCCTGCCATTACTAAACTCTTTATACCATCGAAAACAAGCAGGTCTTGCCATAGACAATTCCCCAAAAGCCGTATTAATTATCAAAAAAGTTTCCGTTGCTGATTATTCAAGACGAACACAAAATTTGATCGCATATCTTAGTTCTTTCAATTCATCAATCACGATTCTTAGAGGCGCGGTAACAATATCTCAACTTTAGAGCGGCGTCCAAATCAAATAAAAAATTTATGACAACTGACTTTTCGCAAAATGAAAGAAGCTTACTTGGATGATATTTTCTGATTTTTGGCGGTATGTAGCTCGTTGCACTGGGCCGTAAAAAATTCAGTCCTAGTCTTTGTTGAAAGGGCCTCGTATGTAAAACACCCTGTATATTTCAGTAACCAGTAGAGTAATCAAGTTGATTAGCTTTAAGTTTACGCTTTACAAGAAGATCAGGTATACACAGTTAATCGAAACATTATGAATAACTTTAACAGTCTCTCAAGCAAATTTTACTTAAAATTTCAATGTTACGACCCAGCCATAGATGAAAAAAGGACTCTAGAGAAATTGTCGCCGCTCAATTTCATTACCTGATCGAGCAAGGGGCACTTTGTGACAAGACTCTGTACTAAGTGGCTCTAATTAAATTATATTCGATCGTTACATCAAGTAACACAGCTCCTCTACTAATGGATATCTCACGAACATAGCTACACGCTGCGATGGAGATATTTAAAGGTGTTAAACGTATTGGTCAAAATATTAAATTTTTGGTACTTTAATGGATTGATTTTGATTAAATTCAACAAGAACACTTTGTTTTTGTATACGGGATGTACAACGAAAAGGTTAATATGAAACTGAAAATAAAGTCGAATTTCTATATTTGTCAAAATGTTTTGTTAAAATATTTCTATTAAGGTTACAGAGAAAATAAAGAATAAGAGAGCGGAGAGTGACAATGTATCACTTTTCCCCTCCTTCATATATTAAAAGAGAAAAAAACATTGGCATTAAATTTTTAACATTTTTGCAACTAAATTACTCTTTATTTTTCGGTACTTATTTATGAATCAGCTTTACTGACAAGATAAAACATACTCTATTGTTTTGAAAAATATTTTTATACAATAATATTTACTACACTAAGTGCTTATAGAAGGATATGAATCAAACATATAGTGTTTTAAATGGGCACCCTATATACTATTAGATTTTTCAGATTTACGAAAATTGTATAAAATGAAAAAATTTACATTAGGCGATTCAAACAGCCTGAATTATAAAAAAAATTGTTTGGATTTTTGATTAAAGTATATTATGAAATTTATAGAATACTGAAGTTTAGTGATACAAACTTAAAGATGATACAGCCACGTGCTCGCGTATACAAGCGGGTTTAGCGTACCGGTCAGTGGCGTAGTGAATTGCTAAATTAAATAATGTAAAAAAATCATAATACCAAATATTTTATTAAACATTTATTTACAAGATTTTGTATACTACATCTCAAGGTATATCGTTTTTGATGACAATAAACTACCCTCCGTAGGTTCTAGTGATAAGTTTACTATGTGCACCTGACTAAGTGAAAGTGTTTTACCGTAAGGCGTAAATCATTGACGGATTTAAATAAATTTAACTGTAATTTAGTTTCAACAGTAAGAATAGAAAATTGATAAATAGTTTATTTATTATCGCACATAACTTAATTGAAATAATTCAGACCCAAAAATACCTTAACTATTAGAAATCTAACCTAAATGTATTAAAAAATATATTGTAAGGTACCAGAAAATGAATCCGAGCCCAATGATTCCAAGGGCTGTACATTTAAGATACTGTTGCTCTCTAGATCTGACCAGCTTTCTTCAGATGATCAGGTGTTAACGGTAAAACATAGGTGATCAAGTGTAGTATTAATGATGTGTTCCCGATCTAATTTTGCTCTAATACATAAGTGGGCAGAAATCGATATTTATTGTTTTAAATTATTCGAAAATAAAATTTTTGTCCTGTAACCACTTAATCATTAGTTGTTTAAGGTTTGAATAAATAACATTTTTCTTTATCGTTACATTGTAGTAGGATGCGATGTCGAGTACTAAAACAGATTTCTTGGGCAAATTTGGTAACAGCTGAGTTTCACCCATTTCATAAAATTAGAGTGGTTCATATTGTCTTGATAGTCATCACTCTTTAAGCCTAAAATTAAAATATGTTAAGTTAATTAGTTTTTATTGTGTATTATGGAGGTAAAACTAAAGGATAGTAACCAATCTTATTGCCTTGTACTTTGTTAGATTATAGCTTGAGAATATTATGGTACCTAACTTAACCCATTATTAACGATGCGGGTCATATTGATGGAAATTCCCGAATTCCACCACAATGGGTAAATCCAATAATGAATGTATCGCAGACAAGCGACTTAGAAGTGGGTGATCGAAATTGGGGACACTTTTCGGACAAACAAAAAAAAGTTTTACTTTACTATTTTCTCTCCCGGCATGAACGATTACAAGTTTTCTGCCTTTAGAGATGGATTTCCTTAATCCTCTGTTACTCTTAACGACCAACGATAATATTGTGTGTGGCTACTATGAATGCAGTTTCATCTGTATAAATAATATTTCTTCCTGCTTCCCTGTACTGAATATATTTTTTGAGAAACTGAATTTCTTTTAATCAAATGTCGTGTTTCTATTAGAGCAGATCTGTCAGATGTGTCTTCAGTTTTTTTCACCTGAAAAAGCCATCATTTATTTATACTGTAATATTTCACCTTTAATAATTTTAGTACAAATACGTTAACTAAAAAATAATAATAAAAGGATATTTTTTCTTGAAATAACTTTTCTAGAGATATTTAGATAATATCAAAATTCACATACCTAAATCCTAGATATCTTATGAGCTTCTTCAACATCCCTCTTAAAACTGTGAAGTCAAGTTGTTGTTCATGCATTTTCCTCAGTAAAGTTATAATATTTCCCACTTTATTGGGAGAAATTACACTAAAACTCCGAAAACACGAAACTTTACACAAAACACAAAAACATAGAATTACACTGACGCAAAGTATAACACAAAATTAAAAGAAATGAGAAACCTGATGTAACTTACTCCTCTGACTAGAATTCGGAGCCAATCAGCGCCCATAAATGGCCGATCGATAGATCAAGGCAAGTAAACGTCGAACCACGTGCTGTACCAACGTTATCCTTGTACTAGTCTACCTTCATCATATTGTGCACTATATTGTGACAGTAGATTTTCAATATTTAAAAAAAGGTAAGTTTTTAATACAAATATAAATGTCTACTTACTAATTGTTGAAAGAAACATAATAACGAAACCAGCAAACATGGGTACGCTGTAGCCAATTCTGAAATAGTAATAAGAATTAGGTTACTAAAATAGAAATTATTTCTATATAAAATTCTGTAGATTTCGAGAGAAATATGATAACGCCAAAAACATAGATGTCCATAGACTTTTGTGGTTGAGAAGGGGAGAGGGATTTGCAGTTTTGTATTTGTACCAACGTTCGTAAGTTCGATATTGATGCCGGTTATGCTTGTTCGTAAATGTGTCTCGTAAGTTGCCACCTCGGACACCATTTACCCCACTCAACCACAATTTAGCCCATGGATTCAAGAATTGGGGGGTATACCCCTGCCCCCCTCCTTAGTTACGCCCCTGTTCAAAAATGTCGTTTTTGCATTCTTATATTTTTATTTGAATTAACAATGATATGTCCAGAGGTACAAATAATTCCACCGTAAGTTAATTAAATGTTTTTCATATTCTTAATTTTTTACGTATTTGACAAAAAATAATGTGTTCCATTACCAAACAGCTAAAAAAATTTTAAAACGAGTTAAATATAATAAATGTTTAGATTTACCTAGCTTTTTAAACCTAAAAAGGATCGTACTAAAAAATGTTGATTAACGTATCAAATGACTGTGAACTCGTGGCCAGGCTATGTCGTGTCCAACATTGTACTCAATAGGAATGGATACAGTTTTAAAATTTCATTTAAGGCTTTGTGTTGAAGCCAAGGTAAGCTCCAAAAAGACTGGTAGCAACTGTTCCCAGTAGCTTGTATATTTGTTTTGTGCTGTTTCATTTTAAATATTTGCCCTTTTGAAAAAATATAATACAGTCTAGCTGTGAACGTTCAGCCAAGATTGGAGCTATATACTTATTTTTTAACTTAGTTTTCCAGATAGAAATCGGTTTTTATAAATAACGTCTGAATATTTAACTTTACATAAAAATATTTTGAAAATGGTTTAGCTTTCGAGATAAGTACAATATGTTTGATTTTTTAATTTTATGATTTTGGAAAATATTTTATGTACTATTAAAATCAGATTTAGAGTGCAGTTTTTAATTAGTAGAAAGAAATTACCAGGTTTCAAAATAAGGTACAGGTTATATATTTTTCCAAGTTACCACCCCATTGACCCTTCTAAACTTATAACGTCATACGCTTTTAATAGTGTTTATAAAATCTATTGCCTCATCCTATTTTTCCAACTTTTCGGTGCCTTAGATTTTCTTGATATTCCTTACCATTTAAAAAGGGTTTAGCAAACTATCTTGGTTTTCATATCTTATATAGCAGATGTTCCAAAAAATACATAGTTATGATACTAGCAAGTGCGGAAAGTGATACTTTTCCAGACCCGACTCAGTGGCGGCTATTCGGAGGAAGTAGGGGAAGTGCCTCTTCCTGGCAAACTATTTTTAACACATTAAAAATCAATACAATATACTAATTTTCAATATTAAATCTTTTCAATATTAAATCTATTGCATTTCATTAAAAATTGTCAATAATTGCAACGTTAAATTTAATGCATTCTTAGTACTGCCGCTGGCCGCTCGTCAGAAACCTAGAGGCAAAAACAAAACCAAATGATATACTTGCGCGTATTAAGCAAACCCGTATGTGCGCCCACCGCACCGGCAGCAAACTCGTTTGTGTCGATCCACCAACGGCAGGGCCACGTGCGAGGTCGGTAAAAATCTTCCAGCGAGAAAGTGAAGAGCCGCAGTTTAACGCTTCCGTATTGTACGTAAAGCAGATCGCGGCGATCCCGATTTATTCAGTATTTTATCGGCAGTCTTTTATTTTATTCTTTGGAGCAGTAGCGTGTGTATGCGACTGTATATGAATTCGTTTGGACCCGTTAGTGACATTATTTGCAGTTTGTTAGAACAGGAACATGACAAATAGGACCTTTTAATTACCGGTCGACAAACAAGTGTGCTGACAAATAGTGCTAATAAGACATTACAAATTCTGTTAAATCCTATAATATTTATTTAAAAAATTCTTGGTTCTCTGAATTTAAGTGGCTGTGTAGCAATGGATATTTGCAAAATATGTTTTGCATGCGGTGTCCATTTCAGACCTTGTCTGTCCTACTTTTCTCTAATTAACACTTACCCTATTTTTTTACCCATGAGCCGCCACTGACCCGACTGCAGTTAACCGGTCAACGGGTAACATAATTAGATTAAGTTAGAGTTGGGAACAAACTTTTTTTCTTCGGGCATGGGGCAAATTAATAACAGGTTAACTTAGTGTTTGTTTTAACGAACGAGAATAAAATTCACATTATTTTTTCTTATCTACAAATTGTATAAAATATCATATTTTGTTATGTCTTCATAGTAGATATATAATCATTAGAAAAAGCTTTAGTAATTAAAAAATTAACCTGAAACATTAAGACGCTGACGCTATTTTAACTTTCTTTGAAGTTGATAAGGAAATAAGGTAAAATTTTAAAAATTAACACTGCTATATCAACATAATAAAAATTTTAATTTCTCGCAATAGTGCGGAAACATACATTTCTTGTTCAAGACACATTTTCCTAGGGTTGTGGAAAAAATATGTAAGTAGGTACTATTAATAGATATAAGATTTTTAAACGGTAAAAATGTCTAATATGTTCAACGAGCTGCCAATTTTCCGACTATATTTTTAACCGTAAATGATATAAAAAAATTGAAAAAACCAAAAAGTTAAAAAAAAACGAAGAAAAAATATTTAACTCAGATATCGTCATTGGCCTAGCAGAAAGAAATTTATAAAGGGGGTTAATGGGGCCTTGACACGGAAAAAGAGCATACCCTGTAACTTATTTTAAATCTTCTGTTTCGTAGACATCCCTAATAAAATCTTGCATTCCAAACTAAATGAACAATCTGATCTCGAAAATCAAGCTGTTTTAGAAATATATTTATATAGATTTTTTGTCTTTAAATTAGTCATGAAATTGCTTCCTGAAGTACTGTAAAATCATTTAAGGAACACTTTGTGTAGTTAAATGTTAAAAATGTAGTTAAACCACAAATTAACCTAATACAGATGCGAAAGAATATCGAAATACTTGTATTGTCTGTTGTAGCCTTGAGAAAGGGTTCATAGACAACCCGCATCAAACTTGTATCGAGTTATTATTTGATTAGGTAAAAATAATCTGCATCAATACGTTATCATATTATTAGGCATATTATCTCACAGTAAATAAATATATTGCTCCTATATCAATTTCTACCAAATTAGAGAAAAAATAAAACATTCGAAACATTAGAAATTTATTAATTTAACAAAACTTAACTAAAAATGTGACAAAATATTTAATCTTCTATTGGTTCTATCAGATTTTTTAAGGCTATATAAAAACCTTAAAACGACATTTTACTCGACTTTTTCAACATCTTAATTTTCATCCTAACCACTTATTTTGAACAGAGGTGTCAAAGAGGGTTTATTATTAAAATTTATAAACCCAAAGACCCACAAAAGGACATATTACACGGTCATTTACAAAGAATCACTATTTTTTACTAATTAACCCCTTCGTTTCAACGTTTTAATTATTTTGCCGTTACTATACTTCCTCATTTCTTATAGATGTGGAAGTAATAGAATAAAACAATAAATTTTTACTTAAAATAACCTATTCCTATTACCCATGGCAAATATAATATACCTAATACTAAGTATATATGAACCTAATACTAAGTATAAATGAACAGTATAAATAAACACATTTGTAACAAATAATAACAATACTTAAAAATAAATTAAAAAGTTCAAAAAATTGCTATACGCGTATTCAAAGCAGCCACATTCAACTACGCACTATCTCGTTCAAATTACAGAACGAGTTTGAGCACGTACTAAACAACTGGTCTATTTACACCACTCAGTAGGCGTGTCGATATTGACGATCGATTATCATCGATCAATTTGTGGTTAAACGATGTTTAAGCTTTATTAAAGTTTTAAAGAAAGAAGTGTATTTGTACTGCAGAATTATTAGAGAAACCATTTTTAAAGCTGGTATTGTGAATTAACCGTGTGTTTTAGTCAACCATAATGGATTAAAGTTGCTATTCGATATTAATAGTAAGTATACTGATTGGTGAGAATTTACAACCAAGATTTATACCATATATGTTCTAAAATATGATAATATTATTCTTGTAATAGTCGAAAGATGAAAATTAAACCCATTGTCAATATTTACAGTTATTTACCAAATGGTTTATTTTGCTTTTACATTACCCTTGAGTTATTAGGTCTTTATTTATACCCAACCTTCGTTGTAAGGTGGGAAAATAAACAAAATGGAATTAAAGCAATGACAGCGTTTCTCCGGAGTGAAGTACCCTTATTTGTTTAGCTATTAAATTATTTTATAAATAAAGTTTATTTCGGAAGAGGTAGAGGGTTCTAATACAGTAAATTTGGGTCGATTTTAATTTTTTTTTTAATTTTCCACGGTACGATTCTTGAAGAAGTATATGATTAGATTAAAGATGTATTATAGATAATGTGAAAGAGATAAGGTATTGAAAACCTAGATTTCTTTCCAGATAGCCTTTGTTCATAAAATGTTTCAATACATCTAAAAATACTTTACTCTTGTGATCATTTTACATTGTTTTAATTTTTGGTATGAAGGTTTTCAAGGCCTTTTATTTACATCAGACTACATATAATATATCTGTAATCCAATCATATATCATCCCAAGAAACGTACTGTGAAAATAAGAAATTTTATAAAATCGACACCAATTTTTCTAAACTCGATATTAAAACATTCTATTATCTTGTAAATAACCTTCCTTTCAGAGTTTCAATATCCATAAAAATAAAAGTACTTTAGTCTCGGGGTTATTTTGGATTTTGCAAACTTTTAGACAACCTGTATAACTTATTCACATTCCAACATTATTTTTCGAAGTTTTAAGACAAGAAAAACTTTCTATGAATAATGAATGTCGCTCCTAACCACCACTTTCACTGATGGAAGGTCGTTTAGCTCATCCACTAGAAACCAAATTAGAAAACTGGAAGATATTCGGTACATAGGCTGACCATGACTTTACTTTAACTACCACAATAAAACTTACATGCTAGATATGACTTACTTGTGAGTTAATGGTCCGACAAATGGATTCGCCACTAACTGCACAAATGCCTTCGAGGCGAACAGCATGCCCACTGCGACGGTTTCCTGAACTAAAAATTCGTGCTTCTGTTCCCTTTCGAATTGTTCTCTTTCGGTTAAATTTTCTGAAATATAAATATGTATAAACAGTTTTATCAGTAATGTCTTTTTACTTGTGTTTCTTAGAGTAAAACCTTAATTGAAAATTTATTTCTGTCGTATTATTTCCATTTTTGATGATTGTTGAAATATTCGTAATGAAACTTTAAATATCATCTTTACAAATTTATTTATTACTAGCTAAACCAGTATATAATTATTAATCGACCATGGTAATGGTTGTAATATTGCGATGATGTTGCCTCCTGACAGTATCTTCATACAAATTTTTTTTAAGAGTAGATATTTTTGTAATGTGATAAGCCAGGCGCATTGATTAATATACATATATATATATATATATATATATATATATATATATATATATATATATTGCAGATGATACAACTCTTCTTTGGAGGAGGGAATTGATCACAACGCTCTAATGAATACCATTTGTGAGGATTTGGAGAGAGTGAAAGAATGGTGTGCCTGTGATTACTTAAGTTTTAACTCTGATGAGTCATCCATTCTTACTTTTAGGTGTAAATTGAATAACATAGATCTAAATAGTATCCAAATAAAAAACCAATGTGTCACAAAATTTTTGGGTATTCATATTGATAATGAATTAAAATTCTTTACTCACGTAACCCTACTTAGTAAAAAAATTGCTTCTGGGTGCTTTGCTGTGAGAGTAATTTCTAATGAATTAGGTTTATCTGCGGCTAAGATGGCATATTATTCTTTAATGTAAATTCTTTTTGTAACCACCAATTTCTCTTATCTTGGAGCCTTGTTTGATGAACAAAAAATTTAGGACTTTTTTAGACTTAGTGCTTACTACCCGAAACAATAGCAGCGTTCCTCTGCCAATACCCAAATTTGCCTTAACTAAAAACCCATTTATGAAGCTGATAAGATAATCCCTTACCCATGAACCTGAAATTAATTACTGTTGAAAAGTCCTTTAGACGGACTCTCAAAAACATTCTTAAGTTAAAGCCATACTACAACCTGCAGGAATTTTATGATAACCCTCTATGAGGGTAGGTATATTTTTTTTCATATTTCGGACTTGACATTCGTTGTCCTTTTTTAAATTGTTTTCTTATTTTTTAATTCTATATATTATATATATATATATATATATATATATATATATATATATATATATATATATATATACTAAAATATCTGTAAAATAGCAAAAATATATAATTTCTGCAGATGCAAAACGACCTACAAAAGAATTGATTCGATTATGTCACAGCGTACCCTCTCTCCCGCCATCATGATTTCTGGGCCTGTACCCTCATCAGGCAGGCTTGTCCAGGAAGATCTAAAATAACAGATTGCTCGATATGACAAAATCGAAAACAAAACGTCAAATCATACTGGAAAAGTACTATATGCTAAATGTAACCCTTAGCGCCATCTATTGGGGCTCCGGTGGTTTTCGGCTGCAGAAACATATGTATTTTTGGCATGCGGACCCATAGGTATTTTTGGATGGTGCTAGTGCACACTTTGTCAAGAATACCTATGGGTTTGCAGTAGGACGAGTCTACATACGTTTTTAATTAAAATTAACTATCAAAATGGTTCGTTATGGTGTAATGCAGAACGACCTTGGTTACCATCAATTATTAGACCCCATCAACCTATCCAGTGACTTCGGTAAGTTTAATTTAATTATCTTAAGAGGATTGATTACCCGATAGAGGCATTTATTATTGCCCCATACGTTAAGAAGCGCAACTTTCTAATATCACAGTTTTTTTACTTTGCAACATGCAGGTAAAAAGATACCCAAATTCTTGAAATTCTAGGATAGTTTTTACCACATTTGGTTGTTTATTTAGCAAATACCTACATACAAAATAATAAATTCAATTAATTATTCAATTTGATCATTGAATTGTAAGCAAGTGTAGTTTTTTGGAACTTTGACATTTCTGAATTATGGGAAGGTAGCGTATTGAAAATTAGATATTGTTGGGTTATGAAGATAAAAAACAAAGCCAGGATGAAGTTTGTTGTTCAATTATCCTAACAATACAATTACGCGGTCAAGTGTGACATAGGATATTTTGCAGATTTGAAGAGCATAGGACAGTTAGGAATTTACTTAAAACGGGCCGACCACCCGCATTAAGTGAAGACAAAAAACTTGATATAAGGTACACCACACAGATCTAAAACATCGACGAAAGTGGGAGATATGTCAAAAGCAGGTCGTTTACATGGATATACAGAGTTGTAGCCAGCCGCGAATGATCATTGCACCGTTTCCATAGTTACTCACATTCTTTTCATAGACTCAGATTCGTGTGCCAAACTTTACTCCTATCCGTACAAGAAAGTATGCATTCTGCAACCTTAGCGCCAAACAACGATGTCAGTAGAGCTTCTGTACAGCGATTATTAAAGAGCTAAAGGTATCACCCGTATAAAGTGCATGTTGTACAGGAATTTCTTGAAGATGAGTAAATAGGAGATTACAATTCTGCGAAAAAATGATGAGAAGATATGAAGAAAATAACACATTTTTTCAAAATATTATGTTCTCCGATAAGGCTATATTTTATTTAAATGAAATAATCAATAGAACTAATTATAGGTTTTGATTTGATTAAAATCCACAGTGCATACCTGAGCGATATACACAACATCCCCAAAATGTCAATGTGTGGGCTGGCATAATAAATAACCGAATTTTAGGACCACTTTTCTTTAAAGAAAATCGTACTGCTATGCCTAACTTAAATTTCTTCTCATTCGATTTAAAACCTGCATTAGCAGTAATGTTTCCTATCGAGGGTGATCCAGATATTCCCCATGAAAGAATATAGTTTCAACAAGATGGCGCACCACCGCATTTTGGTATAAATGTTCGAAGGTACTTTAACGAAATTTGTCCAAATCGGTCGATGGGTCGACAGGGTCTCATTGAATGGCCACCAAGATCTCCAGACCATACATAATTGGATTTCTTTCTATGAGGGTATTTGAAGGATAAAGTTTAAAAGATAAAAAATACTACTTTGATGTCAGCATTTCAACACAATTTTTTTCCAAATAAATAAAGAAGTTTTATATGTAAGATTATAACTGAAAAAAGCCCAGTTCGGTTCTCGTTGCATGTACCTTATTTTTGTCGTTTTACAGTCAATATTACTTTTTATATTTTGGATCCGTTTCAAGTAATTTCAAAAAAATGGGAGTGGCCTTGATACGGCTGTCTAAAATTACATGACAACACAATTACAGTTTCTAGAAAACTACTAGATTCGAGTTTGAAAAATGTCAGTTTGCTTTGTTCCACGTTTAAATATAAATAATATATTAAATACAGTTTCAACATTCTTATTAGTTTCAGTTCTCTAAATTGTTACTTTAGTACGTTTTCACAGGTTTAAGAAAATTTAAAATATCGTCTTTAAATTAATTCAAAGAATAATTTCTTATGTTTTTGAGAATAGTTAGAATTTGACTTTTTATAATCACTGACTTTTTTACAATAAGTAACTTTAATTTGTAATATTATTTAAAATTCCGAAAAAAATATTCGGAAAGTAAAATGCAAACAGATTTTATAAAAAGGTAACACGCACCTTAGAGTGGTGGAATTAGAAAATTTTAAGTAGAGTTAGTGAAAGGAACTATTAATGGTTTAGCCAAATATGCCGAGATAGTGAGGCAAAAAGTGTAAAACCACTTAACATCGGATGCGGTGCGGGCCTGTTATCTGAAGATTCATATGTTCAAGTTCCAGTTCCTTTGAAGAAACATAGTTTCCATATTTTAATAAATAAACAAAACTGATCAACTTCTTAGAGTGTCGTTTAGTTTTTTGAAGAAAATCTTCAATATATTTATTAAAAAATGAGTAATTTGTTTATTCATATGCAAATAACTACAACGTTTTAAATTTCTTTTTAGAAAACATCATTACCGTAATTACTAACATTAAACTAAAATTTCTAGCTTAAAAACATAGAAGAAAAATACGTTGATTTTTTCTGCAACATTTAAAAAAGCACGAGAACTTTGTAATATCTCTTTGAAAAGCGCAAGCAAGCAAGCATCTCTGCTTTGAAATCTATAAAGAAAAACAAAAGCGAAAGGAGAGAACTACGTTCTTTTGTGCACGATTTCATAAAAATGCTCTAGAATTTAAATGTGGGTTAATTAATCGCAGCTAGAAAATGTAATACACCAAATAAATAATAATTAAATATGTGGTAAGAAATAAGAGACCGATATCCGTGTCATTATTAATTAATTGTTAAATAAATGTAAAATTTGTATATTTGTTCCTTTAATTGAAAAATAAACTAGAATATTATTAGATTCGCCCAGAGGGTTGCTGCTATTATTTTGCTGTGTGGTTTGTATTTGTATTTAAGTGGTGATTAATTACTATTTTAATGTGTACGAGTCTGGTTTGGTAATCCGGTATTCAATAATTTTTTTTTATTTTGTAAAAAGGAAGGAGATTCAAAATGAATGCCCACAAATGAATCGGGCAACGTAGTAGCGTGACGTCAGAAGTAATAATGTATTGACAATGGAGAAAACCGCGAACGACATATCCCGAAATTCTGAATTATGTCGCAAATCCAGGTTTTTCTAAAATTTATTATTACGTTTATGTTTAAAACTATGGAAAAGAGGGAGCAGGAGAATTAAGAGTCATTTTGGAGAATATTGCAAAAAAAGCATCGACCAGTTCACCAGAAAAAATATTATTTTCATCCCTAGGAAAAGTGACAAAAAGAAATCGTGGTTTGAAGCAATTAAAAGACACTTTTCAAATAGCAAAACTTATTTTTATTGTTGTGAGGATCATTTTAACGTGAGCTCCAGAACTTTTATATTTCAATGTAGCAATAAATTAGTTTTATTTATTCAAAAATGTTTAATTTTCCTACTTGAAGTATTTTTGTTTTATAAAATATTTGTATATGGAGGGATACAAAAATCAAAATTGTTTTTTAGCTTTGTTTAATGCATATGTAGTTTTTTCAATTTATGCTTCCTCAGCGTAATAGTAAATATAAATAAATAAGATTTTAGGAAACTATTACATAGGGTTGTTCAAAAGAAGCAAACAAAATTCATATCTTATATATCAGTCATTTTTAACAAAAACGCTGGAATAAATGAAGTGGTTTAAATAGTTATTCGTCTTTTCATAATATTTTTAGCCCCCTCTCTGCAACCCCTTAATTGAGTGCACCCCAATTTTCATTTCATTACAGTAAAACGAGTCCACATCAGTTTTTTAATTAAAATTATTATTTGAAGGGTTTCCTTAGCATTCATACCTTCGAACATTCATACCAAAATGCGGTGGCTCGCCATCTTGTTGAAACCATATTCTCTCATGGGGTATATCTGGATCACCATCTTTACAGCATTATTAAATCGAATGAGAGGAAGTCTAAATAACGCTCAGCAGTAAGATTTTCTTCAAAGAAATATGATCCTAAAATTCTATTATTTATTATGCCAGCCCTTGCATTGAATTTTTGCGCATGTTATGTATGTCCCTCACGTATCCACTGTGGGTTGTAATCAGACCAGCACTGATAATTATGTCTATTGATCATTCCATTCAAATAAAATGTACTAATAAACTTACACTTTATACTAGTAATACTTCTGGCTCTTTAATAATTGCTGTACAGACGCTTTTCTAACGTCCTGTCCTATGCTCTTCAAATTTGCGAAATATCCTACTCACACTTGACCGCCTAATTGGATTCTCGGGATACTTTTCACTGAACAACACACAAGCTTCGTCCTGGCTCCGTACTTTGTCTCCACAACCCAACAACAGACACCAGAATTCAAAAATGTCAAAGTTTTAAAATACTAAGACTAGCTTACAATTCATTGATTAAACTGAATTTATTATTTTGTTTGTATAGGTATTTGCCCAATAAACAACCAATATGTTGGAAAAAGCTGTCCTAGAATTTCAAGAATTTGGATGCCCTTTTACGTGCATTTTGTAATATAAAAATTTGTGATATTAGGAAGTTGCTTCTTAATCTATGGGGCAGTAACAAAAACCACTATCCATTCCATCAAGATAATTCAATAAAATTTTCCCAAGTCGCTGGATAGGTTCATTGCCGAAAATATTATAAAAATACAAACAACCATTTAACCACTTCAAGTGTTCCAGCGTTTTTTTGAAAAATTACTCTTACAAAAGATATGAATTTTGTGCGTTTCTTTTGAACAACCCTGTATAAATAATTTTTCACCTTATTAGATGAAGCATGAAACGAAAAAACCTCCACCGGTGGCTTGTATTTAAATGCGTTAAAGGGGTATTTATTCCAATATTTTAAAGTTTACGACATATTTTTTGGGCGCTCTTTTTTTTTGATGGTCTGATTATGCATATAAGTGTTATCTCCATAACTTTCCCTTTCAGAACTAAAAAAAAAAATGTTTATCAAGGACTGTTAAGTAGGAAAGCTATTTTCTTATTTGTAAAATTGTGGGAAAACTATTACTTATGAAAAATATTTGTCACTACTGCAGATTATCTTATTATTTTGGGTGTGGTAAGCATTTTATGTAGTTTTTATTGCGATTTATGTTTGCTGTGCTGGTTTCCTTCCTTGCGCTTCTACAGTATTAAATCGCTCGCCTAGCTTTAAAAAATCATGCACCACTTTTGGTAAATTACTGTAATTTGCGCCGTTTTACTTAAAATTCTCTCTACTGCAAGTCCGGAAAAATCGCACAAAAATTTTAAATTTTAATTTATTTTAAAGTCAGTTTTGACAGGAATTATCATTTTTTGCCGTTGTTTGAAACTACAAATATCGAACTAACTAAAACACATAAGGCGTCTGACGTCACATGTATTTGAAGGACGATAAAAAGCAAAGTTTAAATATGATTAATATTCCGAAATTCGCCAGTACAAGTAATAAAACCATTTTATTGAACTAAGATTGAATACCCAGTTATCCGATATGACTTTTATATGGATAAAATGTTAATAAAATTTTCTATCCTGTATCTATAGCTGGCAATTATAAGGGAAACGATTTGTAATAGAACTCCTGACTGAACACTGTCAGCTAAAATAGCATCTTCACAATATGAAGATATATAACACTTCGTCTGTAGTAGAGTTGGGTAATCCGAGTACGGGAGTGGATTCGTTCCAATCCAATCAAATCCGCCTACGGATTCGTTCCTCGGATTCATTTTTGGAATTCAAAATATATGGCTCTTTTAAAAGATTGTTGGAACTTGAGGTCGTCAGAGGGGAAATTTTTGATGGCAATACTTACACATACTTCTCTGATATTCTCGCCCTTTCTGAAAATATTTGTTTAGAAAAGGCAAGAGGCTTGTGATAAGAGTATGAATATTATTAAAGCAAAATTAATAATAATATTTTTTTTAACATAAACTCTACAATGGCTAGATATCAATCTTCAGCGGTCAGATAGATGTTTGGATTTAATTTAATATTGACCAAAAAAGAGAGATACAAATAAATCCGCCATTGTCCCTATTGTTCGTCAAATACAGACATGGAAAAAAGTTAGGGATAATGAAAAAAGTATATTATTTATAGCTGGAATAATTTAAATTTCGTCTTTGTAGCCTATATTTATATTATTTCAAAAATGATTTCATGATAATTATACAAAATAAAATTGGCTACTGAAAAAGATACAGGGTGAAGTCAAGGTATATGTTTTTTAGTGAATTTTTGAAACATCCTGTATCATAAACTGCCTGCAATTTTTAAACTCTATATCGGTAACTTTGAAGCCTGACTATTTAGAAACATTTTCTTCTTTAGATGATCAACGTATCTTTGTTTTCAAAGAAAATACAGCAATATTAGTATAATGATGTTTTACCCGTATTTCTATTATGCCCATAAAAAAGGGACATCTAGAATGCTTTAAAATTTGAAGTATTCCGGCTTAAAATGTCATCACAGATGTCATTAGTATTAATACTGAGAAAGTGTTTTGTGTGCGAAATGGTACGAAGGCCCTTAACGATAGACAAGGCTAATAGAGCCATTGGTATGCTACAAGCTGGCATAAGTCAAGGAGATGTTGCAAATGCAATTCATGTTTCACAAAGTGTGAGGACGCGTTCGACCTGGTCTAGTACAAGAGGTTCATCCTTACGAAGGTAAAGGAATTGTACTTATGCGACGGTACCATGAATGGTAAGACTTGTCGAAACGACATCATAAATGATATCGTTGAAGAACACAGGTACAATTTTAAACCTAATTTTATATTTCTGGATGACAAACGCTCGCCCGCATAGAGGATTGTACTTGATCAAATCCAGGAGAACCAGATTGATCATTTAAGATTACCAGCAAGATCACCAGGTCTTAATGCTATAGAAAATGTCTGGGATTTTCTGAAAAGAGCCTTTCACACCATCACCCACCGAACACTCTACTGGAATCGCGAAAAAATTTACCTGTCATATGGGATCAGCTACCGCAAGACGCTATTGACAATTGCATAAGTAGAGTATGCCTAGACGTATTCAAGTTGTGATAGAAAATAACGGTCTTCATATAGAATATTAGTTTTTTATGTTTTTCTTTTTTCCATTAACTTGATACAATTTTTTTAGTTTTGTTGATTAAATTTATTTTATGAATAAATTTTCTATATTACTACCTACCATGAATAAATTTGTACAATTTGTAAAAGAGATGTTTTTTCAAACTTAACTTCAACATCAATAACTTCTTTCCATATAAACAATAATCTGTGATAAATGATGTTTTTACCATTTTGAAAAAAAAGGTTAGTCTATTTCGAATGGAATTTTTAATATTTACATTTTTATGGGTGGATAAGAGAAATACGGGTAAAACATCACCATACTAATATTGCTGAATTTTCTTAAAAAAAAAAAAGATATTTTGTATTTTCTTTAAAAAAAAAGATACGTTGATCATCCAAAAATCAAAATGTTTTAAATAATCAAGCTTTAAAGTTACCTATATACAGTTTAAAAATTGCAGGCAGTTTATACTACAGGGTGTTTCAAAAATTCATTAAAAAAATATGCCTCGACTTCACCATGTATATTATTCAGTAGTCAATTTTATTTTGTATTGTTATCATGAAATCATTTTTAAAATAATATAATTTAAGGCTATAAAGGCAAATTTTTAATTATTCCAACTATAAATAATATATTTTGTTTGAAAAAATGACCTTTATTTCATTATCTCTAACTTTTTTCCATATGTGTATTTATTTTGAATGATTTTAATTAATCTTTTAATTACATCTAAAAATAATAATTTCACATGTCACTCTTATGGTTTTGCTCATATACATTACTGTTTTACGCACACCTCTCATTAGAATCAGTTCTAAGAATGTATGGTAAAAGATAAGAACGTTTTTCAAGCACTCTTCATAAACTATCACTTTAATAACACTGGCCGACAATATTTTTCTAACACAGGCCAGCTCTTTATTTTCACAATGGAAATACCTTCACAATAATTAAAAAAAATAAAAACAATTTTATTGTGGGGCGGCTAAAATAGGTCCATTTTACAAAGGAAAAATTACCTAGATTGGGTTGTTTACAACATTAGACATAAAATAAACGTTAAACATCATTCTTCTGTTGAGTTTTGAATTGAGTGGTTCTCTGTGTATCGATAAGCAAGTGTACGCGAAGACGAGAATGTCGAGTCAAACGCGCCGAAGTTTTCTCCTGACAAATTTTGTTATATTTGTGGAGAATTTCTGGTGAAATTACAAGCCAGGCCATTTTTCGAAAATGTAAAAAAAGACTACTCTAAATATTTTGGTGTGTTAAATGGGGATCAAGATTAGCGGTGGGCTCGCCATGTGTGCTGTGTTACTTGTAGTGTATCGTTGCCGCAGTGGATGAAGGGAAAGAGAAAAAGTATGCCTTTTGCAGTTCCAATGGTATGGCGAGAACCCACCAATAATTCTGGCGATTGTTATTTTTGCCTGACAAAGACTGAAGGTTATTCCAAAAAGGGAAAGCACAATATAGAATATCTACATTTGCAATCTGCCATACGACCTGTTCCTCATAATGTAAATTTGCCAGTGCCGATTGCGCCTTTAAATTGGCAAGCTATTGATTTGGGAGATAATGGAGATAACGCATCATCAGGCAGCTCAGAAGAACAGTGCACCGATCCCACTTTTACCAAAGGTCCCAATTCCGGCGAGCCACATTTGATTATTCAAAGTGAATAAAATGATTTAGTACGTGATTTGGGGTTATCCAAGCAACAGTCAGAACTTCTGGGTTGCCGTCTTAGGAATGGAACCTATTGGCCAAAGAAACAAAAATTACGAATTTCAGAAAAAAAAATGCTATGTTTTCTGAATTCTACAGTATGGAAAATTCGTTGTGCGCCTGTACTGATATAGACAGTTTAATGCAGGAACTTGATATTGAACATTCTCCCCATGAGTGGCGCTTATTCATAGACTCATCTAAATATAGCTTAAAAGCCGTCTTATTGCATAATGGAAATTTAAAACCCTCTATACCAGTTGCCCATACAGTTGCAATGAAAGAAAATTATGAAAATATGCGCACGATTTTGGATAAAATAAACTACAATAGGTATAAATGGCAGATATGTGGGGACTTAAAAATTATGGCGATTTTAGTGGGATTTCAGGGGGGATTTACAAAATATTGCTGTTTTCTTTTTTTAGGGGACAGTCGTGCAATAAATCAGCATTATGTAACAAAAATTTAGCCAGAAAGAAGCGAATTTCAACCGGGATTTCAAAAGGTTAAATTTACACCTCTTGTTGATCCCAAAAATGTCCTTTTGCCTCCTCTTCACATTAAACTTTGGCTGAGGAAAAACTTTGTAAAGGCTTTGAATAAAGATGGTCATGGATTTAAAGGCAAGTCTTTCCCCAGTGAAGTGATGCCAAATTAAAAGAAGGCATTTTTATTGGACCGCAAATCACAAAAATTGCTGGACGATGTCAATTTTGCCAGGCAGGAACTCAGAGCATGGAATTCATTTGTTAATGTAGTAAGAGGATTTTTAGGCAACAATATGGATGAAAATTATGAATAATTAGTTAATGAACTCTTAGATGCCTATAAAGCGCTTGGTGCCAGAATGTCATTAAAAATTTACTTCCTCCATTCCCATCTGTTATTTTTTCCTAAAAATTTGGGTGTTATTATTTGTTAGTGACGAGCAGGGTGAAAGGTTTCACTAAGATATCAGAACAATGGAAATTCAGTACCAAGGACGATAAGATCCAGCCATGATGGGTGACTATTGTTGGTTTTTGACGAGAGAAGATAGGACACCTCATAAACGGAAAAAAGTTTAATTAGTGTTTTAAGTTAATATTTTTTTCGTTTGCTTTTCTCTTAGATGTATGGTATGTTTAATAGGCGAAAACTGTAAACAGGGTTAAGAATTTTCTAAAATAATTTTTTCTATAGATATTAAGTATCGTAACATTCGATATGGTTCTACAACTCTAACAAGAAAACCCTATGTGCTACAACTTTCTATTTGTCATTTTCATATTTGGATAGGTCCATTCTATTAGATTATGCTATTCTGATTTATGTTACAACAAAATTTTCTTTTTGTCGGCCAGTGTAATCATCAGTGCCAACTCAAGACCTATATAGCAAAAAAAATATTCCAAATATAGCGAAAAGACAAAAATGGAATTAAAAAATGCCTAAGCTCCATATATATTTTTATTAGAATGACATAGGTATTTCAAAATTTTAGATTGAATTAGCTTCTTTGTACGTGGTTATATTAAGAGATTATTTTTGTTTATTTACCGGGTAGAAAGAAGTATATTGCAACTTACCACTAGTAGTTGTAGTAGCATATAGCGATTCATTAAATTCTGGACTTAACTGACTAAGCATTTTGATGTATTTTTCACATGGAGGTTCCTTGGTGGTAGTCGTAGTGATCAGTGGCCTCCCGTCCAAAGGCGCCTCCGGGTGGTTAATATCGTACAAGAACTCCGGAATTATTGGAACTAGAGAAAAGAAAGACAAATAATTATATTTTTACTCTTCCAAGAACTCTAATTAATACATGAAGAGCTTAGAAATATGAAATAGAGATTTCTATCTATAGTCATTATAACGGTTTTATTTGGAAATTGGTAATACAAGACATAGTAGAAAGGCATTTGAAAAATTATAGAAAATACTCTTTCACCTAATTTCAGAAACAGTTAGTTATTGTCAATTGCTTAAATACATAGTTAAAAGTTTTTTTTTCATTTTAGTATTTTATTTTATTTTATTTATTATAAGTATCAGTAGCCAGTAAAGTCCATAGAACTTAAGTTCATGAAGCAATTAAGGAAGCTACTTTTAAATAAAAATGTATTTCCTTTGAATCACTTCCAAAAAATATAACCAATTAAACCTATAAATATAATATTTGTATAATCAGCTAAAAATAGTATTACAAATCGTCTATATTCAAGTTAAATCCGGAAACTAACTCAGATTCACCTTCAGAAAAATCAAATTGTCAACGGTGAATCAAGAGGTCCTCAAGATGTAGTAAAAATGAGAGTACATATTTATTTATATAAATTGAAAATAATTTATGATCAGGGATTAAAACTGCTTGCTAAAAAGCTTCTTATTCTGAGGGCAGTAACATTAAATATAATATAATAAATAACGGTTAATAACGATTATCATAAAAGCTTACTTATTTTAGAAAGAAATTAGCAAAATAAAAGAGCAAATATTGCTTTTATGAATAACAGTACGCCTAACATAATAAAATCAATAAGACAAAAACCATAATATAATAAGCCTGGCGTTTCTAAGTTAAATTTTAGAACCTGTTCAATTCTTACATGTATAATATTGGCAATAATTGTAAGAAAGGGTTCAAGTATTTAAATTTTTACATTTTGTGTGAAACTGTTATGTAAGTTGAAGCCACAGTTGACGAAACAATTGTCACGTGTATTTCTTAAATAAATTAAGTGGAAATGTTTTCATTTACTTATTTTAATTTTGTATTGAATACCTCAACTCTAAATACTCTATAAATATTTTTTTAGCGAAGATTTAAAAAATAGGGAATGCCGATGAAGAATTATTTCGATTTAAGGGTTTTGAAAGTAATGTCATCCATATAACCTATTTAATAAATAAATAAATTAAAGTGATTAAATAACCCTGTTCTAAACTTGAATTTGTAATAAGTTTAATGCATTACGTGGAGCTGAAAATTATAAGAACCATCTGCATAAAAACAAAAAAATAAGAACGGAATGTTGAAAAAGCATCATGCATAGGAAAATGCAACCTTGATCAAGTGACCACCACGTTGATGTTTACTCTTCATTCTTATCAGCTTAATGGCCCAAGTTATTTTTAGGCGGTAAACGAAGAATAACTAGACAGTAAAATATTTTTTTAACTCATTCATAATAATTCGTTAATAATGGATTGTTGAGCAGTGACAAGTTGGATCCAATATCAATGAACTACTTAAGAAGTTTAAATTCAAACTGATTTTGAAATTCACCACTTGTTAGCGGTTCCGTCTCCATAGATGTAATATCAAATATAATAATAAGATAAAATCAAAATTCTTGTGTTTGAAATTCTCCTTGATTGTCAACTTAAAAGCGGTATCCAAGATTTAATCGGATAACGTATTTAGTCGTCCCATTATAAATTTAGGCTTGGTTGCTGCTGCTATAATTGCGATCTTGGCTTGTAAGGTAAATATTTTATGAAAGTGTTTTTTTTAACAGACCTCAAATTCTAATCTAAGGACTTTTACAGGTAATTTTTCCAGATTTGATTGCCTAGGTGTTTTATTTTCTTTGAAGAAAGGCTCGGCACAAGGTTTTACAATTTATGGTGTATTCCCGAAAAACATGTTTCACTTTCAGTAAATATCGATAGTAAAAGCGCATCATCAAATTCTGGGATCTCTTCCTTTAAGGGCAACATTGTTTTATAGATATTTTTATAGATTTTTATTCTATAATATAGAATACCTACAAAGTTAAACAAATACTACTTAACAACAAACTGAAATTTTAAGTACTAGGACGAGTATATTTTTTAAAATGTTACTGATGAATGTATGAATACAATGCTCTAACTCTAATTCAAAAGTACTTAAAGTAACAAGAATACCGATTATTGTATTTAAAGTAAATATTTATATAAAATATGGAAAAGTAGGGCCTCAAGCACTCAAATTATGCGCATTTATTAAATTACATAAAAACAACATTACAATTACACCAGTCATTTCTTATTTTAGAACTAAATACAGTACCAAAAAAAAATTGAATTATCAGATACAAAAATTTAGCGATTTCAGGTAACACAAATCGATATCTTCTGATTTTCAAAATTTATTTCCGTGTGTAATATATATAATTTATTAGTATGCTTTATTGGCACCGACAGAAAATATTCAAAACCGTTTTTAGATTATATAAAAGATCTTAGACCTAGCAATGACGATTAAGAATAATAAACATGAATTCCAATTTTTTCTGAAGCTATCGCATGCCATATATAACACCTCTAAACATCTTATGATGTCCTTACTATCCTAAACACCTCTAAGATCAATCTTTTCGAAATTTGTTCACAAATGTAATCCAGTTAGGTATAGACGTATTTATACAATTATTGTCTATTAAAACTTCAAAACCATCAATAATAAACCTTTAAGAAATCATGGTTCCTTGGGATTAGACCGTGTCAAATTGGAATTACTATCCAACGTTTCGCATTCGATTGCACGAGGCATCTTCAGGGATCTTTACTCCACGAGATCTGAACACTGAATGAGCTCGAAGAGATTCAGATTCATTTTATACCCGACTTGTGCTCGCCGAACCGTATCTCTGTGTTAAGATCGGTTTCCACGTGTGATGTAGATCGTAACCCGTGTCTCTATTGAAATTTTTTGTATGATTAAATATTTCAATAGATTCTCTAACTTTTCGTTTATAAAAACCTGGAACCGACGCTAGAACCTTGGTTTCCTTTACATTTATGAAATGGCCAGTGTTATGCTGGTGTTCAGCTACAGCAGATTGAACAATTTGTATCTTTTTAACACATCGTTCATGTTCCTTAAGTCTAGTTGATATTGAGCGTCCTGTTTATCCCACATACACTTCTTCACAGGAGCAAGGAATTTTATAAACTTCTTCTGTTTGGAAAGGTACAAGATCTTTCGGGGATCGCAAGCATTGTCCAGTCTTCTTATGTGTATTGAAGATTGTACGTATGTTGGATCGCCGAAGTAATCGTCCTATTTTGTCTGTAGTGCCATGTATGTAGGGAAGAACAACACTACCTAATGGTAGCTCTTTATCATTCTCCTTTGGCGGAGTTGGTTTACTATATCTTTTAATTGAACGCGTATTAGATTCAATTTCCACCGTGAACTTGATATTATGATGTTGCTGATTAAGGTAGTCCAGAAATATGACGAGATTATCCTGTCCATGAGGCTAAACAACAAAAGTATCGTCTACATATCTAAACCAATGCTTCGGTTTTAGTGGAGCGGATGTTAGAGCAATATCCTCAAAGGCTTCCATAAAGATATTCGCTACCACAAGTGATAGAGGAGACCCATAGCTGCCCCTGAAGTTTGTTCATAAAGACTTCATTGAAAAATGAAATAAGTAGATGTAAGACAAGCTTCCACTAGGTTTATTAAGTTCTTATCAAGATTATTATTATCCAGTATGTCTGATATAATGGAAATTGAGTCGTTGACAGGAACATTTGTGTAAAGTGATTCTACATCGAAACTGACCAAAATATCTTCGGGATCCAACTGGATTGTCTTAAGTTTTTCCACGAAATGTGTAAAGTTTTTAATAAAAGAATCTGTTTTTCCAGTAAATGGATTAAGAAAATTTGAAAGATATTTACCTAGATTGTATGTGGGCGAGTCTATTGCACTGACGATCGGCCGAAGTGGTACGTTCTCTTTGTGTATCTTCGGAAGACCGTAGAACCTGGGAATCTTGGAGCTGCTTGGTTTTAATTATTTTTTCTCCGCTGGTGGTAGACTGGATGTGTTGATCAAATTGGTAATGCGTCTTTCTATTCTACTTGTGGGGTCTGCCTGCATAGCCTTATAGGTGTTGTTGTCCAAAAGTTGAGTAACCTTTTCCACATATTCTGTTCTGTCCATGACGACTGTGGCGTTGCCTTTATCTGCTGGAAGTACCAGAATGTTTGTGTTTTCGTTTAAGGTCTTCATTGCTGTTTTTTAGGGTGCGGAGAGGTTCGACTTCGGTGGTTTTGAGCTTTTAATGATCTTCGCTGTCTCATATCTGACTTCATCGGCTTGTTCCACTGGTAATCTTCTGATGGCTGCTTCAACAGAAGATACTATGTCTTCTACGGGAATGTTACTCGGTGCTATTGCGAAGTTTTGGCCCTTGGAAAGGACGAAAAGTTCTGCTTCGGATAACGCTTTGATGACAGGTTGATAACTGTGTTCTGCGGAAGTTTCACTGGATTTTTTTTGTTCAGGAGGGCTTCAAACTTCTTTTGTTGCTTAAGTGTAACTTCTTGATGGATTTTTTCTGCCTGTGCGTTGGTAATGTTCTCCTTAGATGCCGAGATGAAGATGTAGTACCGAATCGCTACAGGTGAGACACCACATTACTTCTAGAACTGCTAAGAATATTTATAAGTATGCTAGCAATGCATAAGAGAAAGGATTAAGGCAACATGTCGTGATTTAGATACAAATGCCAGGAAACTATTAGAAATGCATCTGAAATTAGCTTCTAGACTAGAAAGAACTACATTTACAACTTTGGACAACATTACCAACGCACAGGCAGAAAAAATCTATCAAGAAGTTACTCTTAAGCAACAAAAGAAGTTTGAAGCCCTCTTGATACTCCAATTTCCAAAATCTGTCTCCAAAATTGAAGTTGATGGTAGGCGTAGAATAATGGTTTTATTTTATCAAGTTTAACACCAGTAATACACTATCCCACAAATTATCTTACAGTAACCACACGATTAAAAATGAATAATCATATGCCTGGAGCCAAAGATTCCTTTAGCCTAGTTGGTGTCACTTTTGAGAAAGATCTTCGTTGGCGTGCTCACAACAGATCAATTGCCACAGCAGCAGCGAAGAAATTGGGTTTCCTTTTCCGAGCTCGACAATATTTTTCTTTTGCTAACTTGTAAACCCTTCACATGCAAATCAGAATCCTTAAGTACTGCTCGCACATATCGGGAGTAGTCTTTTCTTCAATCCTCAATATCTTTAACTCTGTCTAAAGAAGAGATATTCGCCTGATTGATGATTCAAACATCAGAAGGAAGCTTACATCTCTAGAGCATCGTTGAACTAGGCGATCTGTGTCTGTTTTACAGATACTACCAAGGATTCTGTGCTGACAAATGATCATCCATTATGCCCTACTTAGTCATACTTGCCAGGGAGACACGAACATCGACACACATGCTTTCCTTCACCGTCCAACTGCAAAGACCAAGAACCTTCCACTTTGTTCGCTCTTTTATTGTAAGATTGTCCCGATTATGGAATGTGTTACCAGCAAATGCCTTTCCCTCTTTTCCTAATCTGCAAATCTTTAAATGCCGAATCAATAAACTTACCCTGTTTTTACTGGTAATCTCCCTAGTGCTTGAATTTTTGCTGGAAACTATTTGCGAGTGGACGAATTTTATGAAAATTTTCTCGAGTCGAAGACGAGGGAAAATTTTCTTAAAAAATTCGTCACCGAGAAAATAATTTCCGATATTAATTCATGCACGTGGAAGATTCGGTAAGAAAATTTCACAAGAAAAATTAATTTTTAATTTTCATTTCGATTTTCGTGTAGCTTGATGGCAAATGACATATTGTTCAATTATTGTTTAGTAGGCTGTGAATGATGAAAAGTCAGGATAACAGACCCCTTGATGATTTAGTTTACGGTGGTTTAGTTATCCGTATATTATATAGTATAATTTTAGGTCTTATAAGAAACATTTTTTTTAGGTTTAAAATTAAACTTTTCCTAAAACTTTAGTAAAGTAAAATATTTTGCACTATCTTTAAAACATACTAAAATTTCATTTTTATTTAAGTTTAATTTACTAAAATTCAAGGAAGTATATTTTATTAAGTAAAACTTGCCAATTCAATTAACTACCACGTACCTACGGTCTTGTAGGAGTTTTTGTTACCTAGAAAAAAACTAATTTCCCTAAACTTTACTAACGAGAAGTATACTTTATCAGATTCAGAACATTTTAAAGTTGAAATTTACACCGCGCAACGTTATGTGAAGATTTTTTTAAAATGGGTAATTTAAAGGGTTACACTATATGTTAGTTTTGTAAGAAGATTAACGATATTAAAATAAACCACAGAACATTGCCTTGCCTAATAAAAGTCTCTTTGCGGATGTCAAGAAAATAGTTTATCAAGAATCTTCTTTCTTGGACCGATTATCTCGAAGTAAGCGGAACAAAATAGTGTGCAAATATTATATCTACTTCCTGAAATATAAACATTTATGGGAATCTGATGAGTTGTATACACCTGAAGCACCTTCTGACTCCCCATTAAGAAAGCAAGAAAAAATGCAAGATTTTAAAAAATATTTTGATGCCTTAGCTGGTAGATTAGAATAATTCGTTGTTTATCTAAAGTAAATACTTAATATATGTTATCGACCATACAAAGTTGTTTTATTATTGAAAGCCCAAACTTTGGAATAAAATATCTAAACAATAATGCAATAATGTAAATTTTCTGTCTTATCCCATGACATCTGTCAAAAAGATTTCCAGTGTAATCACCTTCAGCTTACCCTGGACTCAAAAAATTTCCGGAAATCCGACCCGTTGCTATGATAACGTTGAAAAATAATATCTGATTGGTTATAAGGTACAGGTGTGAAATTTTCATTTAAAGCAACTACATTAACTGGTACATAAGCCTTCGGCCGTCGTGGTCCGCTCATAGATAAAAAAACTTGCACACATTAAGATATCAGCATATAATAGCTTTGTTCGCAGACTGATCAACATATATCTAAGTAATGAAAATTATACCAATAAAATAAAATAATAAAATATAGATTAATAACGGTGTTCATAAAAAGATTATAGACAAATTAGTAAAGAAAAAACGGTATATATAAAAGCAATAAACTCTAATTTATTTTACAAAGAAATTCTAAAAAAATCAATCAATTTTATACCGAAACTATTGCTTTAGGAACAATAATACTTCTAGTAAATACAACAAATAAGACAAAAACAGATAGATATAATAAATATGTATATATATATATATATATATATATATATATATATATATATATACACGTAATAGGTTAAATTGTGGAATCTGTTCAAAATTTTATATTGAAAAACGGGTAGAATATTTAGGAAAATAATCAATGAGCATATATTGAGTTACTAACTGTTCTAACATTAAATTCAGGAAAAAAAAATATGATAATATTGAAATTTTGCGTATAGAAGGCAAAAATATTAGTACATTTATTAAACGATCAATTGGACCTAAATAGTTCCCCATTGTTATACCCTTATTAGTTTGTAACCGTGGTCGCCAAACTTTTCAAGGTGTTGAGCTACTTTGATAATTTAGAAATAAACCGTGAGCTACCTACTTGTAACCAACGTTTAAGCCTAAACGAAATAATGCACAGTTATATTTGACATAAGGACATGTTTTTATGTAATTAATAAGTACTTAACTAATACTAATACATACCTAAAAAATTACCAACATTTTCATATAGCCATAATGGCATATCACATACGACTTAATAAAAGTAAACGAAACATTATAATTAAAATTTTAAACAAGAACATGTGATAAAAAATGGGTGCATTCAATGAGAAGGTTAACACTTGGACTCATTGATAATTTTTTTTGATATTTGCAGTGTAATTTGATAGAGCCATTCGAACACAATTCTCCAGATGTTCGTCTGTAATACGAGTGCGGTATTTATTCTTAATAAAGTTAATATTAATAATAATAATAATAATATTTATTTATTTAGCATAAAAGCTACAAACAAAAACAGTAATTTAATTGAAATAGCGCAACAGCACCGAAACTGAATTACTAGAACATGGGCTCTCCTTAATTTTCTAAAACTATTTATGTTATCACAGTATTTTATTTTACCAGGTAATGAATTAAAATCCTGCAGACCTTTATAAAAAAGAGCATTAAGCTTTTGACTAGAGTTGCATCTTCCAGACAATATAAAATCATTACAATTTCTTGTATGGTAACTATGAACATTTCTAAAAAACACAATTTATCACAGATATATTTTGGCAACAATCCATTTTTAAGTTTGTACAAAAACATATAAACATTGAACATGATTTTCTGTTTAACAGATAACAGATTAACGACACGAAGCATTGTAGCAATTGGTGGAACAAGTTGTAACTGTTAGATCTTAAAAGATGGCAATGACAAATTTTTGCCCACTCTAGAGATAAAATTTACTTTTTTTGAAAACTTCCTTGTAATGTAATCTGCATGTGCTTGAAAGTTAAGATTATTGTTTAGGATAACACCTAAATATTTAATTTGTTTGTCATGTTCAATCTTAGTGTTGTTTATGCAAATATTTATGTTTTCCATATTTAAATTACTTAGTCTACATTTACTCCCAAACAAACAAAATTTCGATTTAGCCTTGTTAAGACTTAACTTGTTTTTGCATAACCATTTAAGCAAATTATCTAAATTTTCATTAACAATTCACTGCATCTCTAATATATCGCTACCAGCTAAATAAAACATAGTGTCATCAGCGAACAATTCAATTTTACACTCCTTTACAACTTCAACCATGTCATTAATACACAATAAAAACAAAAGAGGACCCAACACTGTTCCCTGTGGGACACCATGTTGGACTTACAAAAGATCAGAAACACAATTTTTGAATTTCACTCTTTGATATCGGTTTGTCAAATATGATTCAAACCATTTTAAAACTGTTTGACTAATGCCAACGTTATTCAGTTTTTTTAATAATATTGTTCTGTCAACAGTCTCGAACGCTCTTTTAAAATACAAAAACACAGCCAAAACAAAATTTCCACTGTCAATTTCTCCCAAAAGGTATCACAAATACTAATTACAACAGACTCACATGAATGACGCTCGCGAAAACCTGACTGGTTAACCACCAAAATATTGTTAAGTATTAGTACAATGTGCTTAAAGCTGTCTTTTAACAAACAAGTTCCAGGACTTTTTCATACATCTCGACAGTATTTATTGGTCGAAATTCATTAATAAAAAGTGTATGTTGTACCTTTGAACAGGAATCACAGTTGATATTGGAAAAAGAAGATTTGCACAAATAGGTGGAAGTAAATAACTCTTTAACTTTTAGAACTGAATATTTGTCTTTATTTATTACAGGCCAGATACATTTTGTACTTGAAACTAACGATTCAATGCTAAATCACTTTAAAATGCCACCACTTCCATTTCAGTTGCAGAGATGCCTTCGCAAAAGTTCTGCATAACACAAGTCGCAAACTGTTGGATATCAATTTCCATGAAGTGTGAAACAACAAATTGAGCCACTAATGTCATTTTGTTGAAATCCTTAAACCGGTTTTTGAAGTTATCCCTTAAGTTAGAAACTATTTCTACATGAGATTTACTGTCATCTTTTAGAAAGAACAGAAAAATGCTTGACATCACGGTTGGCTAAGGTTTGTTCCCAAAACTCAAGTTTCTGTATGAATGCATTTATGTCGGAAATAATTTCCGCCAGTTCTTTATCTCTTCCCTGAAGTTGCAAATTGAGTATTCTTGTCTGTCCACAAGAAACCTAAAATCTGTAAGCCAAATTGAATTTTCCAATTCCTGAATCGATTCGCCGCGTTGTTTGAAAAACTGAACTATGACAGATGAACTATGGCTTCATTAAGACGTGTTATCACTCGTCCTCTACTTAGTTATTGCACTACAGAGTGAAGAAGTAGATACCCGTACTGACAATCAATTTCATCGACTAAGATTTTGAATAATCTTCTTTGTAATTCGAGAACTCTAACTTTGTTTACAATTTTTACTACCAATTTCATGAAGTTGTTCAGTTTTAAAACATTTCCACATAATGCTTGCTGATGAATAATACATAAATTGTGGAAAGCGTTCATCTTTACGACAAAATGCTACCAAACCCTTATCACAGCGAATGGTGGGTACCATAGCTGGAGCCCCATCTTAATAAACTTCAAAAGATCTTCTTTAATTATAAAATCACTAAAAACCATCCTGAGAAACTCAAAATATATAAAAATATAATTAGCAGAAAGTTGCATAGATTTTATTGCTGAAACTATCTCGTCTTTATTTTTAAAGTTGGAAAATAAGGAATCTGCAGGTACTAAAAACGCCTGTTTTATCAACTGACTGTTGTCAAATTCACTGGTTCTTTAATTGTTTCAATTTTTCTTTTCTGCTGGTAGCATGTAACGGGAAATATTTTTCAAAATTCGGATGTACACTTTTATAATGCCTCTCAATATTTCCTTTTTTAGCAACCGAAACACAGGCATTACATAACAAACAATACATTTTTTCGTAAACTTATGTAAAAAAAATACTGTTCTTCCATTCTGAATGAATATTGTATGTCTTTACTTTCTTACTACTGCTTTCATTACCTTTTTTATTGCTCACTCTGTGTACTAACACATCTAATGCCTGTTAGTTTTACACTGAACGCGTTGTATGCCCGACATGCGCATTTATCGCGTTCAAAGCAATCTAGATCGTTCTGGTTTTCTCAAACAATCACGCGATGCTGGTCAATTTTAGCAGTGCACTCAACGCAGTGTTGCCGGTGCTTGTTTTCATATTGTGATTTTTTTTTCAACATTTATGGACGCTTCTATGATTTATACTAGATATGTTGTGAGCTACCAGAAATGTCTTCGCGAGCTATCGGTAGCTCACGATCGACGGGTTGGCGACCACTGGTTTATAATCAAAAAAATCTCAACTATTTTCCCATATAATATTCCCATTAATTGTAAGAAAATATTCAGTTATTTATTTCTTACATTTTGTGTGACACTGCTATTTAAGATTTTTAATTTGAAGAACCCATAGTGTATGCGGAACAATTTTCGTATGTTTTTTTTTTTTTTGATAAATTAAGTGGAAATTTATGAAAGTGTTTTTATTCAATTAATTCAGCTTAGTAAAAGAATAGCGTCTTTTATTTCGATACTTTAAAATTTGATTTTCGGGTTAAGGACAATAAATAAAAGCTCCTTTAACTATGAAGTTGCCCACCAGTCGCCCATTGTATGTTTCCAAAGTCACTTGTATATATAGGTAAATTAATGTCAATATTGCTTTAAATGTTTCGAGGGAAAAGACTGTACTCAAATTTTCTTATGTATCATATATTGGAGCACAACTTCAGTTTAGTTTTCGACACAAGTTTTGAATAGCCTTTAATCAAATTTTAAATTAATTCAGCTCTGAATATACTTAACAATTGAGAATGCAGATAAAGAATTATTTCCTTTTAAAGATCTTGAAAGTAACGTTAGAATAAATATCACCTACCATATAAATACATTAATAAAAATGATTTAATTCACCCTGTTCTAAAATAGAATCCGTAATATGTTTAATCCATTAGGTGGAGCTGTAAATGATAAGAACCGCCGGCATAATAGCAAAAAGACAAGAACGGAAACGATCGGAAACTCTCCAAAAAGCATCATGCATTGCAAATGCCATCTTGACCAAGTGGCTACCACGTTGATGTTTACTCTCCACTCTTATCAACTTAATGGCCCCAGTTATTTCCCGGCCGAACCCAAGGGATAACTAAAACGGCGTTAACAAATGCACTCATAAATTTTTAAACAGGCTGTCAACGAGCCCAGGGTGATTTTTCACCCGGGAAGACCGACGAACTAAATGTTCAATCTGTTGATTCCTTTCCTTCATTTCACTTAGGACGGGAGCGAAAAATGTTTTAATCAAAATATTTAATTCATTTTGCCGAAGATAAAATCAGCCGATAAAGTTAACTCGGTGTATTTTAATTTTAAATTTTTCAGAAAACACAGTATTAAGGGAAGTAGGTATTATTAATTTTTCAAGAAAAATAATTGTGGGCAAAATAGTGTAAAAATTCTATACATATTTTGACATGCATTTATTTTATTGACATACAAAATATGTAAATACAATACTTGTAGATTTTGATGTGAGACATCATTTGATCTTTTGAAAAATAACAAAAAAGCATCGAAAAAATGTGAAAATATGTATTGAAAATGTATGTAAAACTATACTTATTATTATATATATATATATATATATATATATATATATATATATATATATATGTATATATTTATGTATATATATATATATATATATATATATATATATATATATATATATATATATATATATATATATATATATATATATCTGCTTTAATCATTTGTGAAATAGCCACCCTTGAAAACTGATAGAAAAGAAATATACTATGAATCGAAGTAGGCATAGATGACGTTAAAAGAAACAAAATAAGTATAGTTTTACATACATAGTTTATACGGTGGAAAAACAGATCCATTTTGTTTCTTTTAACGTCATCCATGGCTACTTCCATTTTATTATATAATTTTTCTCCGATATTTAAGGCTTAGCATTTCAAAAACAGATAAAGCAAATTGTCATGATGTTAAGATATATGACACTAAGTAAAAAAAAAACAATTTTTACTTAAAACTTCAATTATATTAAAAAAACAAACTTGTGACATGTTTTGCCAACACTGTGGCTTCATGGGATGAAGATTCATAGAATGAAAATAAAATTAGCCAACAACACCTTTAACCTGTTTTATAATGGGTTTTTCATATTTACCTAAATCTTTTGTATTCACACTTCTTTTGCATCTCAAAAAATATGTCAAATGCATGTCAATGTATAAAAACTGCCGGCGCACACACGTCAAAATGCATAATTTAGGTGGACATAAATGCAATTTTTCACTATGACCAAATGCGACTATTTATGTTCTTAAATGTTTGTAAGTATATTCGACAATATTATTTCAAAAAAAATAATAATATCCCTGGCCTCATAACGCAGCAATAAACCTCCAAAATAAAGCAATTTAATTATGCTCTCATATTATCAGTCGCGTTCAATTATTCGCGTGATAAGCGTGTCCGTTCTAACTTTAGTAAAACAAGTTACAACTGGTTGAATCCATGGATTCGAAACCTTTAGGTATGTGGATAATATTTTGTATTTACTTGTTTACTGTGTATTTTTTGCATTTGAATAATTAGACATTTTTCGTGAGCCTTATAAAAAATGTCCCAACGAGTCCCCTAAAGTTCTATACAGAAAAGATAAAATCACAGAGGTCAAACAGGTATTTCTAAGACGAAGCGGGCCAGAATTATTTTGGGCATTACAAGAGCACAAATTATTTAAATTAAATTTTCTCAAATGCGCTAACCATTTGGTAAACTATACACTGGGATAACATATTAACTAAGATTGTGCCAGAAATGTAAAAGACGTAGTTTAGAAATTTGTAAGTAAAATGGAGACTAGTCATAGAAATATCGAGAATTTTTTACAAAAAAAAACGACAACTGCCTTCCACTGAAGCACTTGTCGATGGTATTGTCAAAATAAGAGAAAACACTTTATTTGCTTTGGTTAAAATATCTTTATTTTCATTAATTTTTTTCACTTGCTCTTGCAGCGATATATTCCAATTACTGTCACTGGCAAAAATAAGATCAAGCTCATTTTTAAGTCGTTGACTTTTTGAAAATATTTCCCCATATAACTGTAACAAATTTTCGAACGGGTCAGTCGGAAAATTTAAACTATATTCGGAAAATTTAGCAGAATCTGCCAAACATAAAAATGTAACTTTTTCAGAGTCTTGAAACCTTAGTGTCATTTCTATTAAAATATGGTCCAATATTTCATAAAAAAGGGTTCTATACTTAGCCCTAATTTCTTCAGGTAAAAGCTTAGCAAGCTCACGTTTGTAATGATTTATTTCTGTAATAGAATCTGCTTTATCAAACATGGTATTAAAAAAAAATGTTCATTTCTTTTTTTACAGAGCGCCTCACGACAACGTTTTATATTGGATACGCAAAAATGATCAAACGATTTTTTTTGAAGAACGTAACTTGAACAATCACATTTACTAACTTCGAATTTGAAGACCAGCGAGTTTCTGTAATTGTTGGTATACGCCTCGTAGATGCAGATGTAAGAGCATACGTTCGTTTGGCTGAGTGATATGAAAAAATGAGGGAATACTACTAAGGCTTGCAAAAAAATTCGACATTTAGAAATATTTTTAAACTTTGCTGCATCAGGACAAATACAGCCTGCGGCGCTTTTCCTTTTTTTTTTTTTTTTGAAGGCTATTTAGATGGACAGACATCACACTTGCGCCATCGTAACATTGCACTATTAACTTATGTTTGTAGTCAAATTGGTCCAAAATTTGATCCAATAGAGAATATAAATTCCCCGACGTTCTATCGGAGCTGACATTATAAAATCACTTCTTCACTTCTGAATTAACGTATCTTAAAATTATGGAGCACTGGGAGGTTTGCGTAATATCAGTGGTGTCATCCACTTGCACAGAAGAAAACTGTGTGTTTATTATTTCATTTTTTACATGATCATTTAAATAATCAGAAATGCATTCAATTAATAATTAATTATTTCGTTTTGAATAGTTTTCGAGTCACAGGTAAAAACATTTTAAATTTTTTTGTGATGATCTTTTAGTTCTCTGGAACTTCTCGATATTATTAAACCTAAAAGCTTCTTAAAATTCCCCCTATTTATTGACTCGCTGCTCTTATCATGGCCGCGAAAGACTAACTGTTGTTTTGCTAGGTACAAAACTGCGTCAATTACTAAGAACAAATAGTCTATTTAATCGGACGTTTTCGTTAAAATGTGTTTTATATAGTTTAGTATTTTTTTTAAAGTGTCAGCTATAGTGCTTTGATTTTTTACAAATGTTTTTAGCATTAACTCGCATTTTAAATGCTCCGCCGAGTCTTCATGTTTATGTAAAGACCTTCATATATTTAACATAACTGCAAATCCTTCCTTATTCCACACTGAATATTTATTGAAAACTAGTAAATAACGCCAGTAAAACAATTTTTGTAATATTTGACTACTACATAACAATTTGTACGCCGAAAACCAGGACGACGATTAAAAATCTGATCTTGTTCCTTTTATCGATTAAATGGAATTTCCAACAAAATGCAAACCACATCCGTGATCGGATTCATCAATAATGTAAATTAATAAACCCGACGCCAAATAAAGTTGTAACAACACCATAAATAAATTTAACACAAAACAGTCAAGCAAACTGCAAAGGAACTAACCGGTTGCAGCAAAATCCGCAAAAATAAAAGTAAACAACTACCCCAAACTGAACGACACGTGGGTGTATTGTAATCTTCCATGCGGTCGACGTTATCGCGTACGCGTTGTCATGGCAACGTAGTAGGAAAATCGTAAACTAAACATAGCACCTCCAGCAAAGTCGAAGCGTTTTGCGCCACTGTTATAGTTGTTATAATAAAGTTCGATTGAAAGTTTTAAAAAGACATGCCGCCAACGGTCAAGTAAAATATTTATTCGAGATGCACAGTTTATTTTTTTGCCAATTAGGTGAATGAATTAATGTAAAAACTTAAATTTTAAGAGATATATAATAAATATAGTTAGATGTTTGCTTGTTTATTTTTCCTGGTGAAGTAGCACTTCACCTACTTCACCTGAATAGCCGCCACTGGCAGAGGTTGTAAAATTAACTGTAAGGGTAACTCCCCAACAACTCAAAAATATGAAGATTGCCCATGAATTTCCATCAGCAACATCGAAATTTTACTCTTATACTGCAGAAGAAGCGTTAGGTTTAATTATTGATTGTGATTTGTGAAAAGAACAATATATTAACATTCAAAGAGGTGCTAAGAAGAAGGGTGCCAATATTTATCCAGTATATGATGTTATATCTGTGGCGAAAAAATAATTTTACTCACCAAAAATTTTGATTATTGAACGTGAAGCTAGAATTCCTCTAAAAGATTTATTACAACTTACTGTAGAACGTTCAATTAGAAGTTTTAGAGAGAGTTCTAGCTGATGTTTTCATAATCAATGTTATTTTTAAATGGGGGTGAGATGCTACAGGGGATCATAGTATTTACAAACAAAATATTTCAAATAGTTTCCCTTATGGGGATTCACGTATAATACTGCCGACAATTGTAATATTAGAAATAATGTTTACAGAAGAATTTAAAGCCATTATCAACAAAGGAGGTCATTTTAATATTAAGAACGTTTTTAGAACACTACAAGTAAAAACAAATAGGTAACTCCGCGCTTTATTTTATTCTTGGACCCTTATCTGCTTGAGTTTTTTCATCTAACCTTTACTTAGGTAATTTTGTTTAATCCGTATAATTATTTTTTTGCATTATTTTACCATAAAGTGGCACCAATTGGGAGTTTTTATTAAATAAGTATTTTTGTCTACCTAAAGTATGCATTTTGCCGTGTGTGCGGAGCCGTAAGGGAGAACTGGTAAAAAATACGCAAGCAACTTTTACCGCGTAGCCGGTTTAAGTATTAGCCATAAAATTATAATTTTTTAAGTGGCAACATCGCATTTTTTAAAAAAATCAATAGGTCTCATCATTCTGATTAATATCATTAAGAAAGATGCATCAATTTATTTTCATTCTACATATAAAAAATCGGCAAATTTGCCTTTTCTCGGAACTTTTCTAGTAGTAGGATCTTAATTACACAGTTTATGTAGACGTACAGATTGTTAATTATTATCTAGTAGATATTTCATAGGAAAACTGCTCGCATGATTTTAAGAGAAAAAATTGGCGTAAACATATAGTATAAAATGCTTTCTGTTTGAAATAAAGGGTGCTACATTTTTATTAATTTTTTCGTGTTTTCTTTACTTTACTTTTTTCAGGAGAAAGGCTTTCAATTGGGCACCCAGTATAACAATAACAATCTCCATACCAACATGTTGTAATCGTTCTCTACAATTCACAGGGTGTTATCATTTTTCGGGTCACTATCTGATTTACACAATACAAATTTTCTCTAGACCGCCACTGACTCTCGATAGTATTATTTTTGAATCCCCTGTTCTTTTGGAAACATTCTTACCTTTTGCGATTTTTGAATATCTGATACCGCAAATCAAATTAAATAAGCAATCTAAAAATCCAATAGGCTGATTTTGATTTTCTCCTTTGATTTGAACCGGATTTTAAGTTTTTCTAGGGAAATTAAATACTGCTATTATAAACAAATATCTTTTTTGGCTTTTTCGCAAATGAATAAAAATATTTAATTTTAAATTAATTGAAGCAAATATTGAATAAAATTATAAATAACTGCTATTATAGTTAATTTTACAAATGGAGAGTAAGCAGACATACATACTTATGGTGTTGCAAACGGCAAAGCTTACGATGCCAAGCGGTTATGTCAATGGCGTTATTTAAATCGTGAAATATCAGATTTCAGGATATTTTCACGAGTTAATCTTGGTCTACGTGAAACTGGAAGTTTTCATCGACCTAAAGCTATAAGGAAACCGGAAACTGAGGAAGCAGTTTGAAATGCTGTTGAAAATGATCCGAGTATAAGAATTAAGATAACCTGCGTACGTCTTATCGCAGTACCAATTGCTAGCTTTTTAATATATGTTCAAAATGATGCTATTCTACGAGAGGTTAAATCTCAATCTATTCCTCGGCCCTAAAAAGGCCTAACCAGCGCTAACCAAAACGCAGTCCAATTTTTAACACATTACAAACATCGCGATGAAACCCAGGACATTTGCAACGCTAATCCAGCACCCTACCACTGAGCTAGCAGATCTCATACCAAAAACATACTTAACTTTGTTTTTCTTCCACAGTCATGGAATACATTTGAGAATCAGCAGGTAAATGCTATTATGGAGTTCTTTCATTTATCTAAAAGCTGCAGACCCCCCCTCCCTTAAATACATCACTATAGACAACACTTTATGTAACACGATTAGGGATTGGCGTTTAATCGATAATTCGGCGACACATCGAATAACAATATGCAAATAAAAAAAATAACGTTAGGTAACTGATAACACAGATAATTATGTATACACGGATTACATATTTACAAACAAATTATGCGCCATATTTTGCTCTTCAATAATTTTAATTTTTCAATAATAACTATCGCTAGGCACGAATACCTATCGATAGATACAATTTAATGTCGCCCCCACACGATTAACAGAGTGAAGAGATGTGGCATCACAAAATGTAATATGTTAAAATATTTTTAGTTTCAAAACATCGTATGCGATAGCTGGAAGAGCGAATGACACGAAGACTAGTATATATAAAAATAAGACAAGCGACTTATTTGCTTATATTACATTTAAATTCTTTTTAAATATATAATATTTCAAATTATAATTATAGATCATAATATATATAACACAATTTTGATATTTAAAGTAAGGTACCGTAAAGTGGGGTGAATCGAAACTTTAAAGTGAAATGAAATGAAATGAAATTTATTTATTCTTAGCTTATTTGCTATTTGAACAAACATTACACTTTATAAAAAACGAAGATACAGTAAATTGTAAAATCATAATGTTAACCATAATATAAGTAATATAATCATTACACATTAAAAACATTAAAAACAGCCCTTTCCATTACTATCAATATTGAATTGAATAAAAAATGAATATTTCTGTAACATATTATCACAACAAAAAGAAAAAAAATGTTAAAATTATGTGCGGTAACTTTTCTTAAACCTATTCATAAAAACTTTTACATTTGGCGAGTCTCGGATCTCTGGTGCTAGACTATTGTAAAGTCTTAACCCGTTACTAAAAATGCATTTTTGCATATGTGTTGTTCTAGCAAACTGGATATCGAGGTCACCCTAGATCTAACTTCGTGCGAGTGTCTTTCAGACCTTTGTGTTACAAATTCTCGAAGATATGCAGGCAATAATTTATGAATTACTTTATAAATAAAGAGAACATTAGACCCCTCAATAATCCGCGAAACAGGCAGCCAACCAAGAGATCCAAGAATCGCACGAATTGGGGTATATCGACCACAAGACAAAATTGTACGCATGGCCTTATTTGGAACAATTGAAGTTTTTGAATATCACTGTCTCTACAAGCTATTAATAATGAATTACAATAACTAAAATGCGGATAAACTATTGTATTAAATACAAGAAGCCTACTCCAGTGGCTGAGATTACGAGAAATTCTTCTAAAAAATCCCAATTTTTTTACATACGAAATCGACATGCAGTGAAAAATTAGTCCAATACTACCCCTAAGTACTTTATTTGATTTGTATTTTCGATTCGATCATTGTCGATACAAATATCATATTTTTTTTCTAAAAATTGTTTACAATTTTGTTTGTTTAGAACCAAAAACCATATACTTTGTTTTGCTTACATTTAATTTCAATTTGTTAACGCACAACCAGTTATAAAGTAAATTTAGTTCATAGTTCATTTTATCAACGAGTTCATCATAATTCTTACCTGACACAGACAACACAGTGTCAACCGCAAACAGATTTACAAAAGACTTTTTTAAAACTTTATCAATGTCATTGATGTAGAGCATAAACAACCTTGTTGGACAGTACACCGTTTATTTCAGTCACATGCGATCGATCACTAAGATAGTTTATACACCATTGTAGAACACAATCTCTTATTCCATAAGTCATTAGTTTTTTGATAAGTCAGTCCCTGTCTGTTGTCTCAAAAGCTCGGTGCAGATCGATAAACACACTAAGTACAATATTTCCATCGTGTATATCAGAGCGCCACTTAGAGCACACATATTGCAAAGCTGATTCACACGAATGCTTTTCACGAAATCCCGATTGGCCTTTATAAAGTATATTGTTTTTTTTCTAAAAACTCTCGTAGCTGGTCACATACAATAGTCTCTAAGATTTTGTCTATTACCGATAACAAATTAATTGGTCTATATTCGGCTGGTTTACTTGGACGTGGTACTTTAGGAATGGGCACTATAACACTTGTCTTGACATCTTTAGGGATTTTTCCGGTTGCTAGAGATGTATTAATCAGATGTAACAGAGGGTAACCAATCACACAGAATGCAGACTTCACAAATTTTACGTTACAGACAGTATCAGATGTAGATTTGTTTTTTAGCTTCATAACAATATGCTTTAGCTCAGCAATACTTAATTTTCGAAAGCTTCCAAATTTTCCAGATCGGAAAGTTGGTTTCTGTAAACATTGGTGTTACAATAGGTATATTAGCAGCGATGTCAATGATACTTTTTGAATAAAATTTATTAAATTTTTCTTCAACTCCACCTGTAACATCTACAAATTCAAGATTGTTAAAATTAGCCGATGAGCCCCTATCTTTTTTACTAATAAGTTGTTTTAATGTTCTCCACATTTTTTTGCTGTCCACTTTACATCGATCTATATTTTTCTCATAGTGTTTTTTCTTTTCAATTCTAGATACTCTTACCAATTTATTCCTTTTTAATTTATAAGAATCCCAATCCGAATTAAGCTTCGTGATTCTAAATTTTTTATAGGCAATTTCCCTATCTTTCTGCGCTTGAAGTACTAATGAATTCATCCATGGTGTATCATAGCATTTTATTTTCTTCAATGGTGTAATATTATCTACTACATCCGTAATGTTACTTATAAGGTCCCTGTACAAAACATCAACATCTGTAGAGTCGTAATTCCAAGATTTACCAAACAATTTAAGTACTATTTTATCCATATTGTCTGAATTCAAATTGCGCTTGCTTATAAACTCATATTTTTACCTATAGAAGGTGTTTCCAAATAACATCCAATGGTCATATGAATAGAAAGGAAAATGACTACCAAAAACAAAAAAATTTTATGTGCTCTCAATTAACAACTTAAACGCACGGAATCATGTCCGTTGGCACTACCGGTATGTGGCAAGCTATACGCAAATACGGCTTTGAATTTGACAAGCGGCGACCTGTTATACCGACATTTCAGTCAGCTGTTCCGGCTGTTCGAAAGGTGTGGTTTTTTTCAAACGGCAAAAGTTTGGTTTGTGAAATACGAGAAAAACAGGCGAGAACCTTTAATTTTTGTCCAAATACGCCTATGTGTGTCCTTTTAATAAATTTATATTGAGATTTGCAATATGATTTTCCTTTTTTTGCAATGTTTATTAACTTAAACCTTACTTTTTTGTTAGATATGGATTGAAAAGCAAAAACAAAAAATTCGTAAATCAGTTTTGTATAGACAAAGTAAGAAACCTAATATGAAGCAACAGGGTGGACAAACTGTCCTAACAACTGAAGAAGAATGTCTGATAGTGAACAAAATTGCCGCATTATTGAGAATCTCCCATGTTCTGGCATGGAAGATCTTAAAAGAAAATTTATTATATCCATTCCAGATTCAAAAGGTATCTGCCCTTTCTTTCTCGTGATTTTCGTGAACTTTTGGCTGGAACTTGTTTTTTCTAAATGGTGGTTCAAACTCCCAGTGACAAAGCAAATTTTTCAAGAAACTCTATCAGGGATTTCCACAACAAAAATTTGTGAGCAGAACAAAATCCACACAAGAAAGAATTATCAGTGAATTCAAGGTTGGCATAATAGGACATTTCTTGATAGGGTCATTTTTCCTCCCAAGAAGGCTCAACGGACAATTGAATTTGTTTATTTAGCAGCATCTTCTTAAAATTGTTCTACCTACTTTTAGGAATGAAATGTGGTTCACGCACGACGGTGCACCTGCACATTTTAATATGGAAATCAGATACACTCCAGGAATTTCTGAAAGGGCGCAATTAATTATATAGTTAATTATTAGTTATTAGTTGTTACACAATTCATTAATTAATTATTAGTTGTTACAACAGCTACCTACGATAGAATTTTAAGTTACTCCTGCATTGATAAACATTTTCGGAAATAATTCTAAAACGATACCAGACGCACAAAAATTGCAAGAGACTAAAAAGTTTCCAAAAAGGACAGGAAATGTAAAAATAATATCGGAGGTTAATGGCGGGCTGGTGATTAGATCTCTCAATTATTGTATTTTATTTGTTTTCTCTTTACTAAGTGCATTTAAGTACGTACAAAAAAATCTACTTTCCCTTTAATTTTTCCTCGAAAAAAAAATATAAATAATAAAACAAATAACGATCGGAAAATTAGGAAAATCTTAAGACATGTTATATAACATGCTTTAACTGATTATAAATGGAAAGTGGAGACTTCAACGAAAAACGGGGGATGTTTTGAGAGACATTTTTAAATGGGGACACGCTTGTTAAAAATGAGGGATTGTTTCCCTAAATAGGGGACGACGAATGGTCTCTTTTATAAGTGTAATATATGTGCTATATACATGGAAGGTATTATTGACGCGTAATGGGCGTAGATACTTAATATTTGTTAAGGGTTTAAAATATTCTGCAAATCATTTTATAAACACTTTAGCCAAAAAACTAATTAAATTGAGTATATAAATATTTTAATGCCATGAAATTGTGAAATCATTGGTGTAGATACTTGATATTTTTTAGTGGAGCTACATTTTTATAAATTTTTTAAAGAACAAAAGCCAATTTCTATCAAAACTAACAAAAAATAGTTAAAATGTTTAACTTTGGTACAAAGCTTCTTTTTTATGCAGGAAGCTAAAAATTTGTTTTCACTATTTACCATATATCTACCACTAAATGAGAATTTACAACGATTATTTCGTTCATATATTTTAAAAATAATTGTCTAAAAATCGATTTCTACGTTTTCCGAAATTTCACCTGTAAGGACTGAAAAGGAGAGAAATGGGCATATTTTTTTAGAATGGCTTTCAAACATAATTATCAAAAATTTATTTCTAGATTTTTCCAATTACCACCCCACTCCCAAGGGAGTGAAATGTATTTTTACTTTATTTACAATATCTCTTCAATTAAACTAAATGAGATTTTAGGAATCTTTCGTTCTCCTAAAAGCGAGCGAACTGTGTTTTTTTACTTTTTTATAACATCGCTTCAACTTAATGAGATTTCAAGCCAGATCTTCTTTCAATGGCCTTCAAATTTCATATTAAGAATTTTTCGTAGTCCCACTCTTAATGAGGTGAAATGTGTTTTTACCTTTTTTACTATATCTTTTCCACTAAATGTCATTTGAAGAGAATTTTTAATAATGGCTCTCAAAAATCTCATTTAAAAATTGTATCTGGAATTTTCAAATCATATATTTTTAGTTTTTGTTGTAAACTCTGGAACTAAATGGGATTTAGTTATTTTATTTATTTTAATTACTGTTAAATGTTTTAAGACTAACATGATAATTTTAATTTACTAGTGTATATAATAGACTGACCAAATGACAATTGTACCGACATCATTTTGTAGTGACTAACACTGCTTTTACTCTGTTTTAGTCAAAATAAATGCTTTTGAAAAAGCTTTTAACTTTTACACCCAAGAAAAAATTAAAAAAAAAAGTATATATATATTTAACATAATTAACATAATTTGGAATAATAGCGGAACACGTCAAATTTATTTTATTTTTTCCGGCGGCCCTTTGAAAATGAAAAATGAAAATTCCAAAAATGGTAAAATATCTCGAGTACTAGTAATGATAAAAAGGTCTAAATTTGGAAGTTGCATGTATAACCTCCTTTTACCCCTTCTGGGACGGGCGAGAGGGGTTTAAAGATTTGAATTTTTAATGCAACCCTATGTCGAGTTTTACCTTATTTTGGAGACACCTAAAAGACTAAAATTTCTGTACAAATCGGGGGAGGTATCTATCTCGACCCGTTTTCGAATGGTAAGTAGGAGTAGTAGGAATAGTAGTAATAGTAGTAGTAATAGTAGTACTACCGGTGGGAAAAAGGGGTGGCGAAGCACGGCGGATAGACCTAGCATTTAAGATTCAAAAACTTCAGCCCCTCTCGCCATCGCTAGAAGGAGTGAAGAAAGTTAAACAGTCGGAAGAGCTGAGTTGGTGGTAATGGTGGTACACATACAAATTTTTTTCAAATATACAGATTAAACGTAGGGAAAGAAAGAGCTCCCTGAAAATAAAAAATGTATATCAAAACATTTAGTTTTTTTAATATTATTTCATATTAAATAGCGGAACACATGCATAACACTGATAATATTACGCAATATACAGTGTGTCTGGTTATAATTTAAACGGTACCCTAGAGACTTTATTGTATGAGATATCAAAAAACTTTAAATACAAATTTTTTTTATTTGATCGGAATCGTTAGAATTTCTAAGAAAAACAAACACAAGACGATAGGAAAGTTAACAAATGAGCATCAGCTTCGTTGTTTTAAATGGGACACCCGGTATATTTTGCGTTATCTTTAAAGCTCCTTTCTGTCTGATTTCAAAAATACATATTTTTCCTATATTTTGATAAGTAGCTTTTACAATAATTAATTATAAATTGGTAAATGCACTATGGCCGCTAATGTCAAATTTCGGGCAAGAAGAAGTTGATATAATGGTGTTTTCTGATGTAGAAAATGTATTTATAATGAATATGGGGTTATAATTATCATAATTAATTTAATTGAAGTTACGTAATATTTAGCAGAATTGACAAATAACAGAGCTCCTTGTAAAATATTTTTGTATGTACATATAATATATAGATATAAATTTTGAAGACACAAAAAAAACTTTCAATGAGGGCTCATCAGGTCGTGCAAGAAGAAATTTTACGCAACGGTGTTAAAGAATACAAATAGCAATTAAAACAAAATAATTTATTAACAACTCAGTTTTGTAGTAGTATGTATGGGGATGTATTTCGTTTAAACTAATGATCTCTTCTAAACTTTTGCGACGCAATTCGTTTATATTTTGTGGTTTATTATAATATATTTTATTTTTTAAAAAGCCCCATAAAAAGAAATCTAAAGGAGATAGGTCAGGACTGTTTGCAGGCTAAATAATATGTCCTTGCCTCCCAATCCAGAAATTATATTTATCATTAAGGTAAATGGTTATTGGAGCACTGTTTTGGGCTGGAGCCCCGTCTTGCTGCTAAATTAACTGGTTGTATGTCTCAATAGGAAGGTTTTCTAAGTAGTCCTCTATTTCGTCAATAAATCCATATATTTTTGGCCGTTTAATGTACCGTCAATTATAATGGGGCCCAAAACTTTATTATTTAAAACTCCGCACCACACATTAAAGACTGGCGGTCTTAAATCTTAACTACTTGTTTTTCTTTGGATTTCCAGTAGCCCAAAAATGTTTCGTGTGTTCGTGCAGACTCATCGGTAAATATAATTTTTGTAAAAAAATTCGGGTTATTTTGCCGACGAGCTAATATGTCGGGACAAAACTCGACTCTTTGTCTCTTATTTTCTTCTGGCAAGTTTTGGACAAGGGTGAACTTAAATGGCTTAAAATTATGTCTTTTTAATGTACTTTTATTTTCCATTTAGACATTTCAAAGAGAAAAACTGTTTTATGCTAATGAAATAATAGTCTGTCGCCCACCTTATTGAAACAAAAACATAATATAAAAAGTGTGGTGTCACCACAATAAATATGTGCGTTTAACTACACTGATAATAAGATGCTGTTTTTCTCTTGCAAAACTTTTTTTACGAACGGATTAATGGTTTTAAACATAAAGCTTACCTAAGCTGAATAAGTTTTCATACAGGGTGGTAAACAAAAATAAAAAGACAAAATGGCAAACAAAAAAATTTGATTACTACCTTGTATAAATACCTGTTTAGTTTAGGTAAGATTTACGTTTAAAACCATTAATCCGCAATAAGTTTTGCAAGAGCCTTCAGCCGCCTATTTTCTCGTTTTAGAAATATTCGACTTTGAATTTTACCTAAAAATTCGCTTGGTCCGTTTCATTTGTCCAGCACTGTATATTGTCCGTAATATTACCTTGGAAAAATAATAGTACTTGAAAATAATCTTCTTCGTTTCTTACTACACTTCTTTTTCTTCTCTGAATAGTTTTTCTTTCTTCCAATTTTTTTACTATATTCAATATTGTTGCCTTACATGGAACAGTATTATTTGGAAATTCTGCTAAATATCTATGACGCACCTCAGTTAAATTATGATATCCATAATATATTTTTATAATAAATACTTTCTCCACATCGGAAAACACCATTATATCAACTTTTTCTTGCACTAAATTTGACATTAGCGGCCATAATAAAAAAAAACAATTGCAATATAGTGCATTTACCAATTTATAATTAAATATTGTAAAAACTACTTATCAAAATATAGGCAAAGTATATATTTTTGAAATCAGAAAGAAAGGATCTTTAAAGAAAATGCAAAATATACTGAGTGTCCCATTTAAAATAACAAAGTTGTTGGTCATTTGTTAACTTTTTGATCGTCTTTTGTTTGTTTTTCTTATAAATTCTAACGATTCTGATAAAACCAAACAACTTTTGTATTTTAAGTTTTTTGATATCTCAGATAGTAAAGTCTCTAGGGTACCGTTTAAATTATCTCCAGATACCCTGTACAGACAGACTCCCGTGTTTTATAACCATGGTAGAAAGACTTTTTTTAGTTTGTTGGTATTTATTTTTTAATTTTCAGTTCAGCTACGACCCTAAAACTCTTCTATTTAATATTTTTTTTCTACATCTTAAAACATAGTTTGTAGACCTCGTTTAAAATATCAGAAATCAACTTACATGCTAACTAAATTGCAATAAACTCCTCTTGCCTTGAAAAGGGTCGAGTTTTTAAAATCATTTCTACTTTATAGTCAGTAAGTTTACGTGCATCCCGATTATACTTCTGAAAGTTTCCTTCAAAGCAAATCAGTAATATACGTCCAATAAAAATCGTTTCGAACTTAAAGCTGTTTATAACTACAAAACATAGTATCAAAGTGGTAGCGAGTTTGCAACTAAATTGTAAACTGCACATATGACCGAATAACGAATGTATATACATCTAGCACGATATCAAAAAGACCGGACTAGGTAAGCTTACAAAGAGATCTGGATGGCTTTGGGTTTCCTGCCTGGGTGAATCTGGAAAGTAGTTCGCTTTTCATGTTTAATGCAATCTATTAGTGAGCCCAGACGAAAGAAACAGAAATATGACGGAAGTAGGTATAATTGGTAAAGCACTATATAGAGTTTTAAATATGATGTACGAAATTGTATTTCTTTTTTATATTTAAATATATACTTTAGTATTTTCATATTTGATATAAGTGGAATTCTAACATAGAACGAAAGCTTTCACGGTTTTGATAAATTAAGACATTATTGTTCTTGAGATTAGACAGTGTCAAATTGAAATTACCGTGCGCGTTTTCGCCTTCGATTGCGCGAAGCATCTTTAGAGATCTTTACTCAATAAGATCTGAACACTGAATGAGCTTGGCAAAGGGCCTAGGGCCTTAATAAACCATAAGTCATTTCTATCTTAGGTGTGTCAGCTCGTACACATCCGGATGTGTGTACTCACATCGCACCTCTTCTATATTGTCGCGGTCAATATAGGAGAGTTGTCTGAAAACAGAGAAATGTGTGTGTTGTCAGTGTAATGGTGTGTGATCGCGGGGCCTACGGTAGTAGACCCGGTGTACCCGCCGCTCCTCCTGAGGGTCATAGTCCACTAGCATCCTGAGTTCTTCAAATGGGTGTGCTGCTGCCCGCTCTATGCCTTTCATGGCTTTCTTCCTGATTGTTGTCTGGAGAGGCTCCTAGTCCAAGTCCCGCTGGATCTGGGCATTTCTTACGTACCAAGGTGCGTTTACCGCAGTCCTTAAGTACTTATTTTCTGTAGCTGCCAGTTGGTCTATGTAGGTGGGCGCTGCATATGCCCACGCTACTGCTCCATATGTCAATTGTGATCTTGCGATCATTTTTATCCTGGTCAGCTTTGTACGAAGAGCCATGGGGCTTCTTCGGTTCAGAAGAGGGTATAGCCTAGCCATAGCCTTATTTGTCTTTGCCCTTGTTGCCTCAATGTGGGGTTTCCATGTTAACCCCTTATCCATTATCAGCCCTAGATATTTTATCGAGTTTGTCCATGGGATGTCATCTCCATCAATGCTTATAGCCTCTGGTGGTATCGTCCTCCTCTTTTGGAAGAGGATGGCTTGGCTTTTTTGTGCATTTATTTTGATCTTCCAAGTGATACACCAGTCACTTATCAGATCCATTTCTTCTTGTAGTCTCCTACAAATGATACCTGCATTTCTATGCTTTGCCGCTATAGCATAGTCATCAGCGTATAGGGCTATGGAAGTGGTGTGTGTCTTGGGGATGTCATGTGTATACACGTTATATAAGTGCGGTTCTAACTCAGATCCCTGAGGAACTCCTGCTTCTAGTCTTCTAGGTATCGATTTGGAGAGTTTGACTCTGACGCTTGCCGATCTATCATCCAGATAGTGGGCAATCAATTTGCATGTCTTTGCAGCAAAGCCTGGGTTTTGCATTTTGTACACAAGTCCTTTGTGCCATACTCTGTCAAAAGCTCTGGCTACGTCTAGGAAGAACGTGCCAGTAGCTTCTTTCAAGTTAAAACCGCTGGTGACAGTTTAAACTATTCTCAGAGCCTGCAATTCTGTTGAGTGGCCGCTTCTGAAGCCAAATTGCTCCTTAGGGATAATATCTAAGGCGTCTGTTTCGTCTTTGAGCCTGATGTTTAGGACTCTTTCGACGATTTTACTGAGTGTGGGCAGCAGGCTTATCGGTCGATAGTTCTGAGGGAAAGTTAGGTCTTTCCCTGGTTTACCAATCATCACTACTTCAGCATGCTTCCACCTGTTGGGGAAGTAATCGAGTCTCATGACTGCATTTGTTATGCTACTTAGTGCAGCAATTCCTTTTCTAGGAAGTTGCTTTATCATTTGATTGGTTATGCCATCTTTGCCTGGAGCTTTACGCTTCTTTAGACATTTTATGACATTTTCAACCTCCTATGGTGTAGCTGGGTGCTCCACCGTGGCAGGGGTTTCCGTGTTGCTTAGTCTTTTCAGCCATTAATTACTTCTATTTCATGATGACCATCTTCGAGCGGATGTTGGTTTAGTCGACACTCTCGTTCAAGAGTATCCGCTAAGGCCTCTGCTTTCTCCTGGTCTGTGTATGTCATACCTCCTGCCTCGTGCAGGGGAGGCATTGGTTTGTTCTCAGACCTTAGCCTTTTCTGCATTTGCCATGCAGTGTTGTCCTTTGTGTCTAATTCTCGTAGTTTGTTAGACCACATTTTGTCTCTGTGTACCCTTAGTGCATCTCTCAACCTAGTTGAGTGCCTGTTTAGGGCTATTCTATCCTGCTCGAGATGTTTCCTTCCGTAGGCACGTTTAAGCCTTCTATTCTCTCTTATGAGAAGTCTCAGCTCACGAGGGAGGTCGCTCCCCGGCTGAACGTGAGGAGTGTTCATAATTACTGTGCTTTCATGGAATGCTTCCAGTATTTTGTTCTCTAGAGTCTCTACGGCACTTTCTAGTTCCTGAGGGTTATTAATGACTGCTATTTCGATTTTACCCTGGACTTTATCCTGATAAGTCCTCCAGTTAGTCTGTTTTCTGATTGAGGTTTCTTGAGCCCTGTTTTCTCTACCCAGAGTAAGTACTATCGGATTATGATCCGATGTACCTTCCTCGAGGGTTTCTATGTCGAAGTCATGGACTATGTTCTTTAGGATTGCTATGTCTAGCACCTGAGGACGGCCAAGGTTTCTTGGTAGAAACGTTGGCCTATCTGGTCCTATGACTATGCTCCCTTGGGCTTCCGAGAAGTCCAGGAGTCTTTGTCCATTTCTATCCTGTGTGGTGCTGTTCCACTGTGGATGTTTGCAGTTCAGGTCACCTATAATGACCCGGGGGTTTCTGCCCCTTAGCAAATCATCTACGTCTTCCTGTAGTAGGTCCCCTCTAGGGGGCCTATACACAGAGGAGATTTTAATCTTCCCTCTGGTGGTGTACAGTTCAATCGATATGGCTTCTATTTCGACGTCTTCGATCCCAATGTATGCGTGTGGGATGGTCCTTTTTACAAGGATCGCTACCCCACCGCCATTGTTTACGACTCTGTCGTATCTAAAGGTTAGGATTTGCTTTTTATTTTCTTACTAACTAGGATCCAATCCTCAGCTCCAGCTAGTACCACGGGTCCATGTCCTCTGCATCCCCCTGAGGAGTCTAGGTGATCTCGCTGGAGTCTTCAGCACTCTCAGGTGATTTTAGTGCTCTTTTCCTCTTTTTTACCGTAGTAAGAGAGGAGGGAGCTTGCTCCTCGGCCCTATTTTCTTGTACGGTTAGTTCAGCCCTGAGCAGCTCTAGCTGTTCTGCTAGGAGCTTATTTTGTTTTTGAGCCTTTTAAGCTCTGTCTTCGACTCCTTTAGTGGGGGCTTGGGGTTTCTGCATGCCTTTGGCTACTTCATGTTCGCAACACTGGTTCACTGAACGCACTAACACCCTTACTAACACTCACTTCTAATCTATTGTTAGTTGTCTAAGAGGTATCAATGAGCCTATTCGCTATGGGTGTACCACAGCAGCGCGCAGCCTTCAATAAAACAAAAGATACTGTCTACTTTATGTGAAAAAACAAAAACTAGGATCAAAGAACCGACTCGCTAAGGGTATACCTAAGCAGCGCTCGGCCTTCAGTAAGCTCTAAGATCCAAGAATCGTTGCAAAAAATGTTATTTCTACGTCTACTTTGCTTAAGGCTTGGAAAATAAAAATATAACTAACCAGCTGTATGTATTCTATTGCAAGCAATAGCACTACACAAGAACTCGAAATCTCACAAGATTTTTGCACGTCGTACTTTCTCTATTTAGCTACAGGTCTGCTCTGTGTCGATGCCAAGTCGAGAAAAAAATGAATGTGAGCTTGGAGAGATTCAGGCGAGCTTTTATACGCGACTTGTGCTTGTCGAACTGTGACCCTGTGTTAAGATCGGTTTCCACGTGTGATGTAGACCGTAACCCGTATCTCTATTGAAGGTTTTTGAATTTTTAAAAGAGATTCTCTAATTTTTCGTTTATAGAATTCTGGAACTTTTGTTTCTTTTACGTTTATGATATGGCCTGTGGTATACTAGTGTTCAGCTACAGTAGATTGAACAATATGTTTCTTTTTAATACTTCGTTCATGTTCCTTAAGTTTAGTGAGTATTGAGCGTCTTGTTTCTCACAAATACGCTTTCCATAGAAGCAAGAAATTTCCTCCTTCTGTTTGAAAAGGTACAACATCTTTCCGTCATCGCAAAATACTTAAATGCAAAGTCCTAACCACCACCTAACAGCACAAAATAAATCGGTTATTAACTCACTAATATTTAGAGCCATTTCGAGTTCTGATCAAGATTTTGTGACATCGGATCGAGGCTCATTGAAGCTCTGAGAGCGAATGGCTATAGCACTGAAAATATTACGCATTCATCTAAGGGCCAGTATTATCACCCCCAAATAACTTTATTCCTCAAAGATTTACCGTGAAAACGATTGTTGGGGCAATTGGAAAATATCCACCGAATAAAATTATATGGAACTGAAAATACCAGCCCTAAAAGATACAGTTATCCAACTCCTCGAAAGAATAATGATAAGGAGCCACCGTTAGGTAGTGTTGTTCTTCCCTACATACATGGCACTACAGATAAAATAGGACGATTACTTCGGCGGTCCAACATACGTACAATCTTCAGCTTTTGGAAAACGTCGACGGAAACTGTGACTCGGCTCCATGTAAAAGAAAGCGAGATAATTAAGGCGACTCCGGTACAATGTAACTACCACACCTTAGGCCTTGTTGATTTGTTCCAAACATAAAAAACTCCTTTAGACAGAATATTCTCTGCAGAAGTAATATCTGATATACTATAAGTTCTGTGGTAGTGCTTTATTAAAAGCCTAATATTTTTTGTACAATATCCATTTAACTGTAAACTTTAGACATTTTTTTGTAAAAAGAATTTTTTAAGGTTTTATCATCTTTCCGTTAAACACAGACTAACACCACCTGATATTAGGATGCTGATTTAGATTATCTAAATTAGAGATATAATATATATATATATATATATATATATATATATATATATATATATATATATATATATATATATATATATATATATATATATATATATATATATATATATATATATATATATATATATATATATATATATATATATATATATATATATATATATATATATATATATATATATATATATATATATATATATATATATATATATATATATATATATATATATATATATATTACGAAATAGTTTACATATAAAAAAAATCTGCTAGACTCAAGATTACACTAATTATTAGCTACCTTATAATTAAAGAATCAACCAAAAAAAATGTAATGTCATATTAATTTCGTATTGTCATTTAATAAAGTGTATTGTAATTTTGCACAGTTATATTATTTTTTAAATCTATTTTTGAATGACATGGTAGATTACCTAATTGGACTTCCCAAATGTTCTACTGTACGTTACTATTTTAATATTTAAATCATATATCATAAAACCTATTTTAACCTATTTAAGCTTTGTAGATTTTTAAAAAGGCTAGCTGAAACGGTAATAAAATAAGACATCTCTACGTAAATATAGTTTTTGAATTTGAGAACCATATCCCAAGAAACAAAAACTAATAAAATACGAGAAAGGTCCAAGAAAAAACCTTCATTAGTACAGTCAACGCGTTGAAAGACGAATACAACTAGCGCCAAAAAACAAAACAAAACCAGAGTCACCAACAGGAGCAAAACCGACATTTGTGATTACTAAGAGAACATCCGAAATCTTCGCCGGACTTAATACTCTATTTACCACGGAGCAGCATATAGCTATTTGTTATAATGGAGCAATTAAAGCCCTTTCGTTAAATATACCCATATACATTTGTGTCCACCCGTAATAGGAATAGCTCCACGAATTTTGATTTGATGGTTTGCTTATAAAAGTATTGCTGAAGACAAGACATTTATATCTAAATAAGTCGATGACACGTTTATGACATGGCCCTAGAGAAGAAATCCTCACTGCATCTTTAGCTTATCATTTTCTTATTTTTTTTAATACAGTAGTACAAAAGAAAGGTAATGGAATCCTAGGTTGTTTAGACGTCTAAGAAAGGCAGACTTAAATTTCATGAGCAATGTTGCAGGACCCTAAGAAAAACCTAAAGTCTTCTTGTTTTTGAAAGGGCAACAAACTGTAGCAAAGCTCAACTAAATGTAAAATTTTGCATGCTTTGTGCTTAATTATATTATATCATTTATGCTATTAAAAAATGGCTCTAGGTGAGCCAAGTTCTCAGGGATAATGTGAAAAAAGCTTAATGAGAGCTAGGAGTTGTGTGTCTAATACTCCTTGCTTTACAGAAAACAGAATGTTTTTGCATCTTTTTAAAGTAATCTGCAAGTTCTTCGAACAATCACTAATCGGTAGGAATCCAGACCATCTACCACATCAAGTGCAAATCACGCGTCGGCGCGCTGGTGTGCATGGCCGAACTTTGCTCATTTAAGATTGAAATCGTAAAGAAACGTAATTCTAAACCTAAGAATAAAGATTATAGAATTCGCACTTTTGTAGAAAATGAAAATACCAAAGTGTATACTAAAGTATAAAAAGAAATTAAATTTAGTACATCCTATTTAAAACTCTGTATACTGCTTTACCAATTACACCTACTTCCATTAGAATTCAGTTTCTTTCCTCTGTGTTCACTAATAGATTGCATCAAAATGAAAAGCTAATTACTTTTCAGATTTACACATGAAGGAAGCCCAAAACCATCATTTCCTTGTAACTCTTAAAGGTAACAATATACTTCTTTCGCTAAAGGTGATACACGGCTGAACTATTTTCGCCATTTTCCTGGCTAAGAACACTTTTGAGATACACTGCGCGCCACTTGATTACTCTCCCCCAACAAAGTAAGCAATTATTTTAAAAACCTAGGGCTTTGCAGAAAGGGCTATTAATATATTTGTATTATTTCTTTGTTATAACTCTAGGAACTATTTTGAGTCAACAAATTTGAAAACCAATTTCTGGAATTAAATTAAGAGTTAAAAAATTAGACTTTTTTTTACCCTCATGAAAGATAAAGCCTAAAAAAATTTAAATGAAACAATGGTTTTTAATTCCTGGCGTTATTTTAATATCATGTATTACCTTCTCGTTTCTTAATAATTGCCAACATACGACGAAATAATAAATTATATAAATTATCATCAAAGACATTTCTTGGAATTATTTCTCAGGAGGTTCTTAAGGCTGTCATTAAATCTACTCTGCTGTTGAACTCTCGTCTTTCGGTGTAGACTTGTTTGGTCAACCAACCCCATAAGTTTTCTATAACTTTCAAGGAGAAAAAAATGGTGGGCCTTTTCAGAATATTTATATTATTGTCATTTAAACATATATTGTTGATTCTGGCTTTATGAATGGACCATTATCGTGCCAAAATGACCATTGTTGACTGGGAAATAACGCGGTAATAGTAAGTACCTTTGGAGCAATCAAGGTGCTTTTGAGCATTTTGTATTCCTTCCAAAATTTTCAGCTTTTACTAATCCTCGACTTGAAACTACCGCCCAAAACCATTACTGATCCAGATCGGCTATAATGGTGTGCTAAACCCCGCTCTTCCAACCTTATATTGTGAAAATAATTTAGGAAGCCATCAGGTCTCTCCAAATTGAATTTATTTCACTGAAGATAAAACTTTTCCACCCCTCGGCCCTGAAAAAAGAGAGGTTTTCTGCATAGTTTTATTCTCTACAAGTGGGGGCATTTTGTTATTACTCTTTGAACAATTCGAAAGGAAGTTTTAGTTTCGACTCTACCCGTAATATTTCTAGCTATAGCACAAGAACTGGATGCTAGTCGTAAAATCGCACGACGGACCTTTGATTTTGTGGCCATAGTAGTGCGACCTTGCTGATTATTGCCGTAATTTTCAATGCTATTTAAGTAAGCTTGAATTTTTCGTCTCTCTTCCAAAGATAAAGTTCTCCGCGACCCGTACTGTCAACGTCAAAAGTATATTATAAAGCAATCATTGCGACGTTGCTAAGCAACTTAGTTTTCATGTTTTGCATTATCTAGCCACCTATGATTAAGCAATTTTGTAAAAGTCAAGGTGAGAGTAACCATGTGACGCGCACTTTATATCATATAAACAGTAAAGTTTTATAATAATTGTAAAAATGACTGAGATGATAGGTTTTAAAACAAAATATAAATCATAAAATTTTATAGGGCCGATTAATATTAGGGTAAAATAGGCCCTCGTTAACAAGCAATCTGTCCCTGAAAGACTGGAGGCAAATAAGGAAGCACTTCGCTTATTAGCTGAAGGTATTCGAGATTGATTTCAAAACAGATTATGACGTCGGAACAAGGGTTTAGATTATACCGGAGCACGAGGCAATCTCGTAATTTAAGTTAGAGTTTTAATTAGCTGACCGTTATGTTCGACGGTGAGAGTAACGATGTTCCATTTCTATCGAGCATTTTTTTTAACACAATGTCACATTGGATGATTACACTGCGTGTGCAAAATTGGTATGTTTTTAAGTTTTTCCTTCATTATTAATTGGATATAGGTGCAAATTATTATTGAAATTGATGTTAATCGTTACGCAGAAATAAGCAGAATGATAACAATGCAATTATTTTTTGTGTAAATAATTTAAAATATTAGAAAATATATATTTCCTCTTTCTAGTAAATTTAAAGTTTGTATAATAATATATCAATTATTGCAATTATAAAACAAGAAAACCTAAGTCGGCCTGTATAAATTTCAAAAAACGTTTGACTCTATACCATCCTCATACTCATTCTGTAAACGCGAATCAAAAAGTATACAACTTTTTCGGCATGTGTTTAATTAACATAATTATTTTCTCTTTTAATCGACTTTAAAAAAGGAGGTTCTGTTTTTGATCTGTATGTGTGTATGTCCGCGATTTTCTACTTAACGGATTTGAACGTGGTTTTCACCAAATCGTAAAGCAACATACCAGGGTAGTTTTAGTAGAGAAAACCGCTCGCTAAATTATAAGGAGAAATGCTTCAATTGGTTATATGCTTAGACTATAAAACAAAGGATAGATGCAACATTTCGTTCATAAATAGTTTCGAAAGTTGGATCTATTAGTGTTTTTCTCGTGCTATGGGTGCGTGAGAAAACATATATCTTCGCCGGTCCCAAAAATGGCAACCCTGTTGGCTCTCACTATAGACTGAATCAGGGACGGCTCGATTCTCTTTAAATTAATATATGTTTATAGCAAGAAATTTAATGTGTTTTTGCCAATTTTAAGTATCTGTCAGACGCCTAGTCAGAAATTTGGACTGGGGGGTTCAAAATCAGAAAACAGGTGATATAAATATTTTAGGGTTCCTTTACCCTTCGAGATTTTTGTAGATCTTCTTGAAATCCGTCGGTTTGTCTGTCGGTTTGCGGCATAGCTAAAAAACTACTTATTCGATTGAGTTCAAATTTTCCAGAGTTATACTGAGATGCAATAGATTGCAATTCAATATTAAAAAATGCAAACATATTCGGTTCCGCAGATCACTCTCGGCAGTGTCGGGTACCTACTTTTTTGGTAATGAGGTTATAGGTAGGGTAGATATTATAAGAGATTTGGGAGTTTTATTCGACTGTAAGCTTACTTTTAGTCAACATATTATGGCTTGCTGTAGTAAGGCTCTCAAAATGTTAGGATTCATCAAGAGAAACACAAAAGATTTTACAAATGTGCAGTCTACTAAGGTACTTTATCTTTCTCTAGTGCAACCCCATCTTGAGTGTTCAACTGTTGTTTGGTCTCCCTTTTGCCAAAAATGTATAGACAAAACTGAGTCGATTCAGAGGAAATTCTTTCGCTATATTGCATTTAAATGTGGAATTCCAACTAAGTCTGTCAATTATAGTAACTTGGAACAAGAGCTTGGTATTCGGAGCCTTTTTGTGCGAAGGAGGAATACTGACATTATGCCTGCCTATACAATTATACATGGTTCTGTTGATTACCCAAATCTCCTCTCTAAACTTAACTTTTATGTTCTTCTTAGATCTCTGAGAGATACAAACACTTTTCAAAGCCAACACCACCGTACTAGTTGTGGGAAGAATTCGGCAATCAATAGGATTATGAGGAGAGCTAATGAGACGGATTTGGATGTGTTTTCTGTGTCTGATATGTCTTTGAGGCGTCATCTTACACATTATAGGTAATTTGTGGGATGTTCTGTGTTAGTTTATTATTATTTTTTAATCTATTTACTTTCGTGTTTTGTCTCGACTTTCACATATACTTACATTGCTTATATAATATAATATTTTGTATTTTTGTAATGATTGGGTAATATCCGTTAAATAAATAAATACATAAATAGATATGAGGATGACATGGTAATATTTTTGTGAAAATCCAATATGACGGAACAAAATAGCAGCCTAATAAAATGTTTAAAAAATATTAATAAAAAACTACTGATTCAGTTTACCTGAAATATTGCCCAAGAATCAAGTGTGACCTAGGAATTAACTGGTAAAATTTTGGTGAGGAGCCTTTAGGGGTAAATAAAATAGCGTCCTAATTAAATGTGTAAAATATCAGGATCAAAAAACTATTTATCAATTAAGTTGCAATTTTATACAGAAATCGAGTGTGAAAAGCGGTGAACCTGTAAAATTTGTTAGATATATCCTATATTCCTATATGGCGAAGCAAAATAGCGACATAATTTAAAGTGTAAACGGCAATAAAATACCATTTCCTACAAAAAAATCTTTTTTTATGAAGGAAAATAATAAATATCATAATCGATTTTTTTATAGGTAAGTAATTATAAAATAAAAATTGGGTTCAAAAGTAAATGTTTTGACTGAAGGATATAACGAAACACTTTTAAGGAATATGATACAATATATATATATATATATATATTATAGGGTAGTTTTTGCATTGATACTCCTAGATTTATGTGTCTGGGTTAAGTCTAAATGCTTCATGGTTTCGTGATGTATTCTAACCTAGAAATACTTTTTTAAAATTAATTTTATCAACTGAATGGGAAGTTCGCTTAGGACTTCGTCGTCCAACATGTGATCCCGAAATAGATCATACATTGAAGATGGCAAGTATTTCATAGTATTAGTTAGGTAACTAAATACTTGATGTTTTTATTTAAAATACTATTAGTTTTATGGAACAACCTAAAAAACTTCTCAGCTGCCCTACATGTCTCTGTAACAATTTTACTAACTTTAATTTGAATATATTTGGCATTTATTGTAGATCTACTAGAAAGTTCAATAAAAATTTAATATATTTGTTTGTGTTCTCGCCTCGGTTATGGCCAAACACCTGATTTACTTATACATATACGTAATTTGGATTATCTATAATATGAGTAATTAAAAAACAAAAAATATATCAGAAATACATTAAACTTTTGAATATTAATAGTATTGATGTGTAAACCAAATTTAAAGGACTCATAAAATAATTCTGTTATAAGTTTTATATACTAAAAAATTAGGTAGGAATTGTATTATATTCTAATTATATGTTAGATAAAAGCCGAGGAACCAAGCAGTTTGGAATTTGGTATGTGGAGGAATAACGTGAGCTACTTCCTCGTAAGTATCTGAAGATCGAGATCACAATACGATTTAAACAAAATGTTTTATAACCAAGAGGAATTTTAAAAATACGTTTGTTTTTAAATAAAAGCATTTAGCCATAGAAATATAGAACTTATTTACATCCGAAATAGTATATTTGTATTGTGAATAACGCATTTAGGCATTTGGAGAGCTAGTATGTATTTTAATGTTACGTTATGTAAAAACCCAACCCAAAATTGGTAAAATATTTGTTTTTGTTCAATTAGTACCCATTTTTTTCTTGTTTTCCATGCCAATTAACATACTCGAATGGCTTAAATATCAACTTAGTATGGGTTAATGTTAATGCCTTACGTCAAGACATACTTGTGATATGATACTCACGGATTTATGTAATCTATATTTTCACAAACAACACGCTTCCTCATCATAGTTTATTTATTTAAGTACTACAACACACAGAACTTCACCATTAAAAAAACTAAAAAAATATATAAACAACAACGATCGAACGCGGTAACAAAAATGACAACAATGCAGCTTCTATTTCTAATTAGACTATAAAACAAGAGTGCTATGATGATTTCTATGAATGAATAGTTGCATCACTACTCGTAAGGGACGAAAATTTGGCGTAGCGTCGTTACCAGTTCTATTTGGTAATATTTTTATTAATATATTTTTGTAATTTTTAAAGACCTTAGTTAATTACTTAGACAATGTTTTATAGTCTAAAGTTAATTATTGTGTGTAGTTTTTTTGATATACATATAACTGTGTTATGAAAATATATGAACATATTGGAGTAATTCGATAAAATTGGCTTAGAATATCTGACAATTTTTAAAACTTGACAACATACCCTTATCGATGGAGTGGAGAGGGAAAACATTAAATCTATAATCGCGTGTTAAATGTAAATAGTTGCGTCTCTCTTGTTTTATAGTAGAAAAGTGTTCTTCTTAATGATAGAAAATATTGAAGTTGTCTTGGTGAACACATAATATATTACGAAGAGAGTTTTCGCCATTTAAATAAAAACTAATCATTTTTAAAAAACGTAAAATATTAACGTTTTTAAGCGCCATTGTAATATTTATTAGTAAGTGTCTTTTTATAAAAATGAAAAGACAAAGAAAAAGCAAACACAAAAAAATAAAATAAAAGTTTGAAAATAAACCTAAAAATAATAAAAATACAAGCATTCTAAACGATTTTAAAACTAAAACGACTTATGAAGTCGGCGCCGAACTTATGAACGACAATAAATATATATTTCATATTTTGTAGGGTATTAGATCACATTATGTCTTAGGAATTAAGAATTTAAAAGAAATGAAATTTATATGGAATGCATGGTTTTTTCTAGTACCTAGTAATAATATAAGAATAATATAATAGTTTAACACCGACTTCATAAGTTAGATTTCTAAGGTCGCGTCGTTTAAAATATTATTTGTTTTTCAAATAATTTTTTTATTAACACATTTAGAATTTGGAGTCCGGGAAGAATGTTTAATCAACATAATTATTTCCTTCATTTTTACGGAAATTCATATTTAGGATTTATTCCAGTCTTAAATAAATGACATACTTTTGTAACAGAAAAAATCTAGATCAAGATCCATTTTGGTGCAAATATATTCAAGAAACTGTTAGAGGAGCCGATCTACCAGAAATTTTTATATAAACATGTTGGTGGGATTACAAACGAAGGCATTCATTAGTTTTTGCGTTGTGTAACGACTAAAAGCCTAATTTTTTACTTTCCTAGAAAAATGGCGTTTTTGTCATTTTAACATAAAAACATAAAAAAATATAAGGCTTCTATTGATCCACTGGAAATGAAAAAAAAAATCTCTTTTTTAAACTTCCGACAAAACTACGCTGGTATTAGACACATCCCACATAACATCAAAAACCAATTTACAAAGAATTTTCGATTTTTTTTCGTAATTTTACTTCTGTGTAATGAAGTACGATGAAAACTTGAGAAGAAAATAATTCTTTGGCTACTTATAAGAACTTTTAGTTAATTAAATTAAGTTCTTTGTATCTAATAGAATGGTTAAAAACTTTAATTTAATTCGAAAATTCAATCGTGTGTAATTTTTGTGCAAGACAGGCAAAGTTAATATTTTATTTTTGTAAATGTAGGTTTTTCATTCTCTTTAACATAGCAGAAAACATTATTTTTTTAAATAAGAAATTTCCTCGTTGTGATTTTTTCCATTTGTTAGGAATAGTACATATACTGTCTTTTCAAACATTTTTATTGGGCGCCATTTTGTTCCAGCATATTGGATTCCTACCAATTTTTTTCTACCTATACCACACTTGACTTTTAGGCATAATTTAAAATAAATTCAATAAGCAGTTTTTACACTGACACAGACCGCCGTTTTGTTAAGTCATGTTGAATTCATACCAGTTTACCAGATTTTCACATTTAAGTTTTTTGAAAAATCAATTGAACAGGATTTTTCAACGTTGTTTTTTTAAAAAATTTATTTGACTGCCATTTTATTTTCTCATCTTAAATTCGTACCACAGCTTTACCAGTTTATCTCTATATCACACTTAATTCTTGCATAAAACTTGAAATTTAGTTTTTTTAGTAATTTTTTTTAACATTGTTCCGCCATATTGGATTTTTACCAAAATATTACCAGGTCATCCCTATATGACCCTTAATTTTTGATTAAAAGTCAAACTGGAATTAGTTCTTAAGCTATGCCGCGAACTAACACGACAGACCGACGGAAACCTGAGGGTGATTTTTTTCACGATAACAAACATTTTATTTGGCCGTCATTTTGTTCCACCATCTTGAATTAGTAACTCAGTTTTACTAGTTGACCCCTATACCAGCATTAGTTATGGCGCACAATTTGAAATCAATCCATGAAGTAGTTTTCTCAAGCTAAATTTTTAAATATTTTGTTATGCCGCCATTTTGTTCCGCCTTCTTGGATTCATACCAAAATTTTACTAGTTGATTCCAACATAATACTTGATGTTTCTGCAAAATTTGAGATAAATTGGATAAGCAGTTTTTTAGTAATAATTTTTTTAACTTTTTACTAGGCCGTCATTTTGCTTCGTCATATTGGTTTTTTACCAAAATATCACTTTAAGATATACCGCGAGCTGAAAGACCGACAAACCAATTGGCGAAATTAATAAAACACATATTTTGGCATCTAGGGACGCTAAAACGTGAAGATACGTAGAGCCTAAGAGGGTGATGTTTTTCATGATTACAAACATTTTCTTTGGCCGTCATTTTGTTCGGCCATCTTGAAGTATCACAATTTTATTAGTTGATCCCTATACCATAATCAGTTATGGTACACAATTTGAAAACAATCCATTGGCTGAATTCTTAAATATTTTATTAAGCCGGGATCTTGGATTCGAACCAAAATATTACCAGTTGATTCCAATAAAATACTTCATGTGTGTGCAAAATTTGAGATAAATTAGATAAGTGATTTTTTAATAATACATTTTTTAACATTTCACTAGGCTGCCGTTTTCTTTCGCCGTATTGGATTTTGTCCAAAATGTTACCAGGTCATCCCCATATGACCCTCAATTTTTGGTCAATAAATACATTTGAAGTCGATCGGGTAAGTAGTTTTTTAGCTTGCCGCGAGCAAAAAGACAGACAGATTGACGAAATTGAGAAAACACGTTTTTTAGCGTCTAGAGATCCTCAAACGTGAAGATCTGAAAAAATCTCGAAGGGTGATTTTTTCGCGATTACAACACTTCCCTTTTTCGGGGGAAGTAAAAAATAATAATTTTTGACAAAATTTGGTTTTGTAGATTTTAAATCTTTATTTTTAAATAAAAGATACGAAAGTAAATTTGTTATTTAAAAATAAAATATGAATAATTAAAATTATTTTTTCTATATTTGAAAATAAACTTTTGTAATTATTTGGCTTTTCTTTTGGGTGTAATACTTTTTTCTCTTAATTTACTTACAAAAATAAATATTTAAAACATAAAAAAGCAAAATTCCATGCACAAACTGCGTGAAAAGCCGGCATTTGTGAAATTGGCTGAATTTTTTATATGTTGTAGTTCTTGACCTGCTTCAAAAGATACCATGAGAGTAATCTGATTCTATAACCTGTCAACATAAAGGGTGTTAAACTGGTAAACATTTCCTAAATTCCATACAATGGGGAAAACAGGATTATCGCTAAATTAGTTTTTTCAGCATACTTAACGTATGTAGTGATTTCCAACATAAGAAAAAAAATGTATATAAATATATAGTATATATTCGTATAATATCGGAAATAAAGCATTTGCCGGTCTATGTTCATATAAAGTTCTTTCTTATTTTACTGTTCGATAAATATGTTAAAAAAAAGTGGTTGTGGTCCTGTTTTCCCTATATATTTAAATAGGATTTGGGTTAAGTTTAATACCCACAATGTTAAAATCTAGTCATAGTATCTGGGATATTAGATTGTACCCATAGTTTTTGTTCAGGAGATCTAGAACTTCAACATATAAAAAAATTACACATTTTTCACGGAAGCCGCTTCTTCATAAGGTTTATAGTCCTTTTAACAATTTTTTTTATTACTTATTATAATAGAAATGATTTATACGAAGTTATATCAAAAACAATTTGTCAAGTTTTTACCAATTTGTTCGAGGTTAGGATTTGTATTTATTTAACTCTGTATTTAGAATAGGTTAAGATTTTTTATTTCATTACTTATTGTCCCAATTAAGTTTTAAATTACAAGCAAAAAGATTTAATATTTGTTGATTTTACCCACTGAAATATTTGACACGGAAAATAACAAAATCGTAACTGATAATTTCGGATCTTGATCTTGTTTTTGCAAAACATTATTTATTACTATAATTTATATTGCAGGGGAATCTTAATTATTATTTCACTAATAGATCTATAAAAAAATCCATGTGTAGGAATTTTTATTACACATAAGTAAATATATTGTAGTTCTATCTATTCGACAGAGGTGAATTAAGAAAACGTAAACAGTTAATTTACATATTTTAGGATTTAATATTTTTTACACATAGTTTAGGTAGAAAAATAGTTGTGAGAAAAAAGTTTCTTATGTCAGGGCGATATTTAGTTTTTCACGTTTTATTTTAATTAATAATTTGATGGTTGTTTATTTAATCTAAAATTTAATACAAATTTCCCAAAGTTCAGTTTTGGTAACTAAGATGTATATCTATGAAAATGCATGCTTTATTCAAGTGTGTCCTTGATTCTTTTCTTTACACCTTGACTTTCTGGTCTCGAATTCTGATCAAAGATAAACATATGTAAAGTCCTTTTACAATTTTAAAGAACTTTTATTAAGTGGCCATTTTATTTCGCCTTACTGGATTTGTATTTGCTATCAGTTATATCACATTTTTTTTTATTTTGTTATGTTTTGACTTTCTGGTTATTGAATTAAAAATGCTTAACGAAGGGAAAACGTATGTGAAGTTCGTCAATTGCGTAAGTTGTTTTTCAAATATGCCGCGAACAGATCGGTAGACTGACAGGTGGACAGACAGACAGACAAAAAAACGTCTTTTCAGCATCTAGGGACACTAAATTGTGAATATCTGCAAAAACTTGGAAAAGTGATTTTTTACAATTAAAAGTGTTATAAATATATCAGGTTTGATACCTTTATCCTTAAAAACGAGAAATTTCAGAAAAACCCTACCAAAGAGCCAGTGTGTTAAAAGAGAGAGACGTAAAATGCTTTAATAGTGAAGTTGATATGAGAATATATTGCCTTTTATGGAAGGATTTTTCTCAAATTTCGCGCGTGCTTTTAGAGATAAAGGTATCAAACCTGGCAAGAAGAGGCTCATTTTATGAACATGTAATAAACAGGGCACCCCATTTAAAAAATAAAGCTTCTAGTGATATCTTGTAAAACTGAATCTTTTGTTTTTTGGATACAGAGCTGTCAGGAAAGAAGTCTCTTAGTTCCTTTAGAGTATCTAAGTTAATGTATCTTAGATCCTTTATTTTTTGGCAAAAATTAACTAGAAACTTAAATACTTCTTAAAAGGAACTGTATCTTATAATTTAGAATTTAGAAAAGAAGCTTAAATACCGAAAAGTATGTAAGACACCAAAAAGTAACTAAGTTACCGCGAGAAAGGTTCCTTTAGACAAGTTACAACTTATTCGAAACGGCGATGGAAGTCATTACTGGCCACTGGCGGCGTTTTTTGTTTTAGTTTTATCGCAGTGACTAACCTCCCGGCTACGGTATATAGTATTTTGTAAAATTCTATTTTACCAGATTACTAGAAGGTAAGTATTCACTTTAACCCGGGATTAAACTGTATTCGCGTAGTTCACACTCCCTAAATAAGTGATTCATGTTGTGGCTTGTAGAAAAGAACCACGCACACCGTAATATCCTAACTGTTAATAGATTTTCCTCAAATGTTTATGTTATACTATTTTAGAGAGTAAGGAAGAAGTAACTTTCAAATGGAGCTCTTATATAGAGAGTCGGTTGAGAAAATAGGTCTCATTTTACGGCTTCAACTAATTATTTTTACCAAAACTTGTAGGTTATTGAGACCAATCGTAGGTTATTTTTGTGACAAAAACGTGGTGTTTTGTATGATTTATTACAAAAAACTGATTTTTAAATGACACATTTTTTACCTTTAGGAATTTTATTGCAGGGTTTGTCTACAATTAGCAAGTATCTTTGAAGATAAAGATATTAAACCTGGCATGTTTATTACGAGCCAGACGCGACACATTTGAGAAAAGGTTATACATTGTATTTCACTTAAAACATTTATGTTGGTTCTAGTATACAAATTTTTGATATATCTTTTAAAAATAAATACTAATTACTTATAGATTAAGTAACGAACCCTAGAACTGTTACATTTAATCGTTTTTCTATTTCTTAAAATATAAAGATTAATCGACCTGTAAGGATGATTAATCGTAATTTCCCTAGCTTATCCGTAGATATAATTATTACAGTGTAGTTTCCGAAAATCTACTCATCAGCACGAATCTTTTTAAAATTTACAATCACCGTGCTTCATATTCCCGCCTGATATTCTCAAATGCCAATCGCTTGCGTCATTCCGTTGAAGTGCGACGATGGAAAATCGCTTGTCAAGTAGGGTACCTATATCAGGGTGGGTTGGGTAATAATTATATCTACGGACAAGCTAGGAAAATTACAATTAATCATTCTTGCAGGTAAGTCGATTAATCTTTAAATTGTCCGTCTCTTGTCCTTCATATAATTATTACAGTGTAGATGTACAGAGTAAAAAGCGATTTTTCTAGTAACTTCTCTGTTAATATAATCAAGTAACTCAGACAAGTTACTTATATAGTTACAGGACCTAATTAACGGCCTAATACTAAAAAAAATCTATAATATAAAGATTATAATATAGTACCTATACATAATAATACTTAACAAGATGTTTTAGTTATAAGTTGATTTAATTGACCTACTAAAAAGGTTATAGTTTTACGTCTCTTCCAACTTGCTAGCAAATATGTCGTTTGGATCTTTTAGGGGTCTATTGTAGAATTTAAAAAATGTATTAGAGGTGGGTGTCCAAGCGGCTGTATTCGTTATTTTTTCTACACTTACACATGCTCTGTAAGCTGCAGAAGTTGATGCATGGACCACGCTATGAGATGAGAATATGGATCTGGCTATGCCTCCTAAAGATAATGTTTTCTTGATTCAACGGCTAATAGTCTGTGAAAAGGTAGAGTGAATTGGCTTTTTAAAAGTAACTATACGTTTTTTTTCCTGATGACGAAAAACCTCGGATTTTTTGAAGTAATTCTCTATAGTGGATATCACTCGCAACTCTGGTCTTACTTTAAAGCAAGGAAAAATAAGTATAGGTTGTTTTCTACTGGATCCAGATATTTTTAATCCATCAGGGACTTTAATTTCAATTTTATCTTCTAATATACTAATATTCTCAATTTTTATGAGAGAAAGAGGCTGCATTCTACCGGCAGATGTTAACGCTATAAGAATAACAAGCTTATATGATAAATTCTCTATACTTAACGTCTCTATGGAATACCATTTTTCTAAATGTCTTAAAATTAAATCGGGATTCCATGTGAATGCATATTTAGGGTTTGGCGGACGAATATTGGAAATACCTTTAAAAAATATATTTATTATTTTGGTCACTGGAAGTAAATATCAAATTCAAAGTTGATCTATAAGAATTTAATACTAAGAAGGAATTTCCATTGTTTAAAATTTCTATTAAAAAAATAAGGTATATTTGCAAATTGTATTCATAAGAATTTACTTGCTGACATATACAAAAATCCCAGAATTTTTTAAGGCAAGCCGAATACTGTTTCAAGGTTCCTTCTGGTAGGGAAGATATTATTACATTGATTGCAATTTCTGGTGCACCTTTTCTTAAAGGAAACCATCGAACAACTTCCCTACCACCAGGGGAATCTCCTTGTAGAGTGGATGATTCTCCCTCTCTCTTCACACCATTATCACAATTCCTTTGTGGCCTTATTTAGAAATGGATATTTAACACTTTCTTCTCGATTTATACAGGAAATGGTTGTTTGATTCTTTATGTTCAATAGTATGGGGACGTTACTTTTATGTTTTGCAAAAGACTTTACTAGTATGCAGCTCTGATCTCTTATTAATTTATATGCAACTTTGGTCCCAAAAACCACGGCACCTGGTTTCCCCACAAAAAGCTCCCCAACTCGTCGGTGAGGTATCCGAGAATATTTCACAAGAAAATCTGGTGGGTTTTATATCCCGACCTAATCCAATATGTTTATATCGCCAGGCTAGTTCCGCTAATAATGAATCAGGAATACTATTTTTTTTTTGATTACTTAAACAAATATCTTTTAGAAAAATAGGTTTTATTGTTTCAAAAGGTTTGATATGTGCAAAACTATACGTTGTAACTGTACATGCAGCTACAAGTTTACCTGTTAACATGTTAATGTATGTATATTTTTTATTTTTCTTTTTAAAACTAAAGATTAATTTTTTCATAGCTTTTCACTAGAAAGTATAACTTGCATCTCTAAGAGTTTTTGCAGTCTTCCAATACATTTTCCGAGATTCTTACAGTAGGTTCAAAAAACAATTTGCGATTTGAATAAAAAGGAATTGATATTCCTTTAACCCATCCTAAAACCTCTCGGTACCTGCGTAGTTGCCTACCATTTGTGGTGTTTTCCTAATTGTTTGTCCCTTTACTACTTCTGCAAATTTTTTGCTAAAGAGAAATACATCTATTTCTAAGGTTTTTGAAACTTTTTTGCAGTCTGTATTTAAGTGAGGCCTGAATCGGAATTTTCTATGGAGAGAAATGGCAGAATTAACATTAGTAAATAACTGGCATGCTTCTGCTAATGTTTTCAATTCCTGTGACTGCTCTGGAAGGTGAATCATTTTTTTCTATGACAATGTCCACTGCCGATAATCCTGCCGTCATGCTAATGCTTTACAGTTGGCTGGAATATTATAATTGTTCATAATCTAGGATATTGATATTGAAGTGTTTTGGTTGTTGTTGGCTCCTCGCTACCTCAAGAATCTTGTGTTGAACAATGGGAAGAATAAGATTAATCACTGAATTTATTTATTTGTTATTGCATTTCACTCATTTTCTAACGCAATTGCCATTGTTGTCTGCGATTCGATGCCGACGAACACGAAAACGGAATGACGCAAGCGATTGGCATTTGCGCATATCAGGCGGAAAATGAATCATTGTGATTGTAAATTTTTAAGAGATTCGTGCTGATGAGCAGATTTTCGGAAACTACACTGTAATAATTGAATCGGTGAGATTAAAAACAGTAGAAGTCCAGAAACGTCCTTTTCAGAAAATCGAAAAAAAATGTTTTACGCCTAAACGAATTTAGTTAGAGTTTTGACATGTACAGAATAATTATAGATCTTACTGCCACCCGTCGTTTAGCGTAAAAAACTATGAAGAAAAACATTAGTTTTTACTTAATACAAAAAAATAAGTCATGGACTTGTACTGTTATTACACCCAACTACAAAAGACTATAAAATAAGTTGTTAAATTTTATATTTTTAACATTTTCCAACTATTTAACACAACACTTTATTTTCTATACTAAAGAAAAATCAACATTTTTGGTAGGAAAACGTAGAAAGCCACATGAAAATATTGTTTAAATATAAAAAACATAAAAAAAAGAACTGACACTTTCTCCTTTTTTTTAAATGTCGTTTTCAGCTTCTTGGTTGGTTATCTTCCACGACGTGATATGATAGTAGAATCCAGTAATATATCGCATGACTTTTTATATCAATAACTTTTTTAATATTTATTGGTACCGGTTCATGATAGGCCTGTTCTACTGGCAGAAGGGGACTTGTCTTATTTGGCTTCAGAACTTTGAAAGTAGATGAAGCTAAGCCACCGATGTATTCCCAAGTTGTCACGTAACCAGGAGTGTCACTTTCATATAAAAATTGTCTGTAATTTGATACCGTAAAGGCTTCTGTTCTTGGAGGGTTACTATTACATACGGAAATTGAGCAAGTTTTTTTGTAATGAAGAGGCCACCACTTTTTAAAGTCCAGAATATCATGATGGCGAATCTCTTTCACAGTGAAAGGTATTTTTTTTCTTACGGAAGTTATCATTTTTTCATATTCTTGAGGAACGTAGACCCTGTCATGCTTCTTAACCAACCTCTTAACCGTACCAAAGTCTCTATCTCATGGAAGAAAGGAGTGGCCACGGACAGGAAAATAGTGATACATTTTTTTAAATCGTTTTGTTCCTTGTAATGCTAGCAAAAATCGCACCATGGTGTTATTACGATTTTGACCAGGACAACCGTCAGAAAAAAGATGTAACTCTGTTACTTCATTAGGAATATGATTCAGTATATAATCATAAAAAAAGGAGCAAACTTCATTTGGGCCTTTTAGGGCTTGGCCTTCATGATAACTATAAAAGTGTCCGGTGTTGGTTTTGATATTGTGGATCTCGAAGGCATATACCCACAGTTGTCTGTAATAAAAAATCTCCTGAACTGGAATATTGGGTAAAGGCAGATTTTGAATATAATCAAATAAAATTCCCATAACCTCAGGCCGATCTTGGCACATAATCTCTACTTCTTTTATTTTAGCATAGAATTTTTTAGCGCGTCTTTTGTGAACCATTAGTCTCATTGAGGTTTTTGTCCTTAATTTTTGCATTTAACCTTTCGCATTCAGAGCAAACATCAACTTGACATCTTCCAAATTTAAGTCCATGGTTTTCATTAAAATGTTTTAAAAAGAACTCATACTTCACCAATCCCAGTGCGTCGGGATATTTTTTTATAAAAAGGTCATGCATTATTTTAACATTTAAATCTGCATCTAAATACCGGTAGATTTTATTCGAATAGTCTGATTGATTCAATATGTTCGTTGATTTTATTAAGCCAGTTAGCCTGAATAGCACGAGGTCTGTTAGGATGCAGACTTCGATAAATCTCGTGGCGACTGTCCTGCGACAAGCAGAGTGTTCAAACGCTGAACTCTAAAATGTGATACAGCATACAAACTCATGAACGCGTGTTTGCATACTGGCATTCGATTGTTATGATGCATTACGAAATAAAGAAAATTTGTTCCTCTCTGCTTACTACTATCAGCGAGTCTTTTTCTATGTCTTTCGATAGGTTTTACTTCCATAAGTCCTTGCAGGAACGTATCTTGCACATTTTTGGATTTATCCTTATATAACTTTGATAATATCTCGACTTTATCTTGATCACTTAGACTATCCATGCATTTTTGTTTACATCTAATAATATTTCATATGAAAATACTTAAAAAATATATTTTGATGAGACACTACTTACGTGCATGGAGGTCCAACTTTTTTTTCTGGAACCTTTACACCCTTCATTGTGATATATTCACGACCTTCTTTTCTCGTTATTTTTCGTTTATTTACCTTCCAATCGCTTAAGTTTTTTTGTCTACTACCACTAGTAGTAGCTTCGTCAGCAGAACTAGTACTACTATTTTCAGACATGTTTAAACTAAATCGTTTTATTCACAAAACTCGCAACGAAAACTAACCACAGGTATTTGCTCTTTAGCTATATATTGTAAAATAATGTTAACTTGCAAAACAAAAAATGCAACGCAATGGAATCGACCGGGCACGCGTTCTAGTCGTTGGGAATAAAAACAGTACTAGTCGCCGACTCGTACTGTTATTCTGCTCATCGCTGGCAAGGCCAAGCTTCTACATGGGACCAGGCAATGTTTAGCGTACGGTTTTTAGCCTCATTCGATGCGGAAGGGAATTTTGACATGATTGGCTATCTCAACTCAAAACGTCAAATTTTGGACTTATACTGTTTTTAATCTCACCGATTCAATTATATCAAGGAATAGTTAAACCTTTATTGGAGATTGCGAATTGTACAGAAAGGTCCCGTATCCAGAGCACATATATTAAGTATAAATTCGAGAACAGCTACAGAACCAGGCGATACCGCAATATGTTCCATTGTATGTCCAGTGGTTAGAAATTTTATTTTAACCTACTTATTTGTATTAAGAAACATGTTTGTTGATAGATTCGGAAGTATAATATCCGATATTTACTGGTTGATTTTTTTCGGTAATGTAGTTATTATGTTTCCGCTGGTAATTTTGCTATAATAATTAGATGAATACTACAAGCGCACTGACCATATTTTGAGAAGCTTTTGCAACTGAACAGAAAACCCTTAAATGGTGTAAAATAAAGAAAAATAGGCGTCCATTGCATGCAACATCAAAAACAGGCAATAAGAAATTGTTATAATCTCACCTCACTATTCGTGATTCAAACCGTTGATTCATCAACTCCTGTGACGAGGACGCAAAAGTTATCAAAAGTGACATTGTTGTCCTAGCTAATCAATTCAAAACTACGACAACAGTGTCAATTTCGTTAAATTTTGCATTCTTGAAGGACAGTCATAACTTCTTCCCTTTTTAAAGACGTTATTGCTGATTGAAACGGACGCTTTAAATAATTATTTTGAAAAAGCTTTAAACAGTTTATTTTACAGTATTTAATTTCAATTTTTGCATTGTGTGTGTAATCTATTTCGAGACAATAATTTGTTAACCAACGATTGGTCGCGAAAAAAGACTTTTTTCTCTCTTTCAAAAATGATGCGAAAAAATGGACGTTTATTAAAAAATTTCCTAATATATCCCATTATTTAGATATTTAATACGGTTAGGGAATATAAAAAAAATATTATTATTATTATTATTACTGGTATACACGGGTTTTTTGAATTTTGACAGATTATTGGTAGTTTAAACTGTTTTCAACATTTTTAGTAATTAGGGCGAGTCATTGTAAAGTTTTTAAGTAAATTTTGTTAGAACAATCATGGGTTAAAAGTGGATTCAAATGATGCCACAGCATATAAGAATATTATTTCAGGTAACGTCAGCGTTTTGTGTTTTGATCTAACAAATTGTTTAAATGTAATAGGACATGCACTTTAAAAAAGAGCAAAATAAAAGCACTAAGCATTCATCTACTTTAAATTAACCATCCATATTTATTGATACATAAAAACATAGACAAAAATTTTCAAGTTTTCACGAAACAAAACCACACATTTGTGTCCTTCCATCTCAATAGCATCAGCGTTTTTTTATAAGTATTGAAAAAGAAATATGAAAACAAAATTTCACATTATTTGATTTATTTTTGCATTACAGACAATCGATTTTGTTAAGAAATCGTTGTTCTTGGGATTAAACCGTATCAAATTAAATTTACTATCCGAGGCTTCTCACTTTTGATTGCACGAGGTATCTTCAGGGATCTTTACTTCACGAGATCTGTATAGGGTGTCCCATTTTGAGTATTTTGCGGGGTACAGGGTTATTTTTATAGATAGAAAGTTGCGGTTTTCGCGACTTTTTCGTAAAACTAAAGATGCCGTTACCAAAATTATCATAGCTTTTTTTTAAGATACAGGGCTAAATTGAAAATGTTGCATTTTCAGGCACCCCTCGTATCTCAACTATCAGATAACTTATCGAAAATGTGAAAAATATTCCTTAAATAACTTTTCCTGTAGGACTCAATTCGGAATTAGTATATATGGTCAGGTCAAAATGTTATCGGACCCTACTTTTTTGTAAATGGAACAACCTGTATGTTTATAGACTATAAAATTTTTTACCTTTTCAAAAACCTATAATAGTATGCACTTTTTCTCAGCGACACGCAAATAACTGACAATTTTCTGAAATTAAATGCATAATTTAATAGTAGGCCATGAATAATAACAACAACAAGCAATTGAAAGTTACACATTGCTAACGAAGAAATGGATACCTTGAATATAGGTATCTTCTTATATAAAAATACCTATAAAGTTTTTTAAGTAACAACAGTTTTATAACAAACACAAAAAATAACATTATTAAAAAAAAGAAAAAACAAATTTTTAGAGGTGATGTTTAAATTGACGACTCTAATGCAAAATTTATACATTTTTGTAATTCTTTTAATAATGTTAAAAGGAGCCATTGGTCTTGTTCGCAGATTTATGAATTTTTTATGAGGCTAAATGAATTGCCTCTCGAAGTTCTGTTATGCCGTCATATCGTGTTTTATATACTTCATTTTGTATATAGTCCCATAAAAAAATATAAAATTGAGAGATCTGGAGATCGTGGAGGCCATCTAACAAGTCCGTTGGTACCTATCCATGTTTGAGGAAAGTTATTATCAAGAAATTCCCTTAAGAGTCTAAAGTTGTGACTTGGGGCACCATTTTGCTGTAGGTAAACAGTTCCTTGTATTGTGACGATTAAAAATGACGCACTTGAAAAAAAAGCATTCGTCTGACCAGATAACAAGGCTGCCAATTAAATCGTTAGCGTCGAAATACCACTGGCAAAACAGTGCCCGGCGCTCAAATTTGTATGGATGATACTTATATTTCTTCAAGATCCTCTGACCGTCAGTTTTTGGCACACCAATTTCCTTCTCAATTTTTCTACATGAGGACAAATGTATTGCTTCTATATATTATCTAAAAACATCTTTCTCTTTTCTTTCTCTGTTTTCTTTGTTGTATGTTTTAAGACGCGGGGGAACAAATGATCCGTGCTGAACTAAATTTGCTTTTAATGAGCAAATATCTCAAAAAACAGTTCCCTTCTTTCTGGATATTTAACAAGCAAAAACCTATAATGATAATACAGATTTTCATTGCCATAAAAACTTACTTACCTTTGGAAATATAATTCCGAGGCTTCTTCAGAGTTTTCATTATCCTGTATAAAACATACCAGTATATCATATTTTTCAACATTTTCATACGTTGTCATTATTCGAAAAAAATGATAAATATCGATTAAATAAAATACCAGAAGAACGTTTATAAACTGCTTTGTAAACCAAAAACCGATGAGATATTTGACATTTATTTTTGTTTGTTGTTATAAACAATAGCCATAACCTACTATTATATTATGCATTTAATTTCAGAAAATTGTCATTTATTTTCGTGTTTCTGAAAAAAAGTGCATACTATTATATATTTTTGAAAAGGTAAAAAAAAAGACAAATTTTATAGTCTATTAATATAAAGGGTTTTCCATTTAAAAAAATTAAGTAGGGTCCGATAACTTTTCGACCTGACCCTGTATACTAATTCCGAAGGACCTGTACACCGAATACCCCTCTTGTGCTCACCAAACGGCGACCCTGTGCTCGGTGTCCACGGGTGATGTAGACCGTAATCCATATCTCTATTGAAATTTCTTTTAGGTTTGAAAATTTCAATAGACTCTCTAATTTTTTGTTTATATTATCCTGGAACCGATGCTGGAATCTTGGTTTCCTTTACGTTTATAATATGACCAGTGGTATGCTGGTGTATAGTTACAGAAACAAATTGTTTCTTTTAGATACAACGTTCATCTTCCTTAAGTCTAGTTACTATTGAGCATTCTGTTTATCCCACATGCACTTCTCCTCAGAAGCAAGAAATTTTATATACTCCTTTTGTTTGAAAAGGTTCAATATCTTGCATTGTCCACTCTTCAATACACATAATTAGTTTTTACATTGCTTGCATTGATCCCCGAAAGATATTCTACCTTTTCAGACGGAAGAACTATATAAAATTCCTTGCTCCTGTGGAGAAATGAGAAACAGATCGAAAAAAAAACAAATTGTTCAATCTGCTGTAGCTGAACACCAGCATATCACTGGCCATACTATAAATTAAAGCATGGGTTCCGGGATTTATAAACGAAAAATTAGAGAATCTATTGAAATTTTGAAATATGCAAAAATTTTCAATAGAATCCATAAACCGTATGGGCTACATCCCTAGTGGAAACCCATCGTAACACAGGGTCACGGTCCGGGCAAGCACAAGTGGGGTATAAAAGCCCGCCTCATTCAGTGTTAAGATCTCGTGGGGTAAAGGTACCTGAAGATGCCTCATGCAATCGAAGGCGAAACGTCGGATATTAATTCCAATTTGACATGGTTTAATTATAAGAACCATGATTCTTTAATTGACCAAACCCGTGAAAGCTTCCATTCTATGTTAATCGAGTTTGTTTTAAATATATCAAACAATAAAAAGAAAAATGAAACCACGTTCAAAAAGGAATAAACAAAACTAAATCTTTAAGGAGACTCTTGGAAAAGAGAAGAAGATTTGAATTAATTTTGAAATATATATATATATATACTGGGAAATACAGTTAAAAACCGCAAATCTAAATAAAATATATTCGAAAAACAAAATTGAAAAACTGAAATATATAAATTCCATCATAATTAAATGATTTGCACCCAAATAATACTTGAATAAATCGTCACAGGAGAGACCTTTTTTTACAAACTCTCGTAATTTTCGTAAAATTCTAATTAAAAAGGAAATTAAATATTTTTATGATTTCGATTTTTTTTAACTGTTTTAAAAAATTACAGTTGCTGAGGAACGTAGCAAAGAACTATTTAAAGTTTTGTAAGTTTTCTGTTCAATCGAGGTATATTCGCAGCTATCTAAAACAAAGCATTCAATTTGCCGAACCTGTGTCCAAGACTGAAATGGACAATAGGCCTGTTTTTTTAGTTTGCTACTTAACAAAATTATAATCTTAATTCTATTATTTACTGATGGTGTTGTAGATGAACCTTAAAAAGATAATTAATAAAGAGAATACTTAAAAATAAATTTAACTCACTAGTAAAATTAGAAAACTAAGCCAAACATTAACTTCAGTAAGTTTTAACCGGTCGAAAAAACATTAGCAAACACTAAACATAAAAACTGGCAACACCAAAACAAATATACCTGCATAATAATATATGTACGTATATCTCCCTTATTATATAAACTTGAAAAAAAATGTTAAATATAAAAGTAACTCAGATTTGTACGAAGAATTAAAATTGAAAAAACCATTCAACATCAAATGAAAGAGATATAGGCATGAGTAAACTATCAAAATATTCTTAATTTTTAATGTAATGCATTTTACTAAATTTTTACACTCTAATTTAGAAACTTAGAACATTTTGTGTAACATATCGTTCTATTAAAACACATTAAAACAAAACGCGGGTTTGATGTTAAGAAAAATTGGATATTTTAGTTGTATAAAATTTGCCTAGTTTTAGATTCTAAAGTTTTAGTAAAATGTAGATCATAGCTTTTAAAATAGGACATTATTTTATACATTGATCATATATCCTTTTTATTTCATTGTTTTTTCGAAAGTACATTTGAAATCATTATAAAAATTCCGGGCACAATTATATCTAACTTTTTTTTTCAATTTCTTATAACAACAGAGATTTAAAGCATTTTTACTATTCTTTGGATCACCCTGTAAATATTATAAAACAATATCTATCTGCAGTTTTATTTATTTTATTGATCAACCATAGCATATCCTTTTTTTCTCTCTAACTGGGTAGCATTACTTAAAAATTGTTTCAACAGTTGATAACCCAGTACTTAAGCTACAAAAAAATTAGGTACTGGACAAAATTATTATTATCTTATACCTAAGGGGGCCCTCTATAACATTTCAAAAGTATACAACGAGACTCGCAGGCGTTTTTCCAAAAACTCTTTTCAAACTTGCAATAATCCATTTTGGGCGATATCTGAAAAAATATTGCAGAGAGAGGAAAAAATTTAAATGCGAAATTGTAGGTCAAGATGCTCTCCACAAAAAAAGGTCATAATCGTTTTTTTCGCTATGCTTATAGTTTTTCCGAAAATGGATGGAAAATTCTATTTAATTTTTATCCCTCACCCCGCAATCTTTTGCCATAGGGAAGAAAATTTACAATACCTTCGTGAAAAATAAATAGTTTTTGAAGCTCAATAAATTTATTGAAAAGTGAAAGCCGCAGCTACAACTTGCAGTAATTCATTGTTACCTACAACCTTTTTGAAATATAAAAAAATAACATTCAAAGAAGGTTTTTCTCAAAATTTTGTTAATTAACAATTTAATCGTATTCTTGTTAATATTTTTTATAGAGGTCGTGCGTATAGTATATCTTCTTTAGAGGATCCGAAACAATATTATTACAATAAAAACCTTGCTTTTTTTTATATGTAAAGAACGCATTATTCTTGAAAATCTTCTACTTTCTATAATTTGTAACAAATTGCTTGCTAGACCGGAGCTAAAATACGTATAAATAATATATCATCATAGCATCGTTGGACAGCTTGAAATTTCTATTTTCGAATAAGTGTTTTATTTTTCTTTTAGGGTTTCTAGTTCTTAAAAATTTAAATATTCCGTAGCTACTGTGAAAATCTGACTTTTCCGGGTGTTATTTATACAGAATTAAATTAAAGATGAATTCTAGAGCTTTCTATTCATTATCGTTTTAATGAAGATAGAACAAAGAGCCTTTTGAAAGAGAAGAAAAATTTATCAAGCTGTGAATGTTTACAGAGCTGCTGCGTTATTGTCCACGTCGACATATACATATGTATAAGTGTTGCTCCAAAATTTGATTACATTTAAACAATATAAACAACATATTTACGGCAATATTTATATATAAGTAAGGTTCAGAATACACCACCAGCTGCTGATGAACCAAACTTTGAAACGCTTTACTGATTTTTGTGTAAAATATTTGTTCGTGAAAATGTGTTGTGAAATAAAAATAATTATTTTTTTAATTATTGTTCTGCATTCGCTCTTTTTTCAGCCTGGTGTTGTCCCTTATATTGTGGCAAAGCTTTGACCAAGAAAATTAACTGCTCTATATTTTCCTTGCTAATTACTTAAATAATTAAAATCATCTCTTAGTTCTGTTGATATTTGCGAAAAAAGTTCATCTTTTTATATTTAAAAATGATATTTTTTAAATTTAGATTTTCGCGAAACTGTTAAGATTGTCCAGCATCTTTTTAATAGAAAACCACTTTCAGTTTTGCAAATTTTAATATTTTTTTTTTTGCAAATAACAGAAACCAATTTCTGCAAATTTTTTTTGTCTCGAGGTAAACGTACTATCATTGGGGGCCCTCCATTTGCACAAGAAATGTGCTGCTTGTATATACAGTGAGTAGGGAAAAGGAAATTACCCTTTTCTTTGTTTTAAAGCGTCTAAAATTTATTTTATATGGAAAAATATATACAGTTTATGCAAAATGTAAAAAGCAGTCAAACGTAAAGTATCTCTACTTTTGGAGTTAGGCAAAAAAAGATATATAGAAAATTCGTTTCAAAAGGAATTCTCTTATATTATGTCTGAAATCATGTCGAAATTTAAATCGCTGGACTTAATTTTTTTCTTTCATATTAACGGAAAAAAACAAGTTTCTAAAGCTATTACTAGGAAGTTTATATATTTTATTCTATTTGGGAATCAGTACTTGTATACATATATTTTTGAAAATAGCCTAGTAGCCAGTTAAGAAATTTATATCATAAATCGGCGAATACAAAAGATCCCCTTGCCGGAATCAATCCGTTGTTACATTGGATCGATTTGTATCAATATTAGCTTTAATTCTTTAAAGCCAATGGTATCACCTAGCAAACAACATTTTAATTTATAGCCATTTATTTACAGTAAAACTGTATCAAAGAAATGTGTTAGGATTGGTTCACTTAATTTCTAGGGGGTAAAAGGTTAGACAGTGAATTAAACAATTATTGTTGGCATCCAAATCAATCTTTAATAATTATACCACATCAGATACACTAATTAAATACATTGAAATGTAATATTTCTTTTTTAAAAAAATATTTTATTTCAAGTTTATGTGTTAGATAACATAGAACGAAAGCTTTCACAGCTTTGGTCAATTAAGAAATCATGGTTCTTGCGATTAGACCGTGTCAAATTGGAATTACTATCCGACGTTTCGCCTTCGATTGCACGAGGCGTCTTCAGGGATCTTTACTCCACGAGATCTCAACACTGAATGAGCTCGAAGAGATTCAGGTGGGGTTTTATACAATTGTGCTCGCCGAAGCGTGACCCTGTGTTAAGATCGGTTTCCACGTATGATGTAGACCGTAACCCGTATCTCTTTAGAAATTTTTTGTATGTTTAAATATATCAATAGATTGTCTAACTTTTGGAACCGATGCTAGAACCTTGGTTTCCTTTACATTTATGAAATGGCCAGTGTTATGCTGGTGTTCAGCTACAGCAGATTGAACAATTTGTTTCTTTTTAATACATCGTTCATGTTCCTTAAGTTGATATTACTGTTTCTCCCACATACACTTCTCCACAGGAGCAAGGAATTTTATATAGACCTAGAAGGACTGTTTGGAAAGGTACAAGATTTTTCGGGGATCGCAAGTATTGTCCAATCTTCTTATCTGTATTGAAGATTGTACGTATGTTGGGCCGCCGAAGTAATCGTCCTATTTTGTCTGTAGTGCCATGTATATAGGGAAGAACAACACTACCTAATAGTGGCTCTTTATCATTCTCCTTTGACGAAGTTGGTTTACTATGTCTTTTAATTGAACGCGTAATGTCTTCAGTGCAATAGTCATTCCCTCTGAGAGTCAGTTTCGATGTTTCCGATGTTAAAGAATCTTGTTCAGAAATGTTTGAATACTATCAGTTAATAACCGATTTCTTTTGTGCTGGATGGTGATGAGAATTAAAAACTCAAAACCAAATCCGCAGCCGAAAACAGCAATGAAGACCTTAAAATCAAGATAAAGGCAACGCCACAGTCGTCATGGACAGAACAGAATATGTGGAAAAGGTTACTCAACTTTTGGACAACATCTATAAGGTAATGCAGGCAGACCCCACAAGAAGAATAGAAAGACGCATTACCAATTTGATCAACACATCCAGTCTACCCCCAGGAGAGAAAAAATCATTAAAATCAAGCAGCTCCAAGACTCCCAGGTTCTACGGTCTTCCGAAGATGCACAAGGACAACGTACCACTTCCACCGATCGTCAGTGCAATAGACTCGCCCTCATACAAATTAGGTAAATATCTTTCAAATCTTCTTAGTCCGTTTACTGGGAAACAGATTCTTTTATTAAAAACTTTGCACATTTCGTGGAAAAACTCAAGACAATCCAGTTGGATCCCGAAGATATTTTGGTCAGTTTCGATGTAGAATCACTTTACACAAATGTTCCTGTTAACGACTCAATTTCCATTATATCAGACATACTGGATAACCATAATCTTGATAAGAACTTAATAGACCTAGTGGAAGCTTGTCTTACATCTATATTATTTCGTTTTTCAAGGAACTTTTTATGAATAAACTTCAGGGGCAGCTATGGAATCTCCTCTATCACCTGTGGTAGCGAATATCTTTATGGAAGCCTTTGAGGATATTGCTTTAACATCCGCTCCACTAAAACCGAAGCACTGGTTTAGATATGTAGATGATACTTTTGTTGTTTGGCCTCATGGACAGGATAATCTACTCATATTTCTGGACCACCTTAACCAGCAACATCATAATATCAAATTCACGATGGAAATTGAATCTAATGGAACAATTCCCTTTCTAGATGTATGTGTTCAAAGGAAGGAAATGGTACATTAGGACATTCTGTGTATAGAAAACCGACGCATAGAAATAGATACTTAAACGCAAATTCTCATCACCATCCAGCACAAAAGAAATCGGTTATTAACTTAATAATAATAATAATAATAATAATAATAAACACGTTTATTATTCCAACAGAAAATTACAAATAAAAAAAAAATAAATAAACATAGACATCTACAATAGGAATAAAAGCCACTTATCAGCTTCCTTCACAAGCGAAGGGGCTGTTGAAGCCTCTTAAATAATTGTAAAAAAATATTATTAACTGTCATAAAAAAAGTTAGTTTGAAGTTTTTCTAACAAAGAGTGGTGCAGGGTGATTAAACAAAAAAAATATATATATATATATATATATATATATATATATATATATATATATATACCTACGAAAGTACGCGTCCAAGTTAATAGCGCTATGCTACTGAGGCACGAGACAGAAAATGAGAGAGAATTATTTTAGACATATCGAGAAAATAAATACTAGTTTTTTTGTTTAACGAGGTCCGCTGTTATTGTAGTTGTTGGTCGAGCAATTTATTTTTCATTGATTTTTTAAAGGATGCAACTGACAGTGACGTACTGGTTATTTTATATTTGTTGATTAAGTTAGCAATTTGATAAGAATAACTTTTTTTAAACTGTTCTTTGTTGTGTAAAGGTACTGATAGCAGATACTGTCGGAGTAAATTTAAATTATGCACATCCGTACGATATTGAAGTTTATCGAGGAGATATGGAGGACGGTGAAATTTTAAAATTTTGTAAAAAAAGCAGATAGAGTGTAAGATACGACGATGTTGCATGTTAAGCCAGCCCAATTCGGGCAGTTTATGTGAAACCCTCTGCCTTCGTCTAATACCGTAAATAAAACGTATACATGCAACTTACTAGTATTCAGAGCTATTTCAATTTCTGATCAAGATTCTTTAATATCGGAAACATCGAAACTGACCGAAGCTCTCAGAAGGAATGGCTATTGCACTGAAGATATTACGCGTTCAATTAAAAGACATAGTAAACCAACTTCGCCAAAGGAGGATGATAAAGAGCCACCATTAAGTAGTGTTGTTCTTCCTTACATACATGGCACTACAGACAAAATAGGACGATTACTTCGGCGGTCCAACAAACGTACAATCTTCAATACACATAAGAAGATTGGACAATGCTTGCGATCCCCGAAAGATCTTGTACCTTTCCAAACAGAAGGAGTATATAAAATTCCTTGCTTCTGTGGAGAAGTATATGTGAGAGAAACAGGACGCTCAATATCAACTAGACTTAAGACACTTGAACGATGTATTAAAAAGAAACAAATTGTTCAATCTGCTGTAGCTAAACACCAGCATAACACTGGCCATTTCATAAATGTAAAGGAAACCAAGGTTCTAGCATCGGTTCCAGATTTTATAAACGAAAAGTTAGAGAATCTATTGAAATATTTAAACATTCAATAGAGATATGGGTTACGGTCTACATCACACGTGGAAACCGATCTTAACATGGGGTCAAGGTTCGGCGAGCACAAGTCGGGTATAAAAGCCCGCCTGATTCTCTTCGAGCTCATTCAGTGTTCAGATCTCGTGGAGTAAAGATCCCTGAAGATGCTTCGTGCAATCGAAGGCGAAACGTCGGATAGTAATTCCAATTTGACACGGTCTAATCCGAAGAACCATGATTTCTTATATGTTAGAATTACAGAATGGCAATGATTTATACATTAATGATGAAACCGAATGAAGCTTCTGGGCCTGGGAATCTGCATCAGCAAAACGACGTCCCTTCTTAAAATTGTCTCTCAGAGAATCGTTATGTCAGTTTGTCCTGGGAACGGTGCATATAACTCCTCCCATGCTAAGCTGAGAAAATAACTGAGTTGATTTTAGTAGCATCTATATTGGTTTCTTCGATTTCTTGATTTTTGGGTTTTCCTTTTTTGCGGACGGTCCTATAGAAATAGTTAGTCAGTGAATATCTTTTCCATATGACGAGTAAATGACGATAAATGATATTGTGGAAGTACTAATTACCGGAGAAAAGATTGACTTTCTTTCTTCGATTGGTGATATCCTATTAGCCATGTCCTTTACATGATAGATCTCTTCGAAATTTATTTTGGTAAGATTCGGTGTTTGATAAGTATTTCTTGTTCTTAAATTTGAGATTTGGAATTCTGGCAATAAGAGTGGTTTTCCCTACCTTATGCGTATGTCGTTTGTAAATGTCTTTGTTCTTACTTGAATTTGGCACATTTTTGGAATTTTAAGAAAGATAGGGTGGTCAATTTCGATGTATTGATCGGTTCTGCATTTTGAAAATATTCTTTCTTCTTTTACTGGTTGGGCTAGTATTTCGTCTTGGTGTAATTTGCACGGAGATTGGCTCATCGATGGTTATTTGGAAAATTTGACAATCATCTAATTGGGAACCTTCCATTAGTTGGAGAGTGCAACGATCGTGCGGGTGGAAATCTTCATTACAGTAATACGTCTCATCTAGCAGAGGACAGGTAACTTTTTTAAATTGTGTTCTTTCTTCTGTGCATGCTAGGTAAGGATATTTGAGAATAAATATTTTTGGACTTTGGACTACAGGAAAAAGGTGTTAGAAGGTAAAGGTTTCACATGAATTAAACTTATTTATGAAAAATTACCCTTCTTTTTGAAAAGCTAACTTGTGTGCCTAGAAACTGATAGAACGAGAGCATGTCTTTAAAATTTGTTATTTCGTTATTATTATACATGACTTTTAGTTCTTTTAACATTTCTCGCATTTCTGATACTGACATTATATCATGATTTGTTTGTAAAATTGAAATTGTTTCATAATAGTTATTAATTAGTTGTTTAGATAAAGAAATTTGAGATTTTAACTCAGTTATAATGTGTTCCGCTATTCGATCCCGAATATCGTGACATTGGGGATCGGATAGCAATCGTCATTACCTTTTTCGTTAATTTTTCAGTAATCTTATCTGTTGTCCTTAATTCATGTTTGATTTTTTAAGAAAATGTCTGGTGTTTGTAGAAAATGTCTGAGAACTCTCTGCACAAATTGAACAATAGCAGCTTTTTCTTCGCTGTTCACGTGGTCTGTGGGAAGTGTATTTTCTAGGTCTAATTTTTGAAATTGGATTTTGAGATTTTGACAATTTTGGGTAACATTTTCCAATAGGTTCTGTTAATGTCACGGAAATAGTTCTATTAGAATTATTTTGAATTTCCAAAGGGGCAAATCCATTTTTTGAATGGGTCAAAATTTGGAGAATTAGAAGACTAATTGTTAAAGTTGCCTGCTTTAGTTAAAATATCTCCTTCGCAAACTGTGACTGGAACATTCTTTATTACTTTTTCGTTGGGATTTTAAAAAACCGGAAACATTCACATCTTCTGGTTGTCTATATTTAAAAGGTATTTCGATACTTCTACCTACTATTATTTATTAAGTCAATATTTAATTCATGGCTATAAGATCTATTAATTCTAGTCATGAAAATCAAATAAAATAAAATCATTCTTATAATTTGTACGAAATTCCGTGAAAACTTGTATTGAAGCTTGAAAACATGCGTTTTGACTACCAATTGTTGTTTTTATTGTATTATTTGTTTGATATATACACCGCGGATAAAATTGTTCTGCAATCGACGGTTTTCCTGTATCAATTAATAATTTTAATTTTGGCTTATTGATTTTGACATGCGGAAGTACGTTATTTGATGATATATTAATTTCTATTAAGTTTGGGGGTCGTCCGGCCCTCGATCCTGAAAATTCTGTAGATTGTCTACATAGGATTCGTTATAAGTTCGTTTTTGTTCGTCATTTCCTTCAAAATTTTGGTTTTATTTTTTTGAAGTTTCGTTTTTATAGAGGTCATATCAATTTTGGGGGTCGAAATAACAATTATCGGTATAACCGTTTTGCATTTCGTCATAAGAGTTTTCTGTTTCATCATAATATTCATTTGAGTGTAATTCCTCGAATACAAAGTTAGGCTTTTGACTGTTGAAATTTGATCTGAAAAAATTTTGATTTGAAAAATTTTGGTTTGAAAAATTTTGGTTCGACGGATTTCGTTTGTTCATCGTTATAGTAGAATTTCTAGATGTTGTTTGATGATGTTTAAATGCATATTATTTTTTAGTGTACCAGTACAAAATGACGAAGTAAAATTGGGTCAATAAATTATTTAAAAATCATCCTACAAAAATTATTTATTAGATTGATTTCAAATTGTCTGCAAGTATTAAGTGTGATATACAGATGAACTGGTAGAATTGTGGAACAAATTTACAATGGTGGAGCAAAATGGCGTAAATGTTTGTAATCGTGAAAAAATCACCCTCCCAGGTTGTCACATATCTTCACGTTTTCTGAATTTCATCGGTCTGTCTATCAATTTACTTCAAATTAAGCACAAAAATCAAATGTTACATAGGAATAAACTGGTAAGATTTTGGCATGAATCCAAGATGACAAAACAAAATGGTTGCTTAACGGAATATTAAAAAAATCATCTTCATAAACCTACTTTTTATATTGATTTCAAATATTCAGCCAGAATTAAGTGATATATAGAGATAAATTGGAAACAATGTGGTACGAATTCAAGATTACGGAACAAAATGGCGAACAAATAAAATGTTTAAAAATAGAACGTTTAAAAGACTTCTTATTTCATTGACTCCAAATTTTATACAAAACTTAGACCTTTGTTGTATTGTGTTTAATTTAATTTTTGCACATATGCACATTTAGTAATATCTTTCACATTATATAGTTTCCTTATCCATTTCTTAGAAATCGGGTTCTCTGTTTTTTTTTTATAATTTCATTTCAATCTCCCCCCCACGTGTCAGAATATTACTCCACTATAGCCATGCAGGATGGAGGTTATATTATGAATTAAAAGAAAGGTCGAGAGAATGCAATGGAGCATAAGGAATGCCCGAGAGAGTGGCTGAACAACATAATAGCTTCATCCACTGTGTGAAATATAAAGTGCCATAAAATTATAGAGTTTTATTCACCCCTAAAAACGAAATCTCTATCAAACGTTTTAGATTATATATAATGACCAGAAGCTTTACACTGAAAGCAAAATTTACGAGTAAGACTTTATTATGGTATTAAAATGAAGTTATGGATCTCTAGCGGCAATCAAAGCGTACATAAAATTGACTAACGCAATTATTTTTTCAAGGAAAGAGCCTTTTGTGCTGCTAATTGTAGAATTTTATTTGGCTTTTAGAGACAGGCACTGTTTTATTAGAAAATGATAAAGTTATGAATATAATTCTAGGTTTTTAAAGTTGTCATCGTTGATGATCCCGGAATTGGGAAAAACGGTACAGGGAACGTATTTCTCTTTATATAAAACGAGAGTACCATGAAAGCGGATATTATAAACCTTCTTGAGGATCAAACATTCAGCACTTACAGCTGAACAAGACAATGCTTTGGGAAAAAATCGAATTTCTCTAGGTAGAAATTAAAATTTGCCAAATTCTTATTTATGGGATACAGGAGAAACTATTTTAATATGTTTCTTCCAAACTTACCCACAAATCTTGTTAGTACCTTAATATATAGAGGATACTTTTAGAATCCTTAAAATTGAAAGGGTCCGGTAACGCAATTTCTAATGATCTATCAATCTGAAAAAATTTAATGAATCTCAAAATTCCAGCGCAAATCATACAGCCTCGACTACAACTTTGGATAGTGAATCTGTTTTATCTGCTGATTTGCAAATTGAGTTAAATACACCTTTAGATCTGGTAGACAACTTGTCCGTATCAGGAATGAGTAGTGGTTAAAATATTCAATCTAGACAATCTAATACTAATTTATCTTAATGTACAGGGTGGTCCAATAATAGAGGACTGTAGCTCGAGAAGCGTTAATGACAGAACTTAAGGAAAAACATATTTATAAGTAAATTGGCCAAGAGAAATTGCTGTAAATTATTTTTAAATTCGAAAGTTTTTGACCAATTTTGTCTATTTTCAAAAATAAAGTGGTGGGGGAATGTCAAACATGTGTACATTCAAATGTAGATATCTCTGTTTTGGATAAACCGATTTTAGTCAACTTGGTGTCGAAAAAAGTGCTTTTTTTCCTCTACTCGAGAAGCTATAAACTGCACCATAATAATTTTCTTAGTGGTCACTAGATGGCGTTGTTTAAGAATTCTCCAAATAATGCTGTTTTTCTCAAAAAAATCAAATGGTACGCTACGACTTGGTAGTTATGAAGGGTACTGAACAGTGAAATAAAAAATTCAGGTCCGCATTTATTTATTTAGTAATTTATTTATTTATTGATAAGGAATACAAAACGGGACAAACCCAGAAACAGTATTCACTAGTACTATACTTATAAACATGATATAATAGTAACCTACACATATCTAAAAAAAAATATGATTATACGAACTGAGTATTAGAATGATAATAAAAAAGTAAAATACATTAACAAATATGACTTCAATAAAATCTTTTTAATGTATTGCTAAATGTTGATAGTGAAAAGGAACAAATATCCAAATCAACTAAGTTCAAAAGTGTATTATAAGATTTACAGCAACGATATAAAGATGAGTTTAAGTGATAGATACTATTGCTTGGTTGGATGCGGAAAAAATGTTTATTTCTTGTGTTGTGTGATGGGATATTTATATGTAATAAATTAACTAAAGGCACTGAATCAATCATATTATTTAGAATTTTATATACAAATTTTATGTCATACATTTGTCTTCTGTCTTCGAGTGACAATAGAATAAGGTTTCGTTAAATCGATAAAAGGTGTATAGAATTTATTATTAAGATATTTTATAAATTTTTCCTGAACGCGATCGATTTTACTAATATATATATATATATATATATATATATATATATATATATATATATATATCGTACTGAGCATTCCAAATCACCGATCCGAAACAAAGCACACTATTTACGTATGACATATACCGCGTATGAATAGATTCTAACCGTCTAAAACTTTTACAACAATTTTTTTTGCTTTTGTGCCTATGTGTTGAATGTGATGATCAAACAACAATTTACTATCAAAACATATACCTATATCTTTTATAATAGACACCCTAGCTAGTGGTATGGTATTAATTATATAATTAAAATGTATTTTATTTAAGTTTCTAGAGTATGTTATTATGTGACATTTTTTTAGATTGAGATATAGGCAATTTCGCTGACAGTAGGAAGAAAGATTGTTAAGGTCATGTTGTATGAGCAACACATCAGATGAGTTAGTGAGTCTATGAAATATTTTTAGGTCATCAGCGTACATTAAAAAATGCGAAAATTTAAGGCTACTAGCAATATCATTAATATAAATATTAAATAAGAGAGGTGCCCCTGAAGCACTCCTGAACTGATCTCTGTAGAAGCCGACTTGAACATACCAATTTTAACCGCTTGACTTCTATTACTTATATATGATAAAAACTATCTAAGTAGACTTCTATGATTACCAACCCCAGTTTGTTTATCAGAATGTTGTGATCAATTTTATCAAATGTCTTACAGAAATCGGTATAGACGGCGTCAACTTGAAAACCCTCGTTCATGTTATTCAGTAAGTACTGTGAGTATATGAACAAGTTGCACTCGACGGAACGGTTTCTCATAAAGCCATGTTGTTCGGTGTTGATTATATTTTCACAGCTTTGCTTTGATACATAACTTAGATGTAGTTCGGTAATTCTCTACAAGGAATTTGTTGCCGAATTTTAATATAGGAACAATTAAGGCAGATTTCCAAATATGTGGGAAGTAGCCCTCATTTAGAGACTTATTAAAGATGTTATGTTATTGATGAGATATTTCATAAACACAATTCTTTAGAAACACAGTGGGTACATTGTCAACACCCGCAGCTTTGTCTAGAAGACCTTTTATTTTATTAATAATAGTGGAAATAGGTATGTAATAATTAGAAATATTATTTTGGTGGCGCTGATTAGACCCTACATAATTTTAACTAACAGTACTCAATGGATTGAAAACAGAATTAAAATAAGAGTAGAAAATGTCACATATTTTTTTACCATCCGTTACCATTTCATTAGAATTAGGATTTTGCTTTGTTTTTCTTAGATCTAACAAATTATTTATATATATTTACCGCGAATCAGCCGAAATGGCGTCCTCAACACGACCAATATAATTTTTGTAATCGGTATCAATTAAGTATTTAGAACGCCCTCTAAGCAATTTAAAGGCAAGATAATCAAGATCATTATCTTATTCTTTCCATCTGCAATACATCTTGTTTTCTTTCCTGATAACCTTTATGCTGCCTGCACTAAACCAGTGAGGATATTTTGGTTTATATCTACAATGTTTAGGACCATGTTTTAACATAGTATTATTAATTATAGAGTATAACACTCTTACATTGTGTTCCGTATTCAAATTGCGTAGGGTTTCATCCCAATTCACTCAATTCAGCTGTCTTTATACTATTGTAGTCGTCAAAGTTGAAATTCAAATCAAAGTTACTATTTTGAGTTTAAAAGAAAAAGGTATTTCACGCAAGTTGAATGTGAATTCCAGTGTGTTATGGAACCTGTGTTCGTTAACCAAGGCTGTATCGCAGATTTGCATATTAGAAATTTGAAAATTAATATCTAGGACAAGATCAAGAGTATTGCTAGCTGTATTAAGAAAATAATTAAACTGCGAAAGCCCCTAAAAAGCAAGTGTATCTACCAACATATTTGAATATTGATCAGTAAAATTTAGAAGAATACAGTTTTTATTAATTGGGTCTTGCGATCGCTTAATGTTGGGAAGATTGAAATCTCCGCCTATAATAAATGAGTCATTTGGATTATTGTTCATAATTTCATCTAGTTTTGAATAAAAGGCAGTTAAACAGGCACTACCACAAGGGGCGATGTATATACAACACACATGAAACTAAAACTTATTTTCTAGACTAGGATATATAGTCACCCACAAATCTTCGGCATCTGATGACCAGCTATTAGAATACTACGTAGCTTAGAGTCAATAACTATTAAAACACTACCGCCATCACGTTTGGTGGATAGAATAGAGTCAATTCGATCACGTCGATAAACATTATAAATATCAGAAAGACACTGATGAAGAAATCTCGGGATTAAGCCAAGTTTCAGTTAAACATAAAATATCGTGATCACAATTTAAAGAATTTTTATATAAATATTCTAATTTGCTTTTCAATTCAAGAAAATTTTTATACAGATAGGAAACAGATATACTTAAAAAAAGTTATTTAGGTTTTATTACATAAAACTTACAATCGGTTAGCGTCGTCCTCAGAAACACTTTTATAATAGAAGATGCTTGCGAACAAAAACGCTGCTCGAACCCACACATATTTGTAATTTTCTGTTTTCGCAGCGTCTTTAGCATACTTTAACTTTTACTTACATTGGTTAAGTGTTCCTTGATAAGTGATAATTAAATTAAGAAAGTTGATGATGGTCTCTCGATTCCGAAACATCAGATTGAAAAATAAACCCTGCCATTTTTAGAGGAGAAAAAATGACAATAACAGAGAGGAAATTATTTTCATTTCTCATTTCAATGAATCCTAAAATTTTACGAAAACCAAAAAACTGGAGAAAAACAGGACTACAATAGAAAATTTAGTAATCTTGCATAAGTGTAAAGGACTTTCTTCAGTGAAACAACAAAAGAACAATGACGAAATGAACCAACAATAAACTAACAACAAATATATTTAAAATTACTGAAAACTACTTTTCGGCCGCCATTGTAAATACAAAGTTGCAATCTTTCCTGTGTCGGTTGAACTGCAGCCTCCACTTCTGCTTGAGAGATACTTTGGATGGCATTCCTAATACGGTCCACTATATCGTTTCTTGTAATAGGTCGAGTCGCATATACCAAATCTTTTTACCTTAAGTAGTTTTCAGTAAATTTTAATATATTTGTTGTTAGTTCATTTCGTCGTTTTTTTTTTGTTGTTTTACTGAAGCACGGTAGAACTCGGTTTAATCTTTTTGCCCAAACCGAGATGAAAACAACAAAAATATTTTATAAAAAACTGACAATTCTACCCCAAATTTTAGACATTTGCTTTTTTGTTTCTAGTGAATTTAGACATACCCTACTATCTACTAATTTAAAACAAAGAAGATTATTAAAAATATTGAACTTTGAGTCTTTCAAAATAACTATATAGAAATATATTAAAAATCGATAAAAATGCGCTCTCACACATCTTTATCAAAAGTTCGTGGCCGGAAAAGATATATGTATAATAGCAGAAATATATAATTTCTGCAGGTGCAAAACGGCCTACAAGAAGAATTGCTTTCGATTATGTCACAGGGTACCCTCCTGCGATCATGATTTCTGGGCCTCTACCCTCATCAGGTAGGCTTGTACCCATGGAGATCTGATCAGATCTTTTCTTCTTGTAGGCCGTTTTGCACCTGAAGAAATTATATATTTCTGCTATATATATATATATATATATATATATATATATATATATATATATATATATATATATAAATATATATTTTTCGAGAGCCCTCATAATTTTTAATAAAAGTACGTTTAACCGTTTTAAAAACTTAAAATACTACTGAGATACGAAAGATGGCTCAAAAGAGATATTTTTCAATTTCACTCTGTGCCGCAAAAACTAAGTGGACTATAAAAATTCTGTTAGCGGGATGTTTAGTTTTACAAGAGAGTCGTTAAAACTACAATTCTCAACATAAAAAATAAGCGAGAAAAGTGTCGAAAATGGGATATCCTAATTTACTATAAAGTGACTAAAAGTTTACCCAATAATAAAGTAACCTGCATAATAAAACTAATCTGTCACTTAGATCACATAGATTTCAATAGATAAAATATGGTTAACTTGTTGCCTTACGTAAGGAAACATTATCTCTCAACAATGAGCGCTTAATTACTAAAAAAGGCAAGTTGCTTTGCCGTTCCTACAGAGTTAATAATTGTCAAAGGCACCGTACAAATTACTTTTCATCGCAGCCCTTAGTAGTTCCTGACATGATAATTGTTCGACTACAGACAGCAACGATACGGAGACGTACTTATCTGCATTCTCTGAAAACGCAGATATTCACGTTTCTGACATGCTTCAGTTAATCTATTCAGACATCCACGAGGGTTTCTTAAAGCATTGTTTCGGAATGTTGATAAATGGGAGTCATTTCGTCGTGATTCGGTAAATTGCTTGACCAAATGATGTAATCGTTAACCTTTGTTCCCAGATTGATTTAGTAATTTTATTTAATCCATAGATCCTGCTTAATGAAAATTTCCACTGTGCTTATATCCCATTTTGAAATATTCAGTTATAAGAATTATGTCGACCCTTCACAGAAATTATGTCGACATTTTTAAGAACATTAAATTGTTAATATCTGCGGTGTTGCCATTTTACTTAACTTGAAAGAGGATACTATTGTAATCGTGAAAAAATCATCTTCCTAGATTTAAGCAGATGTTTGCCTTTTGTCGCGAACCCAGATAACAAATTTTCTGCAGTCCTCATCGTTTTTGCAAAAATTTGAAAAACAAATAGTTTTTTGAGGTAATTTTATATAGGTAGGAATGTCTTCTGCCAAACGTATTTTGAATTATAAATAAAAAAAAATTACTGGAGTTACTTCAGGAAGAAATTTGTCTACGCGCTTGCCAATAAATTCTATATACGTAATCCTAGCTTTATATTATATTTTAATAAGTAACGTAACATTTATAGACAGACAATTAGGGCCGTAAATGTAAATGACCTTCGTGCAAAAAACAATAAATTTCCTATTATTAGTAGCATAAGTTCTAAAGATTTTAATAAATTTTATTGTTCAGTAGCTACAAATTTATCCGCAGTAACAACTTCCCCTAACGTTGATCCAATAAGTTTTCTAAATAATTTTAATGTATCTGATGCATTCTATCTTTGCCGTGTGACCGTACAAGATATTACGGACACTTTTTCAAATGTCCGTAAAAAAGGGGTTCTGGATGGGAATCCTTAAATATATTTTTAAACCTGCCTGATAATTTTCTTGAGATCTTGGCGAATGCCATAAACCATTCATTTTATACAGGAATCTTTCCAGCATGCCTTAACCATGGTATTATTCCTTTTTTTAAGGGTGGGGATGTGGAAAACCCATCAAATTTTCAACCCATCGCCTTATTGCCAACACAATAAAAAATTATTGAGTGCATAGTAGCTTGGCTTCCAGTCCACAAAGGGTACGCATGATGCGATATTTTCGTTCCTTGAAAAAGTATATCTAAAACTAGATGATTTAGAAGCTGCTGCAGCGGCATTCTGTGATTTATCAAAAGCCTTCGACAGCGCAAATTATGAAATACTGCTGAGAAAGCTTGAAATCTACGAGTTTAGAGGTGAGGTGCTTGGATGGTTTGAATCATATTTGTCTGGGCGTTGTCAGAGTGTAATAGCGGAGCAGCGGAATATCAATTTTGGTGTACCTCAAGGCTCAGTTTTCGATCCGCTGTTATTTGTTCTGTATAATAATGACATAGTGCATATCTATATAACTGGGCTATTCACGTAATAATAATGTGGACAGCTGCAACCTTTTGATTAGTATAAATTCTGATATGGAGAGAGTTAAAGATTGGTGTTTTATAAATCACTTGTCATAAAATATTTCCAAAACGAATATTTTGAATTTTAAGTGTGAGTTGGGAGATATTTTACTTTATTGGGAAATCAATCGATTAACCGTCTAGAGTTTAATAAGTTTTTGGGGTTATACGTTGATAGTAAATTAAAATGTATGATCACATTTTTAAAACTGAGGGGGAGGTTAACTTCAAATTGCTACGCAATGAGAGTTATCTGAAGGAAATTGAATGTAAATATTATTTGAAGGGCGTATTTTACCTTAATCTCATCTGCGTTATGTTAATGGGACTTTAGGACAAGATTTAGACATTGTAAAGTAAAATAAAGGTTTTGTACTAACTAGTAAAATAACATGGATCCAAACCAGTAGGAAAGAATTTATCAAAAAATACTTTACCCTTACAAATTATAGGAACTAGTAGGTACTAGATAACTTTATTGTAACCTAGGTAAAAATACTTAAAAGTTTCAACGTAGGGAGAGTATTTAACTACGAATCCTAAAATACTATGTAAGGCGCAATGGTCTATATAGATGTTAGCTACTCTACAGACATTAAAACAGGAACAACCTCTCTACAGGAGGACACGATCAATGGAATAACTAGCAGAACTGTTCGAGATCACAAGATTTGACTATTCTAGACTTTTTCAGAAACATGTGGGAAATAGTATTTATTCAGTCGGTAAAATTCTGGTAGTTTAGAAAAACTTCATTACCCGAGTTAGTAAAGTAAAAAGAGTCGAAATTATTTATAAACAGAAATACTAAACCGAGATAATTTTAATATTCAATTAGTAGGTTTTGCCTAATAATCTAATCTCCAATTTAACATATGCTACTTAATTTAATACAACAAAATAATCTTTAAAATTGTATTAATATAATGATATTATATTAATATAATTTTAAAGATTATTTTGTTGTTTAACAAATATCCTGAATATAATATTTTATATATTCCGTCCAAATAAAACTGAATTCTGGGCAAAATTCTGCGAAAACATCAACAAGGTCAGCCAGAGGTAAGTAAATAAGCGGATTGCAATATTATCTTGGGTTGCCTGTAGCATCTTTAAATCCTTAAAATATAAAGTTTTTCTTCTAAATTTGTCAACAAACAGATATTATATTTCTAAAATCTAAAATAATGTTTTAAAAATTAGCTTTACTTTATTAAAATGGATTTCAGAGTATTAAAAAAGCAGTCTTTTGAAGTATATAATCTATATGGAATTAAATTAACATTTAAATAGATAGAAAGAGCGTACGTGAAGGCTTGAAATTAAATTTATCGCTCAGGATTAGTTTCAATTTGATATTTTCTGAATAAATAGTTAGAGTTCCAGTGAAAGCAATGAAAATCATATAACAGAAAGGAATGAATATCATATCATTTCAAGTTAGCCATATTTTTTGAGATTATAAAGTTGTGCTTGCATACGTTGTGAATTTTATTGCAATGGCAAATAATGCTCTCCCCTCTGTTTCTCTCATGCACTTTTTCATTAACCCATACGGGCTTCACTTCGCGGTATACTGAGTACTAAGCACCTTACCAACCAAACCAATTAAATACTTCTAAAACTTAGCACTTGATTATCCTTTTAAAACATTTTAGGTCCATTACTAATAATGTGTGTAGTTCTTATTATACTCCAGGCGGTGCGTCAAGGAATTATGTGAAAACGGAAAAAATTAAACAGTCTATTTAGTAGTTTTTAGTTAGATTTGGGGTTCACGAAAAACATGTTAAAAATTTCACCACCTCCGATGAAAAGGCGACTCTTTAAACATGCAAATTAGGTACAAGAAGTTTTTTTGTGCATTAACTCTATCATACAATATATGGGTTGATATCAAACTGTCGCACGTATACATAGTGTTAATTAATGTCGTGGACATATTTCAGGGGGTGATAGTACTCGACAAAATAGTAAAAAAATGCCAATGTATAGCGTGGTCAAAAACTCACCAGTTTCGTTATACAGGGTATCAAAGTTTCAATTTTTTTTCTCGTTTTTTGCATTTTTTTCCAGTTCCTTCTGAGACAATTAGTTCAAATTTAGAACATGTATTATTTTTAAGAACCTCTACGATAAAATATTAAAATCGTGGATGGTAGTATACAGGGTGTTACATTTTTTTGCACCACCTATAAGTTTATCTCGCGGAACTGTTTTTTGCAGTACCCTGTATGAATTTTGATATAAAATTTAAACCCCTTGTTCATTTCTTTAGCTCTTTCGTATTTTGCATTATTCTCGTATCTATCACAGTTTTCGACTTATTTGCAATAATTGCCACAGATGCGAATTAAGTGTAGGCTAAATAATGAAACTGGAAAAAAAGGTAGTAGGCTGAGGCAGGTCATTTGTTAATTCTGTTCTGTAATCTGACATTTTGTAAGAAATATTTTTTTGTTTGACGTTTCCGTAGTTGTTTCGAGTTGTTTAATGATGGTTGAATTCACAAATCAAGAATATGCAGAAAATCATTTCATTTATGGACTTGCCAACGGCAATTGTTATGAAGCCAGATGACTCTATGAACAGAAATATCCAGAACGCATGGTGTCCAGTAGACAAACATTTGCAAAGGTACATAATCGGCTATGTGAAAATGGAACATTCAAGAAATCCACTCATTTAGCAGGAGCAAATAGAACGGTTAGGACTCCTGAAGTTGAGGAAGCAGTCCTGAATGCAGTAGAAAATGATCGTGCTACCAGTACGAGGAAAATTGCAGCAATACTTAACATTTCATTTATGCTTGTATAGAAAATTTTATTAGACAACTTATTGTATCCTTACCACATCCAAAGGGTTCAAGCTCTTCTCCCACGTGACTTTCTTACAAATGCTAGCCCAAAATCCATTATTTGGAAACACGATTTTATTTAGCGATTAGGCAAATTTTTCTAGAAATGCCATACGTAATTTTCATAACAATCATTTTTGGGCAGAAGAGAATCCGCATTCGATACATGAAAATAATTTCCAGCAACAATTTTAGTAACTATGTGAGCCGGCATTATTGGAGATTATTAGATAGGTCCATTTTTCCTGCCAGCAAGGCTAAACGGACGATATTATCGTCAATTTCTCAAAGACGAACTCCCAGTATTGCTTGAAGACGTGCCAATTCCTCTTAGAAATGAAATGTCCACATTTCAGCATAGAGGTGAGGGAGTTTCTAAATAATAATTTTAACAACTGTTGGATAGGGCGAGGGGGACCTCAGCCATAGCCCCCTAGATCTCCAGATCTGAATAGCCTGGATTTCTTTTTCTGAGGACACCTGAAAATATTGGTGTATCAGACACCAATCCAGACAGAAGAAGATTTAAGAAACAGAATAATAGCTCCATGCGACATCATTCGCAATACTCCTGGAATATTTGACAGCGTCATTCAGTCCATGAGGCGAAGACTAGATTCTTGCATTCTAGCAAGAGGCGGACATTTTCAACAACTTTTATAATTTTGTTTTATTTTTAATTTAACTGTAATAATTTTATCTGATTGTTCGTTATCATGTCGGTTGATTTAAAATAAAACCTGTTTCTTATTTTTTTGCTTAATTTCGCCTACGTGCCATCGATGCAATGCATCGATTACTGCAAATAAGTCGAAAACTGTGATAGATATGAGAATAATGCAAAATATGAAAGAGCTAAAGAAATGAACAGAGTTTAAATTTTATATCAGAATTCATACAGGGTGCTCCAAAAAAGTTCTGCAAGATAAACAGGTGGTGCAAAAAAATGTAACACCCTGTATACTACCATCCACGATTTTTATATTTTATCGTAGAGGTTCTTAAAAGTAATACATGTTCTAAATTTGAACTAATTGTCTCAGAAGGAACTGGAAAAAAACGCAAAAAACGAGAAAAAAATTGAAACTTTGACACCCTGTATAACGAAAATGGTGCGTTTTGGACCATGTATATATTGGCATTTTTTTATTATTTTGTCAAGTACTATCACACCCTGAAATATGTTCACGACTTTAATTAACTCCCTGTATAGTCCAAGAAGTTGAGCCATCAATTGTTGGTGCGTTGATTTTATCACCATAAACTGCTATCGAAGTAGTAAATGTTTACTTCTTCAGTTTACTCATTTGTTTTTCAAGATCTTGTACTTTGTTGTCAACCTGCTTAACTTCCATTTCAAGATCTTTTCTAACTTTGTCTGTACGCTCTTCAATTTGTTCTTTGTATCTCTCCAATGTCAATAATGATGACTTTTTGCATGAGATCTTATTTTTTTATAATAGCATTTTGAACCCATTTCTGCCTTCGATGTAGTTCTTTTTGTCTCCTATTATCTTGTTCAATTAGAATATTTTCAAGACAGTCCTATTCTTTTTGTCTTTTGACCTTCAAATCTTACATTATTTTAATATTCCTTGTAGTTCTACCTATCTTTTGGTGTCTTCGGCTTCTTTTTCATATTTTTCCTTAGATTCTTAACCGATGGACCTCTCCATGAGAATATTCCGATCTACTTGTAGTTTATTGAGTTGTTCTTCAATTTGCTTTACTTGTCCTTCCATTTTAGTTGTTTATTGTCTGGTGTTTCGCACGCAATTTTATTTCTTTATGTTCTTTTTTTCACGCTGGCAAAGTCAATTTGCACGAATCTTGCTTATTTTTAGAATTCCATTTTCTATAATTGTCTTGAAATGACTCTTCTCAGGTTTTTTTGAGGTATTAAACTTATTAGAATAGTTAAATCAAATTATCATATCAATTACAAATAGAACTATCTAGAACTTTCTTGATAATATCTGTCTTCTTGATATAAAACACACTATACCAAACTTAAAATTTACAGGTTTTTTTGGAATTTTCTTGAAATTTCACATTGTAGTCACAATCAGATAAATAGTCATGTCCGGGAATATTTTATTGTACAGGATGGCGCATCGAAAACAAAACAGAGCCATTTACAGGCAACTCATAATTTTTTTGAATAAAGCTCGGATCCGTCGATTTAAATTATCATAAAATCACGTTCATACCTGCAGCCCCCTAGACGGGAGTGGCACCACCCCTAAAATCTTAAATAGAAAGGGGGGTCGAATGATACCTCATTTTAATTAAAATATTGTCCTTTAATTAGAAGTAGTAGTAGTAGTAGTAGTAGTTTTAGAGGTTTATTGATTTAAAGTTTAAAGTAGATTTTAATACATCAGATTAGTGGAGATCAATTAAAGCAAGAAATTTGCCAGCAAGTGGTGTAAAAATAACTAGTGAGAATACTGGTGTTATTATTTAATGCATTTTAAACTCGTGCGTCACTTACGCAAGCATACGGAGTTCTTTAATTTTAGAGTTTTAAATAGTTGTGTCAAAAAAAACTGCACAATAATAAATAACAAGAATGTACTTACGCGTCACCCAAGTAAATGTTGAAAATGAATACCTTCACTCTTCATGCAGTAATAGAGGTTTTGCTCAAAACGTTGCCGCACATTCTGCAATATTTCAGGAGTAATTAGCAGGCACTCATTTACAATTATGTGTTACAAATCTTGTAATAAAGTCGATTGAGTCGCATGGATTTTGCTTTTATTCAGAAAGAAATCCAGAGGTGACAAATCGGGCGATCTTGTGGGCCATTCAATAGAACCTCTTCTTCAAATCCACCGACTTGAAAACGTCTAAATATTGTCGAACAAATATTGCAAAATGTAGCGGGGCACCCTCCTGTTGGAACATCAACATATCCTCAACGTATCGCCGATCATTCTGATTTTCAATTATTGCTGTTAACGCTGGATCTATCGAGTCTTGTAATAATTGTAAATAAATTTCACCTGTCAAATTTCCAGGCGAAAAAAAAGGACCAACTATATGATCGCCAAAAATACCAGCCCAAATATTTATTTTTTATGGCTGTTGGGTGTGTACCTTATGATAAATTCTGGAATTAGAATCGGACCAATATCGGCAGTTATGACGATTTACCATGCCGTTTAAAGAAAAAGAGCATTCATCAGAGAAAAAAGTGTTGAATAGAAGGTTTTCATCGTTTATAATTCGTTCACTCATAACTTCACAATATTGTAATCGCCGATCAAAATCCTCTTCATTAAGTTCTTGCACAAGGTGTATTTTGTACGGATGGAAATTATGGGCTTTCAAAATCCTTTAAATACTACGTCAACTAGCACCAGACACAGTTTCCAATTAGCGGATACTTAATGTCAAATCTAGATAAACTCGCCCTAAAACCATCGCTTCTGTTCCCTCGTTTCTTATGGGATTATGAATATTGCGTTTTTTATTGGCCAGTGATCCAGTTTCTCGAAATTTAGCCATAAATTCCAGATTCCATATTTTTAATGCACGTTGCTGTTCTCATGTCGCTCATTAAATATTTGTGACGCTCTATTAGCGCCCTGATTATTTCCGAAAAATATTTCCATAATTTCAATCCTGTCTGCCGTGCTGTGTACCATGGTTAATTTAAAAATGTTAAAAGGTATTTTAACAACAAGGTTTGGTCGTATCAATCGCGTACTCTGTACTAAATTCTTATTTAAAGTCAGTAAGGGGTATTCCTTTTCTTATCTTTTTCAAAAAAGAATTTAACACAATAGCAACTTTTTAAATGTTTTTCTCTTACGATCGGCGCACTGATGAGTCCCGATAGGATGAAAGTATTTGTACAATTACTATGTGTCTATAAAAACTTAAGGTAAATGATATAATTTCTTATGCTTGCTTAAATAATATTGTTTATATTATGTATCGAAACATTCCGTAGACAGACTAGTCTACATGTTGAGGTATGTATTTATATTAAATATTTGCTTCAATTAATTTAAAGTTAAATATTTTTATTCAGTTGCGAAAAAGCCAAAAAAGATTTTTGTTTGTCAATAGCAACTTTGCCACAACAACGCCCAAATAGCTATTTTCAACTGTAAAATGATAAACAAACTACTTTGTTTATAAATAATTTACCGTCAATACTTATTAACAAAAATGCGTTGAAGATATCTCACATATAATTAAATCAATCCAGTTTTATTTATTTTTAGGCTTTACATCCTTAAATAGTCGTAAGAGAAAAATGCGTATACTAAAAAAATTAAACTCTTCAGTGTATTTTATGACACTTGTTGGCAAATTTCATGCTTTAATTGATCTCCACTAATCTGATGTATCATAATCTACTTTAAGTTTTAAATCAATAAATCTCTTAATCTACTGAACTAAAATACATGCATTTTATTATCATTTCGAAGGGAATCGAAAGATCTATAAAATAAGGTATCGCTCGACTCCATTTAAGGTTTTAGGGGTGGTGTCACTCCCGCCTAGGGGGCTGCAGGTATGAACATGATTTTATAATAATAAAATCCTCTGTTTCGTTTTCGTTGCGCCACCCTGAATATAAATATATTAATATTTGTTAACAGTTTCGTTCTGGTTCAAATAAAAATTGCTTCAAAATTTGTCAGAATCTGACAACGATAACTTTATTAAATACTCATTGTAATATATACGGCTCTATATTTTAACACATATATTATAAGTCTAACTCTTAATCGACAACGTCCTCCTTCGATATCCTTACATATACATTAAAAATTTGCTCTAATCTTCCAGACTGCTCTCATCATCCTTTACGTGTTTCTTTACTTTTAGGCTACGAACGTAAAATATTGATGGCTCATTTTCAAATTACGATACAATTCTAGAATTCTAGAGAAGAACACGATCATTCTGTTTATGTGCGTTAGAACAGTTATTGTGTGGGCTCGAAAATGAATGACATTCTGACAATATTAAACATTATTATGATTTTAGTAATTAGTTACCCACAAAGTATTGTATTACAAGTTTTGTATTAATAAACCAGCTTTTGAAGGATAGGAAACATTTTTCGTCGAGTTTTGCAATAAAAGTTAATTCTCAAGAAATGGTGCCTTAACAGTATACCCTATAAGGAAAGTACATATAACCCTTTTGTAGAAAATAATGCATATGTGATAAGTTTTTCTTGACCTCCGAATACAACTCTTAAACAAAAAAAATGCTGTGTATTCAAAATTACCTACCGCCTGGAGTAATATACAGGGCGACGAAGTTGGAAATGTATGTTTTCCTCTTAGTTCAAATAAGTTGTTTAGAATATTTTTAATTAACAGATATTGTATGTATCGTATTATACAGAGTGTATAATAAAATGTTTACTGACAGGTTTTTTCAGGTAATTTTTTAATATGTTTACTAAAATTAAATGAAAATTAAAAACTGTGTTTAACGTTTTTGAAAAAACTGACATCGTTGACTATACATTATAATATAAGTTTTGTACTGTATTTATATGTTTCTAATCCGGACACAACCAATTGGTAACACGGATATGTGAGTAGCACCTACTCAGCAAAAGTACCAACTAACGAAGAGTTTCAGAAAAAGCCAAAAATATGATACTTAATAGAGGAAGTATATTGGTATACAATTGATACAATTTTCTATCTTCTGAATAAATAGTTACAGTCGTAGAAAAGCAATGAATATCACATCACTTCAAGTTAGCAATATTTTTTAAGAATTCCCATTAACCCACTTCGTTATCTACTATTTTTTTAATATAATTATTAAAATTATCGGAAAATAATAATGACAATAGAGTGGTTATAAATTGTAATAACCATTTTATATAGGATTTATATGTTTCTAATCAACTAGCATGAATATCTAAGTAAGTATGCAAGTAACAGTTAATTAATGATTGATACAATTTGATATCTTCAGAATAAATACGTAGTTAGAGTTGCACAGAAAGCAATGAATCTGATAACATTTTCAAAGTTCGCCATATTTTATTTCATGAACTCCAAGGGATGTGCTTTCAAAAGATGTATAAAAATTATCTATCATTTGATTCTGATGTTTTCTAATTTTAACACGTTAAAGTAATTTTACACAAAAAACTTGTTAACATTAAACTGGTTTGGTTTTTTTTTTAAACAAACAAATTACTAAATAATTTTTCTTTTTACTGTCCAAGGCTATTAGTTGTATCATTGTTAATTCAATAATTAGGATGTTTGTTTATAAAGACCCAAGATTAAACATTATTTCAGAACACATAATCCAGCAGCACGCAAAGAAGCCCACCTTCTCCACAACACGGTAAAGGGAATGGAATTTTTGAACAAAATACTACTTTATTTGTATTTTCTCATATTAATGTAATTTCGGAAACGGGCTACAGTTATCTCGTATGTGTTTGAAAATATATTCAGCTACTGAATATACTTATAGACAGAGGAGTGTGACGAAACGCACGTTTAGCTTCGTCAATTAATCGGGAAAGATTTTTAGATAAAAGAAAATGGTGTAACATTATTTGTGACAGTATCAACGCGTAAAAGAAACAAGAACCGTAATTCAAGTGAACTAATTTCAATGTATTTCTACTTTTAGGACTTATATGAAGACATTAGTGAAATGTGATTTCAAAAATATTAACCAAAATGAAGATCATAATCTAATTTTTACGGTTACTTTTGCCGAGATTAAACTTCACTTGGAACTTTGGGTTCAAAATAAACATGATGAGGCATGATATTTATAATTTTCTGGTTTAAGGGGCATTAATTTATGGACGGTTTCAGAATTTCTTAGTCATCAACTTTCTTAAAGAAGATACAGGGCGACTAAAAACATGCGACTGTCTGACTAACTGGAAAAATGTTCTTTCTTCTTTTATTATCTAAGTGTTTTCAAAAGATAAACAGCTGAATTTGTTATAAAATAGTAAGATAACTAGAAAACTATATGATAATCCCTACAACTTTTTTATTTAATCATATAAATATAATACCGTGGATAAAATTCATTTCATTTACAGCCCTCATGGTGGAGAAACTGATATAAGCCACTTATTTGGTTCTTTCTGACAAGTTAAAAAAATATCAGAGTACGTTGCCGAGGCATCAGATCATAGCCAGTGTGCTGAATGCTACATGACTTAGAGCAAACTGTTTTAAAGCAGCAACTGGTACTCAGACATCATCTCAAACCATTAAAAGACGCTTTTTCACTACAGGACTTTGTACGAAAAGAAGAGGAAGTTACTCCCTGCTTCCAAGAAAACATCGTGCTTCTTGAAAACAGTGTTCCGCTGGCGATGCCTACTAGGAAATAACTAAATGGAGTAGATGTATGTCTGTAGATAAATGTAAATTTAATATGTACGTTTTAGATGGCCGTGTTTTGGTATGGAGGGAAAATAGATAAAGAGGAAGACAGGTCAATAAGGATGCCAGTGTATTATTTGGAGACCGTGGTGTAAATGTTTAGGAAGAAATTAGGAGAGATGCAGAAATTTTAGAAATGGTTTTATTTTCGTTGATGATTATGCTCAACCCCACAAGGCGCGTATTGTGAAGGAGTACTTAAGTAGTAAATTGAGAAATTGGAATATCCTTACAGGCCTCCAGATCTGAATTCAACTGAGCACGTCTGGAGTAGACTGAAATTACTGCAAAAACAGCATGACAATGAGATCATGAATGTGGAAGATTTAATCAATGTTATTAGTGATCAATGAGGAGTGGTACAAGTCACTAAAACTTTTTTGTTCTCCGTTTATTGTTATTTTAGTCTTTTGCTTGGTAAAGTTGTGATTTTTATTTAAACCTAAATGTTGTTATTGAACACAATGGAATAATTGTCTACCAAAAGTCATTTGTTAGATGGTGACCAACCTGTATATTCAAATAATGTTGTTTAAATAAACAGTGTAGATATATTCATTATATACTTGGGAAATAAAATAAAGAGACCGATTTTTCAATTAGCCAAAAATCCGCATATTTTTAGTCACTCGATATCTTCTTTAAGAAAGATGATGGCCTTAAACAAGGAAATTATAAGTAGCATTCTTTGTTATGTTTATTTTGTATACAGTAAAATTTGATCTCGGAAAAAGTGTGAAGAAAAACGAAAGTTTTGCTTTCAATGTCTATCCGCAATTTTTAGGGATATCATGTATAACGCAAACAGGTACTTTTCGTGCGAAAATGTATGATAATGTTGTAAACATAAGAACAATTGGGTCGAATTGCCAACAAAAAAATACAAATTCTTTTTTTAAAAATTCAGCAAAAAAAACGTATTTCTAGAAACAAATAAATTTGAAAAATCGGTCAAATTATTTTTTTGCATTTTTATCCTAGACCGTAAAAATCGATTGAAGAATCAAACAGCAGTTTTTTAGTTAAAATAGGATTATCAAACATTTTAGGTCATTTTACATCACTTTACTTTGTGCCTTGTATATCCTTAATGTTTGATACCACACATTAAAATAATACTTCAATTGAAAGCCAGTTAACCAATCATTCCTAAAAGTTCAACTATATGAAAATCCGCGTGATACTTTTTAAGATACACGACTTTAAAAATGGGGTGAAAACCTAAAGTGAATATTTCGTTTGCTGAGCAGTTTATTAGCAGTCATTTTCTTTTCACCCTTTATATTATGGATAAAGTTAGTACAGAATATCTATATGCAAATACAAACTGTGTGTGTGAGGAATTCGTTACTAAGAAAGTTCAGGGGCTTTTACCGTTTTACTATATCAAAAAATTAGGTATGACTTACCAACAATGGTAAGTAGCATGTTGTCCAAGAGCAGCGCAATGGCGACGATCACCAGCACGAGGCGGCGGGACTCTCGGCAGCGCTGGATCCAACCGCCCAGCCAAGTGCCACTTAACCACTCGTTCACCATCGTCATGATGGCGACGCTGGTGCTATAATGGTGACGATGAGGGATTCAATCGAGTAATTCTGAAAAATAATAAATAAGCTCTGTTAATTTTTATTTCTGGTTACTTATATTAAAAAGTCAACCGGTCATAATTTTTAATAATAATACAAAATTGTAAATTTATTGAACATTATTTTCATTGAACGAATAATATGTTATGAGAAAATTTTATGAATCAACAATTTATTTTCTTGATGTGTTTTATAACTATAAAACTTCAGAGAGAAATAAATAAAACCATATAAAAACAAACATTCTGAATGCTCTCTTTTTTCTTTTTAATTTCATAAGAAATGCAAGGTTGATTAGTACACTGAAATTCTTACTACAAAAACACCAAAAGGCTTAAAGTTTCCGTTTGGAGAAAATTGCAAGACTCCCATGGTGAGAAAACATTAAAGGCTATAAAAAAGTACAACAAAAGAGAACTTCTCTTTAATCTAACAAGATTGGGGGAAGACTATGCAAAAAAGAAGATGGTTTCATCTACAATGAAAATGTGATCAAAGCTATGTGGAACGTAACAGTTAAATCGACGAAAGAAAAATTCACTAGAGAGTTTGATATGGCTATTGACTGATGTTACATATAAAAAGGCACACTTTGTATTGTAGTCTACAAAAAGAAATAGAAAAACTAGATTCTCAGCTTTGTAATAATGAAACTTGTTAAAAAAATTACAAATGTGTATTAAAAATGTATTTTAAAATTATGTTGCCTTGTATTTAAGTTTGCTTAAAAGTTGTTTTATAATGGTGTTGATAAAATCCTAGGGTTTGCCTTCTAAATATCCATGAGACATTTATCTTAAAGCTATTTAACCCATAAGGGCTTTTATCATTTATCTAACTTTATGAGCTTCTACATAAGGAAAAATATTAAAGGAAATTATACCGAGACATTTAAGTTTTATCTTATATTTATGCCTTTACTATCGAGAATTGATAAATATTTTTATATGTATATCAAGTCTTAGGATATAAGTGCCTTCATAAATTTATTATCAATCATTGACTAAGTCGTCCAGTAAAAAATACATCTTAAAAAATAATCACCCTATTACTTCATAATCTTATTCTCATGGGTTTAAATTAACAGTCTAATTTGCTTGCACTATTAAACAAGTATTTTAATTATTTGTAATTATTGCTTGATAATTACTTTAGTTATTATAGTCAATTGTGAAAATTTTTTTTGTAAATAAAAAAATACAAATTGCAGGTAATCTGTATTTTAATTAGTTGTCTAAAAGATAGTTACTATATAATTAAAAATTATATCTGTGTACGCGCAATTCGGCTAGGATTAAAGGGAGCAGGGATTTTCTGAGACACACAATTTCATTTTTGTCAGGCTTTTTGTCCCAGCACAGTTATCGGGTATTTCCCATCTCTAAAATGCGAACATTTTTTAAGTATAGATTCTTTTGGATCAATCAGGCTTCCTCAGGTGTAGCGGCGTCATCAAGGGTGGATGAGGAGTACTAGAAACTCTCTTGAATTTACAGCTAGAGGGTGGTAGAAAAAAACTGTAAAAATGTCTACAGTGGACCTTAAACCTGGCCGACAAAAAAAAATTATTTCGTTGTAACACAAATCAGAATAGCATAATCTAATAGAATGGACCTATTCAAATACGAAAATGACAAATAGAAAGTTGTAGCAAGTAGGGTTTATTGTTAGAGTTGTAGAACCATATCCAATGTTACCATACTTAATATCTATAGAAAAAATGATTTCAGAAAATTCTTAACCCTGTTTATTGACTCACATTTTATGATCACATCTAAGAGAAAAGCAAACGAGAAAAACATTGACTTAAAACACTAATTAAACTTTATTTTTTCCGTTTATGAGGTGTCCTATCTTTTCTCTTCAAAAACCAACAGTAGTCACCCATCATGGCTGGATTCCATCGTCCTTGGTAACGAATTTCCATTGTTCTGATATCTTGGTGAAACCTTTCACCCTGCACGTCACTAACAGCTCCCAATTTTTTACGAAAAAATGACAGACGGGAATGGAGGATGTGAATTTTTAATGACATTCTGACACCAAGCGCTTTATAGGCATCTAAGAGTTCATTAACTAATTGTTAATAATTTTCATCCATATTGTTGCCTAAAAATCCTCTTACTACATTAACAAATGAATTCCATGCTCTGAGTTCTTGCCTGGTAAGCTTTTCCGTAAAATTGACATCGTCCAACAATTTTCTGATTTGTGGCTCAATAAAAATGCCTTATTTTAATTTGGCATCACTTAACTGGGGAAAGACTTGTCTTAGGTATTTAAATCCATCAACACCTTTATTCAAAGCCTTCACAAAGTGTTTCATCAGCCCAAGTTTAATGTGAAGAGGAGGCAAAAGAACATTTTTGGGATCAACAAGAGGTATAAATTTGACATTTTGAGATCCTTTTGAAATCCTGGTTGAAATTCGCTTCTTTCTGGCCAAATTTTTGTTACATAATGCTGATTTATTGCACCACTGTCCCATAAACAAAGAAAACAGCAATATTTTGTAAATCCTCCCTGAAGTCCCACTAAAATCGGTAAAACTTTTAAGTCCCCACATATCTGCCATTTATATCTATTGTAACTAAATGGGCAACTGGTATAGAGGGTTTTAAATTTCCATTATGCAATAACACAGCTTTTAAGCTATATTTAGATGAGTCTATGAATAAGCGCCACTCACGTGGAGAATTTTCAATATCAAGTTCCTGCATTAAACTGTCTATCTCAGTACACGCGCACAACGAATTTTATATACTGTAGTATTCAGAAAACATAGCATTTCTTTTTCTGAAATTCGTAATTTTTGTTTCTTTGGCCAATAGGTTCCATTCCTTAAGACGGGAACCCAGAAGTTCTGACTGTTGCTTGGATAACCCCAAATCACGTACTAAATCATTTAATTCACTTTGAAAAATCAAGTGTGACTCGCCGGAACTGGGACCTGTGGTAAAAGTGGGATCGGTGCAATGTTCTGCTGCCTGGTGATGCGTTATCTCCATTATCTTCCAAATCAATAGCTCAATAGCTTGCCAATTTAAATTGCAATTGAATGCAAAACCATTTTTGACCTCTGCGTCCCTAATTTGAGGCAGTTTCATGCAGGGGTTTACGAGAAAAACGGCCGTTTGCCGTTTTCGAAGTTTTGTACCACGCTGTATAATTACCCGGTAGGAATATCCTGATATCAGAGAACCTGGAGGTTGCCTTCCGAAATACAATTGAAGGACTCGCTCATGGTGGGAAGAAAACAAGGTGTTCGCAATCGCCAGTTTTGATGACGTATATTGTGAGGCGAACCCAGGGCCGATTAAAATGACAGGCTAGCCATGTTTTTATTGCGTAAAGGCCTCATAAGTTTACATTACACCTTTGTAAAATTTGTGAATGGAATTCATGTATCGTTCATAATTCTATCTTCCTTTATGATTACGGTGAAAACAGAGACCGAAATATGTCTTTCGCTTAAAGAGCTATTAATTATAAAATCGTTCTAGACCGTGTTTATTAGTTTTGTTTTTTGTGGTTATGAGCGAACGTTAATTTGACAAGTAGAGGTTAAAAAATCCCTAACACTCTTTAAGAAACCTACATTCAGAACTTATCAGTTTAACTAATGGAATTTGATGTCAGCATTTTCTGGAGTTGAAATTAGTTTTGAGTAGTTAACACTACACTGTGCAAAAGTATATCTAATTTAAGATATAGCTAGGTGTCGAAAACATTTTATTAAAAATGAAAAGGATGTTAACTTAAGAATTACCTACCTATCAAATGATAATGAACACAACCTTTCCAAGTCTGTTAAACCTGCAGACTTTTGTCTCATTACCTTAAATAACATGTGAGAAAATCCCGGGATTCAGATGAATGTTTGAAGCCCATCTTCGAAGGGTACTTACGGCTGGTAACAGATAGCCATTTTTTTTAAATACTGATATGCCTTCGACCTTACACTTTGAAATGCAATTGCAGATGCAGTAGCATACACTAGTAAGGTTGACTGTGGAGTGGTATAAATGATAATATTTAAAGAAATCTTTAATCAATTAATTAATTAATCAAATTAAGGTTTACAGCTTTTAGAAATATCAATCTGGGATATCTAAGAAAGAATGAAAAGAAACCGATGACAAACAAAAAATAAATACAGCTTGGATAATCAAATGAAAAGAGAAAACGGAAAGAAAATGTTAATAAAATGATTATAAAAAAACGGATTAAAAAAGAATGTTAAAATGTATTTTTTTTGTAATTTTTTAGCTGTTTTTTATAGAATTAAAGACTTAGAAGTTAATAGACTATAATAACTTCAAACAGATAAGTGTTTAAAATACTATCTACTACAGCAAAATTTCCCTAATCTGTTTCAACAAACGAATAAAATAAGATCACCCCTTTTGTATCTGAGTACTAATAACCATGATCTAAACCAATGACTAAAAGAAAAGATCCTAACTTTTTATTTAAGATGTAAAAAAAATAATTATATAATTTTTTATGTAATTTTCATGAACAAAAAGGGAACAATTCGGATAAATTGCAAAATATATACGAGATGCCTACAAACGTGCTTAAAAAGAGGACATCTGGTTACACTAGGTATGTGAGAATATCATGTATTTGAACACCTTAGAAAAATTATGTTACTATTTATACACATTTTAGCTAAATCTTTATCTGATTTAGGGTACTCAAATTTTCTATTATCAGGTAAGCCTGCAAAAGTCTGATATCTCATCTTGGTTTTTAAACAAGTCTGAAACAGATTGCTTTCTGTAGCATCGTTAATTTTTCTTTTTATATTCAAAATGCTTAGCTTAGCATATAACCGCTAAAAATTAATTGATTTAGAAATGTTTAACAAAATATTTACCGTTATTTAAGTCAATTTTGTCATATTTGTGGCAAGCATGAAACCTCTGTACTGTAGAAATTAGAGTTTTTAGGAAATCTATGAGACCTTATATTACATTTGTCCTTAACCGCACAAGAAATATTGTTTTTGATTTTTAATACCCAAATGAATTTAACAATAAAATTCTTTTCCTTCCAAGGTAAAATTTATTTTGTACAAAAAAAATAAAAATTGATATTTGTTGTCAAACTAGTAACCTAACCTACAATTTTTATTGACGTTTATTTCCAGGGCCTACTACATTTTTTCCGAAAGCTACCTCACATCTGACGTAGATGCGCTGGCTGACGAACACACCTTGTTTTTTTTTCACCATGGACTCTCTGAGAATTTAGAGGCGATTACGGGAGTGTAACTATAGGTGTGAGCTACAATAGACCGAAGAAT